>OX454415.1:67477321-68077321 GCA_949715475.1 Microchrysa polita | reverse complement strand
ACAGGGTAGCCTCTAGTACTTTGTGGATTGGTGACCACTTGGACCGAGTCGCATTGCTGACTATAGTATACTGAAGGACCATCATCCGAATGGTGGACTCGAGGTGGGTTGTTACCCAAGTCAACCAGCTGGAGTTGCGGCCCGGGGTTGGGTTTCCGAAGGTAAGGGCATGCATTGAACTAAGAAATCTCCATTTAATAATTAGATAATGTCAATAAAATGTCGAATGTCAAAACAGTCCGATGGACCGGATGTTAAGACCGTAATTGCTTAGGCACTCCCCTGATGGTATGGTCCCGTATGACTCTCTATGTTCAATTTTTTTTGAAGCCTAGAGCAGCAGCTTTGGGGTGTAACAATCAATGAACTTTTGAACCTAAATTGGCGGCGAGCTCCTGATTTCACTAAAATACTCCCTTCGGAGACTGTAAATCACCTCCACCGAATCAACTCATCGAACTACATACTTTTTTATATTCCTGTTGTTCCCGTGAAGAAAAATCGTTTTGACTGAACTATTTGATAGGATCCAGTCATGCTTCTATTTTAAAAGATTTCAGATAGAGCATAAGTAGTTTTTTTTTGTTAACGGAATGTACCGTCTTCAGACTCGATAAACAATGTAGGTCATTAGCGGCATTGAGGCACCTGAATATGTAGTTTTTGTTTGTTTTTTAAGGAAAAGTTTTTTTTTCTCGAGTGACGAGTGCAGGATTTGGTTTCGGGAAGGGTCCAAATCTCTCTGCTGACTATCATTGTCTATGTCGTGTGAATCGGTTTAAATTAATTTTGCACACATTATAGGTTTTAATTGTCATATTTTTTAGTGTAGACAAATTACAAAAATTCACTGGCAAAAAATCGTTTCAATATGACAAAAAATCAGCACAGCGTATAAAAGTGGTGCCTAATGACTTTTGGTGAATAACATTGCGAGCTTGCATTTACAAAATATTTGTTAAATTTATTTTCTATCCAAAAAAATAAAAGAAAAATCACGAAATTCGAACTTGGTTAATTACATATGTACTACGAGATTGGACAATGAGAAAACAGTAAACCTTAGAAATTGAGTAGGTAATTTAAAAACATGCTGAACTCAATTTGAATAAGATATTATGTAATCATACGAACTTCAATGCGTTTTTAAAAAATTTCTGAAATTACCTCTGCTTCCTTCCTTATGGGAAGCAGGATATTTTCATGTAAACGAAAGACATGGGTTACTAGAAAAAATATGAAATGTTCAACGTTAACGTTACCATATATGTATGCGACTTCTACTGCTTCAAAGCTAAACTGCTGGCAGAGAGCGGCAATTTGCCTACTGCCCAGGGGCGGCATCCAGGTTAAATCCGGTCCTGTCCAGTTCAAACAAGAATGCACAATAACCACTGAACTCAATAAGCAAACACGAACTTTCTACTTGTCGTACATAATATTTTATTGTATATCCCACTACCGATGAGGAAAATAACTATTAGCAACTATAAATCAATAACAATAACACAATCGATACTTATTATGGACACAAGCCCCCAATTTTTTATCCGAATCATGAGACGACTATGGCTAAGTTCTCTTAACATCACAACTACAAACGCATTTTTTTCTCTCTTTTTGGCTTCAGCTAAATTGCTTCGTGATGACTCGATGTATTATAATCTCCTTGAGCACAACATTCAAACAATCTTTGATCAACCGAGCAAGAAGTGTCCAAAGTATTGGAACGAACCTTTATCAATTGTTCAGGTTGCATCAAATTGATAAAGTTTAAAGATTAATCGTGGTTCAAGGATCTGCTTCTTGGCTGTGAATTAGGGGCATAGTAGTGAATCGCTTTACAGCGCCCGCTCTAAGGGGGGGCAAGCCGGGCGTCGCCTGGGGCGCCAAATTTTAGGGGCGGCTTTTTGGCCAACACTCGAATAAAAAAAAAGGATTAAAAAAGCCTAAAGAAAAAAATTAATATCAACTTCGAGTAAGTGGAAATAAAATAAATAATAATAAAATAGAAAGGGGGCGAAATAAAATAAAGATATAAAAGTTAAAGTTGTGTTTTTAAAATGCATATTCCTTGCGAAGCTATACGAAGAGCCCACCATTGATATGAAGTGCTGCATTTAGAATCTTAAAATGCTAAGTAAGCCGCGCAATACGTCTGTGATGTAGCCAGCGCATCACAGACGTATTGCGCGTAATTTATAGTTATTCTTTGGAGAAAAAAACATACTAACTGAAGAATTACTTGTATGTGTAAATTTCGTCCTCCGATTTAACATTAACTTCATTTTCTTTTCATCAGAATTAAGGACCTTGCATGAACCCTAATTTTTTGAGGACGAAATTAAAGCACAAAATTCATTATTGTTTCATTTATATGCGATTTGATTTCCGCAAGATGATATCTAAAGCTTTTGTTTAGTATATTGAGTAACAGGAGAGCAAGTCCACTAAATGAATATTGAGCTCCCGAAGAAATTCATATGAAATGAGAAATAGGGAGTCGAATAAACGCTGAAAACATTAAGGCGTTTAAAACAGACTCCTCTATGAGAAATGTTATTCACAATAATTTTTGGAGTTGTTTTCCATAATTTCGACACTTCGCGCATTTTGCAATTCAACTTCAATTCGCCAAACCTTCGCATGAATCGATTACTTAAGTTGGTTCCCATTACATTGATTCATCCAGCATTGGAGGGCAAACTACGAACAATGTGGTTTGAATTTTAGCAAGATGAGGAATCGAACCAGAGAACACATTGCCAGAGCTCCCTAATTTGTGTTTGGACATGCTATTTTCGGAATTTGCTCCGACCTTATTCTCTTTAAAAATTCTTGAGATGACGAATTTATGAAAATAACCCATGCACATTGAAAAGCCTAAAGCAATCCGGCTAATTGAAGTTTTTAAGGAATTTATGGAAAACAACTGCAGAGCGTTAGTAATGAAAATAAGCACAATTTCGGCCCAACATTTTTGAGGGCAGAGTTTTCTAAAAATATATTGAGTATTTTACTGGAAAATGAAATTTCGCATGCATTCTCGATTTCTTACATCAAGCTTCAACATTTTGAAACTCCAAACAAACTCTATAAAGCCTTGCTGAACTGTGATTTGAATCCCAATGCGATCATGAATTTTTTTTTGTTTTTTAAAACAATGTTCTTAAGTTAGCTGGTTTCACTAAGTAAATTGTTTAGGAGCAACAACCATGAGTACAAGCACTTGCTTCAAAAGAAAAACCTCTTTGTATCGATTCTACAACAACCATTTATACATCCAGATCAGTGATTCCCAAGCTGGGGGCGCACCCCGTAAGTATGCGCGACGATTAGAGAGGGGGGTGCGAGCACAACTCTAAGGTTGGTGCCGTTTATGAACTATGGTTTCCTTCAACAACAACCATTCTGACTCGATCTTCTTCCGAAACTCACCAGGGGTAATCAATTTTATTTTCTTCGATTAAAAAAAATCGCTGGTACTAAATGCGTTTGATGAAATGGCTGATTGAAATTGACAAAGCTCGCGACTCTAAAAAAGCGCACCAGTCAGCTAGTTTCTGTATGTATAGAATGAATCTTTGGTAAAAATCTTGCGGATTTTGGTCGCTCCAGGTGATTTCATTTTTTGTGCTCGACGTATCACTGAAGCCGTGGGGACGACCGAACTTACGACGAAATTTAGCATGCGGAGATCACGAAATTTAATTAATATGTACTTCTAAAAATTTCCAGTAGTTACAAAATATCGGCTGAATTAACAACTAAATTTTCAAACAATTTAAAATGCGAAAATAGATCCTGAAATATAAACCTATAAAATTAAAAGCATTCCTTGCCAACGCCAATTTTTCACACCTATTTTCTTGGGTGGCGCCAGGATCAGTAGACGTCGCAAGAACTGAAAAAGATTGGGAACCACTGATCTAGATAGTATGGATATCTAGATCAATCTGTTTGGTACAGTACCTAAGGGGCGGCAATTTGTCCTCTTGCCCGGGGCGGCGTAAGTCCTAGAGCGGGCGCTGTCGCTTTATCAGGTCAATGAGGCGGCAACTTGTCTTGTTTTCCCATTCAGTTCGAGGCCCTAGATAGTTTATTTAGAACGTAGAAGAATGCGAATTTTCTAGTTGCCAGCTTGGTTTAGTCAGTCTCCTGAATATGATGGTGAAAGTCTTTTAGCTTTCTAGCCTACAAACATTTATCTATCTGAGACTGAATAAATCAATTTCGTCCATTGGCGAGAGATTTCATTACATATTTCGAGGCTGAACATTGTTATTTTGTCTAACTTTAGTGTGGATTGTTCAATATCTTAGGTTAGGATGTACGTAGTAGAATCCAAAATTGTTGAGAAAAACACACTTCCAGTTATCCGATTGAATTCATTTAAGTTTAATTTTTCAATGTAACTCCCCCTTACTTCAATACAACGATGAGATCGTTTAATAAGATCCTGCATCCCTTTCAAAAAGTAGTCCGCGGGTTTGTCTTGAAAATAGTCCAAAACAGCATCTTTCAGTTCCTTCTCAGTCTCAAATTTTCGTCCTCGGAGGTCCTTTTTAATTTTGGGAACAGGGAGTAGTCACTTGGGGCCAGGTCTGGGCTGTACGGGGGGTGTTCAATTTCTTCAAAGTCGCATTTGACCACAGCAGCCTTGGCCCCCGCGGCGGTGTGAACTGGTGCATTGTCCTGAAGAAGCAGCACCCCTTTCGCCAGTTTTCCATACCGTTTCTCCACGATGTTGGCCCTCAATTGGGTCAAAAGATCTGCATAATATTTCCCTGTTACTGATGTGCCCTCTTCCTTGAAGTCAATCATTATAATTCCCTTGGAATCCCAGAAGATGGTGGCCATAATCTTTTTCCGGCTCTGCTGCACCTTCGCCTTCTTGGGGCGCTCCTCATAAGGCCTCCTCCATTCCATGGACTCCCTTTTAGTCGTGGGATCATAGTAAAGGACCATGGTTTCGTCTCCTGTCACAATTCTGTTGATAATTGCATCTGAGTCGGCGCGACACAGCTCCAAAAAGTCTTTCGAACATTTCATCCGCTGCTTCATTTGATCTGCTGAGAGGAGTTTCGGGATCCATCTTGCCGAGATCTTCCTCATCCCCAAATGGTGGGTAATAATTCTTTCGACGGTGGTTTTTGATAGACTTGTCCTTTCTGCAATCTCTGATAACTTTAGCCGCCGATCACTCAATACAACTTCCTCGACTAATTGGACGTTTTCTTCGGTGGTCTCAGTTATTGGGCGTCCGGTGCGGGGTTCATCAAAAACATTCGTCCTTCCTCGCTTGAATTCCAAAATCCACCGGTAAATAGTCGCCTGGGATGGTGAAGAGTTGCCGTACACGGATATGAGTTCATCTCGAATCTGGGACGCCGTGTATCCTTTCAAAAAAAGGAATTCAATGACCGCGCGGTACTTGATCTGCTCCATTTCAAATGCGAAATCAGAATGCGACACAAATAATTACCTAGCCGGGCCCTTGATTGCACAATTGAACTCATGTTTAGTCCTGTTATGACCGAAGAGTTGTTCCATCGAATAGCGGTAAAATGAATTCAATCGGATAACTGTAAGTGTATTTTTCTCAACAATTTTGGATTCTACTACGTACATACTTAAAATCTCCTTCATAAAGTTACACCTGGATATGTATGTACGAATACGTATGCAACAAAATTAATTACGTATACATCTAAAATGCGTGTAAATAGTTTGGGTGTTTTCCAACCAATAATTGCATCACGGGCCGTTGACACATATCGGCGTGATTCAGAATTCAAATTGAAACTCTTATATCGAGAGCCGTGTTGGCATTGAACCCTAAAAATAAATCACACATACAATACTACGCACTAGTAGCCAGCGCATAGCGAGTGGAATGCGTAAAGGCGGCAACGAATAATTTTTAAATTATGTATCGTACAAAAATAGACAGACGTCTTCAAAATTTCTTGACTTAACTAAGTCAATTCGCACCTGCAATAAGCTAACATGTACATAGAAGCTTGGCCGACTTTCATTTGGATTTAGATCAGTTCGTCGACATGCACTTGGGATCGAGTGGTCAAGGACATGAGTGGACTCTACACGATTCACCACAAAACTATTTTTAAATCGCGCATTCCAACGTAGGTTGCTACACGGTACAGTGAAAGCAATGAGCCAATACAGGTGACGGCAAAAAATCCAATTGCAACCATTTCAGATCGACTGATTGAATTAAGTTAATTTTAGACATACGGAGTATATACGGGCATTATGCCAAACATTTCATTTCAACATAACATTACTAGGAGCTTCTGACGAATTTCTCTTTAAATCGCGCCTACTCAAGGAATCTTAGCGGTGAATTTCTACCGACAGTGAAATTAATGGGATTTAAGCATTTCGTTTGTGATCAAATAACATCATTGTTTCGTGAATTGTGAATGAAATGAAGGCAGAATTGGTGAGATTGTGTTTATTTATAAAAGATAAATAGGAAAGAATTCATACTTGTTGATTCTTAGGCGGCCAGATGCAACATTGGAATCATTATTATTAGGCGAAATAATATATAAATATAAATTTCAAGGCGGAAGAATCGCATTACGCAATGTTATGAAAAGCATTCCCGCAGGGGAGTGTGTGTCCTTGTGGCACACATTTTTGGTGAGTTGCGCCACCACGTACCTGAACAGCGCAGGGAGGCCCCTGGTATGGTTGATACGCCATGGCGTGGATCTGTACAAAGACCGCCGGGCGATGACGTTCCCGAGCTCCCTAGTCATGTATGGGTGACACAGCATGGCTTGACTTTTTCCCTATTCCTTCGAAGAGTCAGCCATACAAGCTTACACGACGCAGTGCTTCCTCGTAGGGGAGAAACCTCATATAAGCGTACGTGTCCAGTCTCGGAGCTGGCGGCTTCGCATAACCCAAGCCTCGAAGGGGCTAGTTAGGGAGAATGGCCTTTGCGCCTATACCTAGCTAGTTTGTGGATTGATTACCACACGGCCCGAATCAAATTGCTGCTTAGTAAACGGATGGGGGCCGCCCCAATGTGAACGGTAGCGCTACGAGTCTGCTTTAAGCCAACGAGTAGTAAACAGGTTTAACGATCCTGCGGAGGCATGCCGAGTTCGTTAGGTCTTCCGAAAGGGGGCCAAGGGAGGATCACACCTGCTATAGAGAAATCTTTAGCGAATAGTGTACCTCGGGGATGGGCGTGCCCAAGGGACCATGGTCTCTACCCATCTAGGCGTTGGACTCGAGAGGGTTGTGGTTGTTAGACAACCCGCCCAGCTAGAGTCGCATCATAAGGTGGGGTTCCAAAGGGAGGCATCCCGGCGGAGAACACCCTTCCGGCTATTAGTCGGATAAATCTCGTCGTCCCGCAAGGGACATTAGGCTCAGGTACTTCTAATGACGAATGCGAGGTAGACGCAGGATGACTGTTATGAAAAGCATGTACCTACATATTAACAAATCATTTTTATTTAAATTTCAGCGTTAAATTTTGATTAAAATAATTTAATGTACTATATTCGAACAATTAAAATGTTATCCTCCGGCATACCTCTACTTTGTTGAAGAGTTTATTGGATGCAAATGCTAATTGTTCCGATCGCCACTAAAGCTAGGGTTACCACCAGCTCGGGCCTCGCCCGGCAGTGACGGGCCTAGAAGGTGCTGCCGAGACGCCGGGTTCAGGAAAATTCTGCCGGGCCGCGCTTGTTTGGTGAAAAAAATGTAGTCCTCCGGAAAAATCAGTACTATACTTTAAAATTTAATTAGTGTTTCTACATTTCTTTTCATCGGGGACGTAGCTGCAGCTGTTTCTTTAAGGGTTGCGCTTAAATTTTTCCGGAGAGGTGTTGAAATATTTAGCCAAGCTTTTCTTAAAAATATTCACCCTTATGATGATCGCGAGTTTGGTTTTCCAATGTCTGCTGTTCAAGAGATCCTATAGTCCATTTAGCGATAGCTGGCGGCTTAAATGTTTACTCGAAAAAAAAAACATTACTTCTGCGGAGGTATATCCCTAGATATGGCGGTCTTACAATATTCAATGGACACTATAAATCTCGTCACACGTCTCGTGTCACTCTGCATCGCTGCAAACATAAATTATCAAAGGCCACATACCTACATTTTTTGGGACACAATTTAGTGTAGTCATTACATGATTTGAGATTGCAAAATGTGATGAAGATTTTTTTTATTTTTATGTTTTCTGGGGTGCTGAGCTCGAATCCGCAGACTCAAAATTTTCGGAGTATTTACGTTTTTCGGCTTATAACTCCGAAACTGCACATTTTTGCGAAAACCTCTCCGTGAATATGTTAAAGGAAACAAGGCGACATTAATCTTCAAAATGCGTTAAGAGGTATCGCTACAATTGATGGTATTTTTTTATGTTTTTGGGCGATTTTGACCCTGTTTCGGAACGAAATTTTAGTGTAAAGCTACGGATTCGGGGTCAGCACCCCAACAAACATAAGAAAAGAAAAATCTCCACCACATTTTGGAATCTCATGTACTAGGTTTATCACGTACTTACTACACTAATTGCTGCTTAAGCCAAAAAAAATATTGGAATATGATTGGAATGGCTGTGCCTCACAAAATTGGACAACTCCTGCTTTTTACGTGATCGAATCTTTATCGAAAGCACTGCCGCTCTAATTTCTCTTCGTAGACATTTTAAACGTGTACGGGTCCCGTGGGCCCACTCTTATCAGGGATCGCCGAACTGTGCTCTAAAAAAGATCAAAATTGTGAACAACACACACCTGGGAGGTATAGAGGATCAGATGACCGTGAAGTTTTATTTAAGAAATAAGTTCCAGCCAGCTCAGAGTGAAAAATAAAGTTTATAATTTGGTAATTTTTGCTGAAGGTATTAGTTTTATTACCAGGATATCAATTTCAATAGATAATTGTTGACAACCGAGATATAAAGGAATAGAAGGAAGTAGTGCAGCGGGCGCAGCGAATGAAATGTACAGACATGACTCCACCGATTTTTATTTGATTGTGTTATGAACTGAGTCTCTTCTGTTATTACGGTTTAGAATAATGCGGATGCACTATTAAGGTAATCATCAAACTCTCGCTCATTCAAAGGCATTGTTTATTGTCCTTACCCTTCTTTCGCATGACTATTAGCACTGCTAATATCGCTCAGCCGGCATGGTTGAGACTCGTTTTTGAATCGATTGTGTGTGTGCTATACCAAACTTTCCTCTGCCATTATAGAAAGTTCCTGCAGAGGATTTATTAATTTATCAATCGAATAGTCTGATCTGATCAATTAAGCATCTTAGCAACTGCGCTTCAAAAATAGGATACTCTCAAAGAATTTTTTTAACACACAGCCTCTCCTCCCTTTCCTTCTTGAAGGTGCCGGGTGAGAGTCGTGGTCGAGGTGGTAACCGTAACTAAAGCTCAGAAATCACATATGCGTGTTGAAAGCAAATGAAATCACTCTAAAATTAATTACTCCTCCTCGACGTCAGAAAGCTTTCATAAAATAATTAAGCCAGCAAAAAATACCAAAATATGTAGTCTAATCTTAGACCCAATGGGTGGTTTCAGATTGCAAGACGAAACCGAGACGACGGCGAGAGCTTTTGTAGTGGCCAGCAGACAAGCATTGTGCATTTCACATGGTAAGAACGCGTCTTACGAAAGAAAAAATCGTGACACGATTGTTTTTCTTTCGTAAGAATCGTACGATAGATTCGTAAGAATTGTACGACCGATAAGACGATTGCATCTACCGATAGTTCAGGCGTTCTGCGACGACAATTAGCGCGTGTTTACTTGCATGCATGGCAACATTTAAACATACTTGTTCGCCCTTCTGTGTTTTGATCGGATAGTGTGAAATGAACGTACGTTTGGTTCTTGTCGTGCAAGTTTACCCGTACGGTCGTTTTCTTACAATCTGAAACGGCCCAATGGCTGAATTCAAATTGTAAGACGAAACCGGACGGGTAAACTTGCAAGACAAGAACCATCGTTCTTACAATCTGAAATGCATAATGCTTGTCTGCTGGCCACTACAAAAGCTCTCGCCGTCTGTTTTTTAGCACAAACAAACGGACGGCGAGAGCTTTTGTAGTGGCCAGCAGACAAGCATTATGCATTTCAGATTGTAAGAACGATGGTTCTTGTCTTGCAACTTGACCCGTCCGGTTTCGTCTTACAATTTGAATTCACCCAATGGGCCATTACAGACTAAACGAAAACGGCCGTACGGCTAACAATCGGACGACGAGAACAGACAAGCATTGTGCATTTCATAATGTGAGAACGCTTCGTAAGAATCGTAACGTACGACTATCCATGCTGTTTGTTGTTGTAAAGTTTGATCGTACAGTCGTTTTCGTATAGTATGTAATGGCCCAGATGCAAACAAAAGCACTCAAAGTCTCCCGAAAAATAGCTCAGAAGCATTCTTAATATCTCTGACCGTACATTTTATCTAATGGTTAGTCCTATCGTATAGATATGACACACACAATTTTCAGAAAACTTTTCCATTATATTGAATTGCATTTTTGGTTATTTTTCATAGTTATGCAATACACACGCGTGATACACATTTTCGATAAATATGTAAGTGCAAGTAGTTTCTAAAATTGGTATTTTCATAAATATTGCCCGTTTTCGTCACCCCAGGAAAAAAGTCACAGTGAGGTTAACGTCGAAAAATTTCGATAGGGATTTCCTCGGGAACTACGGAAGATTGTTATTGAGATGGTTATGCAGTTTGGAACGGCGAAACTCCCCCAGGTATAGACCGGTTTAAACAAACGCATGGTACGCATAACAATAATTTCGATCGTTCATTTTTATGAAATCAAACCGCATTTACACGAATTTCGATTTTCATGGAATATAATATTTTTTTCCCTACGAAAGAAGGATCTTTGCTTTTGCGATTACATTTATGGCAACGTTTTTCGACCCATTTCAGAGTTCCACCATGTCCAGGCCTATCTTAGGTAATTGTTTTGTTTTATTCGTAGAATGCCTTTCATTCCTATATTAATTTTATTGAAAAGCTGAACGTAGCACAACCATACACAGAGACAAATTTAAAATGGCACTCTAGGATCTAACCTTTTTCTAAATTAATTTTGACCTTAATCCTTTAAGTACAGCATAATTTTCTTTACATAAATACGACATTGAACATGATTAAAAATCTTCAAATTGGTGGTACTGAGGTGAGAACACAATACTCTTGAGAAATTTGGCTTTATAATTTAAATAACTATTCCAGGAATATGTTGCCCTGCATTTCGACCCTGCTACTCTTCAATAGTTTTATACTCGCTACGGATCGAAAAGCAAAGAATTTGGACTATTTATAAAATGAAAACAATGAAAATCGCGAAAAATCATACATAGATGGTTAACAAGCCAATATTTCCTTCCGATATTTAATTGTTTGTCATGTCTGATTTGCCACTTGATTGCCAAGATTGTCAAAACAGCCCACAATCTACACCGAGAAAAATAAAGTCCCTTAAAATTAACTCGATATCCTTTTGAAATCGAGTTACATTCCTATTAAATATAATCCTTTCCTTTTAAATATATATCGCTTCAATTCAAATTCATTCTTTTTAAATTAATGGGAAATCCTTTAAATCAAAATTTTCAATAGGAAACCTTTTTAAATTAATGGGAAATCCTTTAAATCCAAATTTTCAATAGGATTTTTTTTTTGTTTACACTCGCAGTTGGTCGGCAGTGTGGTAGAGCGATGTCACAATGTATGGTGTAAATTATAAACGTCGTCCCGTATAGTCTGTGTGGTGTAGTAGGTAGGGGCGTTAGTCTTCAAATCATAGGATCGCGGGGTCGAATCCCACTGTAGGCAGGTAATTCATTATGCATTTTAGAGCGTAAAGAGGTAAATGAAATGTCGCCAACACCTATAGCGAGGTCAGTTATACAAAACTCATTTATGAGTAATTTTCACAGGGAAAGAACACCCCTTGAAATTACCCTTTTGGTGTAATTTAAAGTATTCTTTTGAGTTCATGCATTTAAAACAAAGAGTCAAAGTAAAAGGAAATCTTTTCGATTTATGGTTGTGGCCTGATTAAATTGACACTGTATCACTTTAATTTAAAGTGATTATAGATAGACTTTCAAAAGGAATACCTTATTAGTTCGAAGGGAAATCTGTTTGAATTAAAAAGTCTATGAAATAAAGGGATTATACAATGATTCAAATGGAAACAAATATGAAGCAAAATCATATTTGAATCTCTTTGAATGATATCCGTATTTTTTGAACAGGATTTTTTTTCTCTACCTATTTTACCAATATTTTAGCAATATGTATTAACTTAATTACATATACTTATCATGCCCAACTAAATAAAACAAAATACGGAACCAAAAATCCATTATTATCGATGGACGCATATATCATTCAGTATTAGCACTTCAAAAATCGGCCAACGACATCTAAACAATACAATACTAGCATTATGCAATCGGGGCTAATTCCTCAAAGCTTCCGTTGATTGAAAAGTGGGAAATTGCCAATGCTTGTAACTATACGAGTACGTATCTAATATCTTTACAAATCATTCAAAACTGAATGCAAATTTATTTTCTGACCAATTAAAGCATCACCCATAAACACACATAGTCTCCTCTAGAATATAAATACATATGTACCGAGTGTTTGTGTGAAAATAAATTTATATAATGAGCTACAAGTGCAAGAATTATCAGCTATTATGGTCAAGTCCATTGTCAGATTGATTTCTGTCAAGATTAGAATTTATCTAAAAAATCGTATTACTCGTATACACAAATAGATGAACTTAGATGGTAGGTTTGTATTGAAATAAAACCTGCTTGCATGCTTGTTTACTATGTTTGGATAAAGCGAAGATACGAACGCCCAATCGTATTACGTTCTAGTCTTAATTCATTGAACATTTTAATTAATTTAAGGTCTAGTTCAAGTTTTAATAGTGTTTGGTCAAACTAAAACAATGAAATACATAATAACATAATAATAAGTATTACTTTGTATGTACAATTAAGTAACTAAATAATATTAAATTGATGGTTGCCACTTGTGGATAGGACAATTTGTTTTATATACACAATTAAGTAGTTAAAACTATGTTTTACTTTATTTAAAAAAACGATTGTGTAGGAATCACTAACTAATATCAATTATTTTATGATACGCTTTTTTTGTCGGTAGATACATTCCTATATTGAAAATGTATCTACGGGCAAAACCTACACAAAGTTTAACAAGTGTTTGATTGATATTTTGAGCAAAACAATTATTTTTTTTATTTATGGGTTCTATGCATACATAAAAAATTACTACTACATATGTGTATTTTTGTCCATATATGGTTTTTGAATTGATGAGGGATTAAATTATTACGTTCGAAATTGGCGGATGTTTGTTATGTTGATGGCCAAATTTAACAACCACATTGTCTTGGCGACTTTTTGGAAAATCAATTGGATATGACGGAAAACGGACTATTATTTCAATCAAATGCGATTGAACATTATAGGTACTCGTATATATGTATGTGTATATATTTATGAACGAATAGGCTAACCGATAAATATGGAAATTCGCGATAAATATAGAAGTTCAAAATTAACAACAGCACTATGCCAATTAAATTGATTCGCCGTTAAGAAAATACACATACAGGGTGTTCTGTCCGGAAACTGCCGCATAAACGCACCGGATTGGGATTCCTCATGTGATTTCCAGCAAAAAAGGTGTACGGAACATGCCCCCTTAGCTTAACCCTTTAGCTGACACAGGCATTTGAAGATTTCTAAAAAAAATTATTTTCTTGTACAACTAAAACCTTCAATATCTCAAAAGCTAGACTAGCTAGGATAGCAAAATAAGATGATTGTTACAGCCAAGAAATTTACCTATAAAATGAAACTAACGGCACTAAAATCGGATAAGAGGTTTTGTTTTTACAGAGCTTCAAAGTCAAATTTTTGTGATTTTATCCAAAAACAATATGTTTTTCCATCTCAATTTTCCCCAACTTCTGCCAAGGTGAGGTCATCGTACGATTCATTTAAAAATTGGCGAATAGTCTAACCATCATTTCTTTCTTATATCATTTCATTCTAGCTTCGTTATTTCTAACAGTTTTAATGCCATAAGTGCAGAAAACTAGGGTTAATTTTAGCTCGATTTCTATTCAATTCAATTCAAACTGCCCCTATATATCTGCAATTTGGTAAAATTTATTCAAATTATATCAAAATCGATCCAAAATTAAACCCAGTTTTCCGGAATTAAGGCATTAAAACTGTTAGAAATCTAATATACGAAAATACACCCATGCCTACTTGGGACATGCGAAATTGTGGCATACTGTTTTCGTTACAGCAGGAAAGCGATTTTTTCCTTTGGGATGTCTACTATGTCGTAATATTTTGTACGACATGCTAAAACTCTCTAGTAATAATAGTATATCACCACATATTTACTTTACACTTAACACCTTTGAGAAGCTTTACTTGATTTAACGATAATGTCGTCATTGTCTTCAAATTCTTTATTCTCGCGTGCGAAAAATGATTTAACCTTTCAAATGGAATAAACATACCCCAGAATACAAACACAGAATTTTTCTGAAGGTTCTTAAGAGTTCCAATTGGGACTATTGAGCATTTTTTTAAATGTATCCTCCCTCTCCCTTACTTCCTCTGAGAGCTATCACATGGAAAATGGAGGACAACAATTCAAGCCCAAAATTTTTCAAGGGTCTAATTTTCTTAGGGAGAGAGAATGTGAACTTTGAATCTACAACTACAAATAAGATTTTCCGTCGGTTAAATTGCAAAAATATTGCTAGGCAAATTATAAAGCCACATTTTAAGAAGTGGCAATCGAGAATGATCTTGTTCACCTTCTAACGATAAATAATTGACTTTTCGACTTTTACCCCCGATTGCATCAAACTCGCCTGAGCCTGTCTTCATTCAGTTTAATTGATATGCTTGTTGTAAATTAATTTAGAAAAAAAAACTACGAATATTTGAGTCCTCAAATTACAATCTCGGCAGCAGAAAATTTTGTGTCGTACCAGTAGCCAAACTCGTATTTTTACGCCTTCAAAGATTGCATTGCAGAATGCAGATTCGCCGTGCTCTGTGGCCGTGATCGTCCGGTCGCCTCTTTGTGATAAAGAGATTCATAGAGAAACGGATTTCGATACTCGTCATGGCCCGTCGCACGTTTATTATTCAGAAGAAAAGAAGAAATTCTGTTACCAAAGAATAACAAACAAAAAATGCGACCAGGAAGTGGTATGGCTGACAACCGTATCAGTTTTCGCTGAAACGTTGATGAGTAAACACGTTGTCAACGCACCATGATCCTCAAAAAGTTAGGACAAAACAAGAAAGATTCCAACGATTTTTTATAGAGTACATATTTTATTCTAGTAAAAAATGTTTTGACCATCGGCGATGGAAGGGGGATTCCAGGCGCCTCTCCCAGCCTCCCCCCTCTGGCTAAGTAGGCATATGTTGGTTACGTGAAATGTGAGTCAATCTGGTAAATATTTCTCAAATTATTATGCATTAATTCATAGTCGAAGGTACTTAACTGAGAGTCCATGAGGTAAACTATCTGTAGATATTGTCACCTCGCAACCCGTCTATATCGATTACACCGATGGTGAAGCTTGTTCAAAGATGAACTTTGAACATCTATATTTCACAATCGGAAAAAAATGTCGTCTCTTGTCTAGAAAATTTATGTATAAGTATAAAATTACACAATTTGTACATGTTTCTAGTTTACACGTTATTCTTTGAAGCTCAAATTCTTAATCGAGTATAAACGTGCAAAATTGAAGTGTTCGCCGAATTAATATCAGGCACGATAGTGGTCAGGTCATAGTTGCGATTGTGATATGAAACCCCGACGGCACAATTTTCCCGTACATTTGTACACCATTTTGACGTGTTTACAAAGACAAACATGGGCTGATTTCCCCATAGTTCCTCTCGCTGCTTATAGACGAGTAGAAAAACGTACCGTAGGTGGATGTACTCAGGAATAGAAGTCAAAACGCGCGTTAAAAGGCGAACAAGGTCACTGTCGATGGTCCCTTCTCAAAATTTAGCTTTAAATGTGAGATAAAATGATAACATTGTTACAACAGAACTAATTTAGGACTTTAAAACCAAAAATACGTTTTAGCTAGAAACACCCTAATTTGTTACGAAAATTTGGGAAATTGTGGCATTGTCGGCAAAACCCTAGTGACCATTTGTCAAAAAAAGTGATCAATCATAAATGACAGAAATTTATTTTTTTAATGAACTACATTTAGGGAGCATTAAGGGCATTTCTCTATGCATTGTTTCAATTTTAAATTCGCTCAGTCGAAGAAAAAAAACACCCTGTATTATTTATAAAATTAGATTCATTTTAAAGATAATTTACAGGAAATTTTGTCTGATCACCATTTAGGGCAAAAGGCCGTCATATTTAGCGCGCAGGTCCCGTCATCTGAAGGGCTTAACTTTTCCACATTTCTATATGGTATGTATATTATCTTCTTAGATTACACGTAGCATACGGATGTGCTAACTGCTCCCACCAAACAATTTGGCGAACTTTCACCGGAATGAAGAAAAGTCTGATTCGAGTCTTCTTCGACTAGACGAACTATCGTCGGATTTTACGCAAATAGTACGACATGATGAAGAATATTCGAAGTCATTACGAACTTTCTTCATCATGGCGAACAATTTGCGTATCTTTCGAGCATAATTCACGGCGGCGATGAAAAACCGAATCAGACTTTTCTTCATTATGATGAAAATTAGCTACATGCATTAAATAGTTCCGCAAATCACATTTGGTATTGAACCGTAAGCGCATGTGCAAGTGAAAAGTTGTAATTAGAACTCTCTGGCTATTATAAAATACTGGACTCTATATGCAGAATTTTCTTTGATTTGGACTATGACTCGAAAACTCGATACCTCAAAATTTCCATAAGTCGAAATAAAATCAAGTTCGCTTCAGTTTCGAGTTATCGAGATTCCTAGATAGAATCTATGTCTGTTTTTGTTGTTGTGGAAATTATAATTAATTCTCTGGCTATTATAAAAGACTGGACTCTATATGTAGAATTTTCTTTGATTTGGACTCAATGACTCAAAAACTCGATACTTTAAAATTTCCATAAGTCGAAATAAAATCAAGTTCCCTTCAGCTTCAAGTTATCGAGTTATCTACTGTAACTAACTTCACATGTAAAATAATAAACACACATTCGAATATGGTCGGACAAAAGGCATCTTCTACGAATCGACAATGCAAATCGTTTACGCTTCGAAATGAAGAAACTTTTACACAAAAAACAAAACTTCTACGAGTCGTAAATTCGTATCGTATTTAGTTCGCCGCAACACATCGTTTTCAAATTACATATATTGGCGTATCCCTTTCGGTTTACCGGGGCAATTCGCCATAGAGGTACCATATTCTTCTCAGACAATCTGATTGCGATCTGAAAACGAGTTCGCCGGCGAAAAAATTTCTTGTTTTGGCAAATCGTCTACATATCGCCGGCGAATCATTTTGTTTAGTGGGCTAATTCTTAAAATTTTCATTTCTTTCATGATATTGTAGCGAAGGTTCATTAGATTAAGAAAAATGCAGTTGCAAATGTGTTCCTACTGCATAGACATGCACATTTGAGAGAAACTTTTCTTTCCAATTAATCTAAATCACAAATAAGGAAGACACTCCATCCATGCTTTATTTCAATTTAAAGTTCTATGCTTTGAAATAAAACACCCTTTATGATGGCAAGCTCCACTAATTATTTCCGCAACTAGTGCAGTATATGTGACACTTAAAAAATTGCAAATGCCGACATTGCATACTCATTTTTTCTGGATATGACTGGATACCAACGGAGTTTTCCAGGGATTGATAACTGGGTTACTAGAACAAATATCCTCGAGCGTCTGCTTTGTTTACCCATTCATGTGCAAGGAAGAGGCTCTATCATGCAAACAGCACAAAATAGATGCTGTGATAAGGATAACAACATGCGGGCATGGTATCCAAGAAGAAAGTGAATTTTTTAACATAAAAGAAAGTATGAATGTATACACTACCGCATATCTCCAAGACATTTTGATTGCAGTGGATGATGTCTTCTTTGCTGCCTGCGCTTTCGACGATAAGTGCACTTGTTGTCACGCGCGCACGTGAAAATTAAAAAAATAGAAATATTTTTTTTAACCGGATACGGGAAGAAAACTCTACTTTAAACTTGTACGAATAAAAAAAAATCAACGGGAGCAGTTTTGGGAAATTCAAAACGGAAAAAAATCATGCGGCACCACCTTCTGTTATTTTGATGAATATAATTATCTGATTATGTACAACGTGAAAATCGACACGAAGCGTTCAATAGGAACGCAGAACACTTTTGCCGAGCACTCGAAGCACGGGAGAGACTATTAACGACTGTCGTGGAAAATTCGCATTTCGCTGTTTGGTTGAAAGCGAAAAAAATACATTTTTTTCGAATTTGATTCACGCGAATAGTATTCGTGCGCAATTGTGTTGGTTCAGAGAATATACGCTTATATACAATATATGTATGTAAGGCACATTATTCAGAGAATAAAAATTGTTGTCGGCATGCTAGTAGTTAGGGCTGTATAGAGACATCATGTAAGAACATATAGAATAGAATAGAATAGAATTTCGATATAGTCGGCAGAGTATAGTACGTAGTATGGTAAAGAAAAAATCAGTCATATTAGTGTGCTAGACGGCTAGGTGGTACATAACTATCTATAGAACAGTATAACAGCATACAGATGCTTGCAAATAATGTACTCAACTTTATACACAATGCCAGTACTCTCCTCTCAAAACGGAAAATTTGCTAGCGAATCAAAAATAATTACACCTATTAATGGCTATGTTCAGATTTTCGGTGTTTTGTTGAAAAAATCGGTATACAGGGTGTCCCGCAACCGGTTTGCCAAAGACCTATTGTAGATTCTAAAGTTTGTTACTGGAAAAGTGCTCCCCAAATTTTATCTCTAAAGGGCGCCACACACCTACCGATTTATTGGTCAATCAATTGCCCACAATCGATCTGCCGCCCGTACAGCACTCACACTAGGCAATTTGTCGGGCAATCTGATATTGACAGTCTCACGGTCCACAAGACACAACACAAAATAGCAAAAATTATACCATTTTTGGCGATGGAAGATGGACATCCATTGCTACTTTTGATGGAGAATGACCGCCACAACCACAGCATGAAAAACGACCACAGGTTTAACAACTGATAACACATGATTGTCATGACTAGCTCGTACGGAAAATAAAATGGCAATACGTTCCACACGTCAAATCAAGAAATTGAATCCGATGGTCCCATACACCTTCCGATTTATCTCGCAATCAAAAAATCTGGCCGATCGATCGGAGGGTCTGTGGCGCTTCTAACTTTTACCGTTACGGAGAAATAGCATTTTTTGTGAATCTTGTCAAACACCATGATCTCCTCTGAAAAACTTTGATTTTCTAGTTGTGGGAAGTGTTGTGTGTTGAGAAGTGAAGAATTGATTTTCACATTAAAAATTTTCAAAATTATGGCCTTGAGATCGAAAAAAACGGTAAATGTGGTAGACGCTAAAATTTAACCTTTTGACTTTGAGCAAGTTTTCTCCGCCCCTGGTGTACAGAAAACATCGTAAATGGAATGTATTCGGTGTCCTCTTTAATATGATACCCAACATGCCTATCTTCGGTTAATGCTAAATTTGTGTCCTTTTTTGTCCTTTTTTCCACTATTTTTTTATTTTCGAAATAATGTGTAGACCTTTGTTGCCCTACTGATCCAATAATGACAAAAATTCGCCTGCTGCTAACTTTTTTAACTTTTAAAGTGACATCTGAGAAGTATTATTTAGAGACAACTTTTTTCCCTTTTCACACGCTTTATTCAAAAACTTGCATGACTAAGTGCCCATTTGTATTTTATATGTACATATGCCATTCGAGAGGTAACATCATGAAGCAACTTTTATCAACTATGCAGATACTGTGATTTTTGGGGTAAGAATTATGCCACAGCCTTCCCGGCTTGTCGACTTGAGGGATAGGGTACGTAGGATTGTAACCTGCGTACTTGAAATTTTCTTTACACTCGAAACATTAAACGAGCCTCGGATACCTCGGACTGATTCACCGGCAACGACTTTTGGCTATGAACAACGGACCACGATTGGGTTTTGGAACGTTCAAACGATGTGGGGCGAGTGCAACAACATGAGCATCACTGAAGTCGAACGGCAAATGACCGCGTATAACATCGCTATATTAGGACTGAGCGAAAGAAGATGGCTCGGGTCAGGAGCGACTTTATCACCAAGCTCTCATACTGTTTTATTGTGCTGTGGAAATGATGACGAAATTGCTCCTCGGCAGGTAAGCGTCGGAATCCTCTTGACTAGGAATGCACGTCGATTCCTTATCGATTGGAAATCAGTTTCCGGCCGTATTATCACCGCCCGATTCAAATCCAGCAATCCAGCGTCCCTAACATACAAATATTTGTCCTCGATATATAATGTGCTGAAGCTCAAACTTCCATCAACCAGTCGTGCGTTCTCCACGGTTTTGCACGAAAAAGCTAATGCACCACCACCAAATGAGAATCCGACAATTGAGGATAGATGGAAAGCCGTTAAGGATTCATTTATATCGTGTGGCGAAGAAATTGAAGGACGATTGGATCGCGGTAGGAGACCATTTATTAGCGACTCCACTTGGTCTCTTATCTCAGCACGCAAGAGAGTTAAGGAGCAGATTGTTCGCTCCAAAGGAGTGTAAGACGTGATAGGCGTAATAATATCAACACGCTTGCGAAGGAGGCAGAGGATGCGGCTCTCCGCGGTGACAGTGAAACACTTTTCAAACTTATCAAGCCATTAACTGGTAGAGCTTTATTGACGGAGCATCCTGTGGAAAATAAAAAAGGTGTTCTGCTCATTACCGAAGAAATTAGCTGCGAAGATGGAGAGAACACTTTTTAGAGGTCCTTAATAACACCTTCGAGCATGCAAGTCGTTGCCAGCAGAAGACGTCCCTCAAATAGACGGCGTTAGTTCCGGTCCACCATCTAAAAAGGAACTAACAGACGCTAGCAAATTAATGGACGCCGGTAAAGAAATGCTTCTCGTAAATCTATTTTTGGATTGGTCTAAATAAACGCGTCCCAGAATGACACTTTATATTTAGACCAATCCAAAAATAGATTTACTATGTATCATGGCTACACATATTAACTGGATATATTAGCTGTAACTCCGTTAGCATTACTCCAAACTGGAAAAAAGCGACTGATATGAAATGTACCCATCGAGTTCCTTGATGTGAGTACCCATACGTCCATGTCCGATAAAAACTAAAAAAGTCGGCTTTTTAAAATCGCCAGGGTGTCTGTTAGCTTTATTCTACCAACGTCTAAGTATTTCGTGCTAAGGACTGTTACAATTCTACACATTCCTACCAAATTTCATAACGATCAGTTAGTGAACAAATTTTTAAATCTCCGGGACACCCTGTTATCTTTGCGCTACTAACTTCTAAGTATTACGTGCCAAAGACTGTTACTATTCTACACATTCCTACTAAAATACATGACGATCGGTTAAGCCGTTCGCGAGGTATTTAGTGAACAAATTTGTAAATGTCCGGGACACCCTGTTATCTTTGCCATAGCAATTTTTAGGTATTTCATGCCAAAGACTGTTACCATTCTACACATTCCTACCAGATTTCATGACGGTCCGTTAAGCCGTTCGCGAGTTATTTAGTGAACAAATTTTAAAATGTCCGGGACACCCTGTTATTTTTGTCCTACCAACTTTTAAGTATTTCGTGCCAAAGACTGTTACCATTCTACACGTTCCTACCAAATTTCATGACGATCGGTTAAGCCGTTCGCGAGTTATTTAGTGAACAGACGGACGGACAAAATCGATTTCATAAGGGTTTTTTGAAAAATCTAAAAAACCCTAAAAATGGAGAAAAAAAAACAATTTTTCGATATCAAAAACGAAATTTTTGCACTTATGCCGGTTTTGTTTCATCATCATCAATGTGGCACGATAGCCCGACGTCGGGCCTTGGCCGCCTGAATTGTTGACCTCCAATTGTCGCGGTTACGTGACCTTGTCCTCCAGTTTCGGAAGCCCAGCAGTTGGTGGGCGTCTTCACCTACGGAGTTCTCCCAGCGAGCTCTAGCGAGCTCTCGGTCGTCCACGCAACCTCGCTCCGTCAATTCGTTGTGCGTTCATAACTTTCTTTGTCATGCGATTGTCGTCCATCCGTTGTACATGCCCCGCCCATTGCAGACGTTGAAGCTTCACGATTTTCGATACTTCCAGCTCATCGTACAATGTTCCTACTAGCCTGTCTAATGTTCTTACTAGCTAATCTTTGGTTTATTTGCTGCAACTGCTCGTCAAAATGTTTGCGTTTCTTACGTCTAATTAACCTATTAGATACTCGCCGAAGTTCGTTGTATCTTTCTTTCTTGGCTCGGAATGCGCGTTGTGTGTATTGGCGATAGGCATCATTTTTCGCCTCAATCGAGGCCCTGCATTCGTCGTCGAACCAGTCTGCTCGTCTGCGCCGGCCTTTATAGCCCACGACCTCTTCTGCGACTCCTATGATGCTGTCTTTGAGCTCCTCCCAGAACTCATGGATGCCAAAATTATTGATGTTCTCAAGCATGGGCGACAGTTTTTCCTCGAGTGCTGTAGTATACGCAGCCGCCGTGCCATCATCAATCAAATTGTCAACCTCGAAGATCTTGGCAGGGTTGATTCTCGTTAGGTGCACCGAAGAGATTCTGCACCTGTAGGTCGTCTTCACCAAATAGTGATCGGTGTCGCAGTTGGCTCCTCGATAGGATCGAACATCTAGGACATTAGAAGCCCATCTCTTGCTGATCAGTAAGTGGTCGATCTGGTTCACGGTGTATTCATCTGGAGACTTCTGGATTCGTCGGTGAGGGAAGCATGTAGAGCTTATGACCAAGTTTCTGCCGCTCGCGAAGTCGATAAGTCGCTGACCGTTGTTGTTGTTTTCGGCTTGGAGGCTATGACCACCAGTAGTTCCCCTATGCCAGCTTTCGTTTCCGACTTTGGCGTTAAAGTCTCCTAGCAGCAGCTTGACGTCGTTTGATGGAAGTGAGTCGAAGAGTCTTTCTAGGTCGTTGTAGAACTCGTCCTTAATCGCGTCTTCTTTCACTTCTGTAGGGGCATGCGCATTAATGAGCCAGAGATTAGCGAAGCGGGTCTTAATGCGGATCGCACATAGCCGCTCGTTGATGGGTTTGAAGCCGATAACGTGGTCCTTGAGCTGCTTATTCATGATGAAAGCTACTGCAAACTCCTTGTTGCCTTCCTTTTTACCACTCGTAAAAATAGTTTGCGGATTGAGGTCGTTAATCTCGCTTTTGAGCCATTTAGTTTCCTGGATTGCAGCTACGCTCAGCTTGTATCGTTCTACCTGATTCCAGGATCCGAAAGAGTAATCAGTTGTTCGTTTGCGGGGTCGTCGTTGTTTTGTATCCGTCCAATTCGAGGCTTTTGTTTCAGGTTTCTTGACTTGAAGTTTTTCTTAGGATGAGTTGTCGGCACATCGCTAAACCATGATAGGGTTTAATCGTTGAGTAAAGGCCATCATGGGCATGCCTCGAAGATGCTGCTTTAGTGGTTGAGTTAAACGTTTTCTGTCACCTATCACGTTAAGTAACCTGAGACGCTGCAGATGTAAATACAGCACTCAGGCGCAGCGGTGCTTCTTCCAAATGTCGCATCAGATGATTTGACTTAGCCGTTAGAGGTTTTACCCACTACCGTTACCAGGGGGCGCCCGCGCGGAGGACACATGGAGAAGTCTTTTGCCGGTTTTGTTTCACAGCGACGATATACATATGTACCTCCTATTATGCCTTATCCTATTTCTTTAAGCGTGTAGTGATGAATTGATGAATACATTCTTTAAAATGTTCACTATTTAAATTTGCAAAATTGTTGCGTCGTTGTTGTATAATTTATTTTGTGTTCCAAAAAAGGAGGATTTGTTTTGAAAAAGATATTCATAATACAAATATGTATGTATATAATATATGCCTTTTCAATCGTAATTCCTAAGAAGCTCTTTTAATCAAAAATAGACAATGCACTATTATTTTTGTAAATTGCGCAAAACAAGAAAGTAATTCTCCGAAAATAACATCGGTCAGCCGGTCTTTCTCTCTAAAGCCCCGGATAGAGTTCGAGCGGAATGAAAATGAAACGGTAATGAACCGGCATAAAAACCGTGGTGACGGTAATGAACCGGCATAAAAACCGTGGTGAATTTAAAATTTTAGCTTCGAAAATTGCTGCAAAGGCGTTTTACGTCCTAAATCATCTTAAAAATAACTAAAAAAATAATTTCCCCCTTGTCCGAATGCATTTTCAACGTGAAAATGAGTCGACTCTGTAGCATATTCTCCGTCGGGCGTGGTGAGTTTTGCAAACGTCAAACCGATTCACTGTCCACGACGAGTTCATCGCGGAAATTATCTAATGACCGGGGAATCGAAAAATAACACATAAAATGGCAGAGACAAATTGTGAAACCATTCTCGGATTTTAGTTTATGGAATTACCCATCATTTACCACATATTCCACGACAGTAAGTATGCATTTTCATTGAGAAAATCGCCGCGGACAAAAATTTCATTTTCATTCCGCCCGATGTCTATTCAGGCCTTAAAGTGAAAATCTATAGCCTTTCCGATGAACAATTCTACCCAAATCTGTACAGCGTAGCGTGTTAGTCTATAATTCGAGGTCACCCACTCACCCACGATATACGCAGTGTACTCTGTACGTGCTTTCATTCCTTCTTACTGAGATAATGAACAACACGTTCTACGAGTTTTTCTTTGTTTATTTACCATGGTAGTACGTTGTTGAAGTCGATGATTGCGGTTTGGCTGCCAACCACGATGTCCTTGAACGCAAGATTTGAGCTTGCAGTTGTCTGATCCTGATGGTATGATAATGATGTAGCTACGAAGAAACAGTTTAGGCAATGATGGCGTGATTTAAGCGAGGCACTGAAAAATCACAAAATCAGAATGATAACATCACTCGATATCCTGGAGTTATTTGCGAATCAGTATTCTGGACACACAACAACGAAAAAAGTAGAGTTTCCGCAAAATATACAGCTCACGAGCCACTATACCGCATCATAATTTGCGCGAACTTTATTCAAACATAAGTCGCGACAAAACGTTATTTTCGAACAAACACCTGAGCAGGACGTGAAAGGACCTATATTTAGCCGTACTACGAATTAAAAACGGAAACGCGCGGTTTCTAGGCAAAAATTATTACAGCGCGATGGATTTCATTCACTACCCTAACGATGAATGCGATGAGACGTAGGAAATGTCGAGAATACTCCGAACGAAAGCTTCACCGAGAGCATACTGACTGAGCATGGGAAGACGACAGGATTGAACTTTTCGCGTTGGCAATTTTCTTTTCCAAGTACGACATCAGCCTTTCATCACCATACACGGAACTAGGGAATGGCATGTAGGCGCATTTTCTAGAGGAAACTGCGAACCGGGTTCTTTCCATATTTGCGAATTCAATTTACCAATTTCAAAGAATTAAAGGATTTTCCAATAAATATCAATGAAACAAAGGAAAAATACAGAACTTGTTTTCAAAGAACAAACAATGAACAAAACGCCCTTCAGTTTCATTGACTGTATGTTTCATAAGTAAAAAGTCCGGAAATTATTGTTGTTTTGCAGCCTTTCCTTCATGGGCGACCGCACCACTCAGAACTCAGTGAGTATGACCACCGCCGTCTATATATCTAGGGTTGGGGGGAATAAGTGGATAAGTCGAAAAGTATAACTTTTCAGGCCAGCATTTTTAATGTTTGCCGTGCTATATTGGCCGAATGTGTCAACTCGAAAAAACGTTTCTTATTGTTAGATGTCCTCTGCAGTGTCAGGATATGATCTGCGGAATTTCATTTGAATACTTTCATCCAAACCGGAAGTATGGACATTTAACCCTTCAATACTCGATCGAAATATATAACAATAAAAGTCGTTATCCACCATAAAAGTATTTCTGATTAAATTTTTTTAAATAGTTTGCTCGATGAGGTATATTTTTTTATTATTTGTGGGCCTATCATTGTTACCAGGGCCGGATTTCTCATAGGGGCGGCAAATTCTTAATTTTTTTTCATTGGTTTAAAATTAGGGGAAAGATGAATTTTGAAAACTCAAAAATAATTGTAGAAAATAAATTGCTTTTTTAATTTATTCTAGTTAGATGTACAGGTTCGTCTTAATCCAAAGCACCTAGTCGCAACCTCAAATTAAAATTTTAAATATTGGGACTACGCAAAATTTTGCATGAAGCATACACTCATTCACTCTGAATGGCGTGGCAGCCTTTAGTTCAATGAGAGTAGAAGAATAAATCATATTTTTGGTGATAGCCATCCTTTGGAAAGTTCAAAACGCCTCCAAGCAAGTAACTCATCCAACCACAAATTTTCGTGTGTTATTATTTCTTAAATTTGTCCCCACATAAAAGCAAGGATTTGGTTTCGGGAGAGGTCTAAGTCTCGATATTAAAAATGCGGCATTGGCTATAAATTTTTTGAGTTTCAATCGGGTGAATAAGTTTAACTAAATTTTTAAGAGTTTTTACTCTTAAATTTTCGAATCTGCAATTTTTTGTTCATAGAAAAACCGAAAATTCCATCGAAAATAAAAAATAATTTAAAATAGTTGAAGTCAGGAAAATCTAGAACTTTTCAGGCTCCGAATGATTTTTGCTGAATAACATCAGTAAGTGCTTTCGGCAATTCGTTTTCGTTATATTTATCACCGAAAACATATTAGGTAAAAGTTTGCTCAATATTTACCGTAAGCTTGCTTATTTTTTTCCGGTATAACTTTTTCTGGTTAATTATGCTGCTAATATTAGAAATTTTATTTATTGGGGTAATTCGCAAATTATTTCCCAAACGATCGAAAGGAAAAATTTAGAAAACATCAGTGGCGCAACCACGGGAGGGTCTAAGGGAGCTTAAGCCCCTCCCAGGCCCAAACAATTGGGAAATGAAAAAATCAAAATGAAATATGAAACAATGCACTTTGTTGCAGTTTTTATAAAATGTGAATTATTGTTCTTTTGGAGAATAATTTATGCAGCAGTCTCGATTGTCTGAACAAGTTGCACCATCCTTTTAGAAAAATCTTTGTGCAAAAATAATAAAATACAAATGGGCTGTTCTGATGAGATTTTCGTTGTATTTTTGGATGTTATGTCGTAACATACGGAGCGGCCATCGTATTAGTTCACATCCAAAATCTATCGGTTCTTATCAAAAAGGTCCTGTTTGTGGAGCTGTTGAACGACATTAGCCCAACTTCGGTTCGATCTTTGTTCTTGCCTTAATTCCTATTTTCCACGTGCAGTAACGCAGGCTATTACCGCCAAAACGGGCGATGTGCCTACACCGCAGGTCGAGCAACGCGAAACCATGGAGCGGTATAAACAACGAGGCAAGGGAGAAGAAGTAACGCGGGCTATCATAAATTATGCTCTAATTTCGGAGGGACATTTTTTTGCCAAGCTGCACATCTCCACCTTATTCGCAAAATGTCTTGCGATGACCCTACCTCTATATTTGGACTCCTGAACGGGTGATAACGACCAAAATCCACAAAGCCAAATAATAAATCCATGCGGCGAATTCTATCCTTTCTGTTATAGAATCGCTTGTAGCGTATAGTGACTGGCGTACTTCCTATTCGCATTCGCGCTTTTTGTTTTAATATTTACTAGGGCCTCAAATTCCGTTATTATCAGGGACATCACATTATCGTCTATAGGAAAGTCCTATTTGATCAAATGTAATTGTCCGTATGTTTCGGTTCACGATCGATTGGGTTTTCGTTATAATTGCGTTGTCACGACGCTAAGCTACGAATAAAATTAAATCGAAAAACTCAGGCTGCAATGGAGGCTTTAAACATCAGCGTATTACAGGAAAATAACAAAATCTCCCAACTATCGGAGGCAAACTCAAATGCCCAGTAATATCTATGGCGTTAGCCCCCTCCAGGACCAGATCCTGGTTGCGCCACTGGAAAACATGATAAACATTTTTTACACGAAACCCAAATTTTAAACGCTTTTTCTTCATTAAAATTTTTTCAAATTAATAATTTGGCAAACGATATGATTTTGGGTTAGCATTTGTATGAAAATTACCCCGTAGAGTATGTTAGCTGTTAAAAAAACCAATGAGTTCTGTGACATCCAGTTTTTTATCGTTTAATCGTTGAAATCTTTAGTTATTTGCGTTCGTTGAGGCTAATTTCCGATGTTAGGCCGAAATTGGGGCAACCCGAATGTAATTTATCCGCAATTTCAATAATAATACAAGTCGACTTATCTAATTATTCCCAGCCAATGGTTTCTCTACAAAACTGTACAAGGAGACTTAACCGGGTAACCACATCAATGAGTGAGTTGTTTGAAAATGCACATTTCTGTAACTAAGAAAGCGTTGCGTTTTAAGCTTAAACACTTCTGCATATTACGCGGAACTTTTGTAAGAGTAGTTTAATGCACTTAACTCATTTTCGATATAAGTCGACTTATCCACTTATTCGCCGTGGCCCTACATATTAAGGCCGCAATGTAGACTCGTAAACGTCAAATCCGCAGTTGAAATTGCATTGCATTGTTGTTGCCTCTTATGACATTGTTGTTGTTTGCCCGTGTTCGACGAACAATTCAATACGGATCCATGACGTCATTGTACAGCTGAGTTGCGGCTATGATATATCTAGATGGCGTTGGTATGACTCAGTTCCAATATTGTCTCTTTTGGATTTATGGATATCAGACTATTTTGTCACACATTCCCCTGATTTTTTTCCTATCCCACATGCCACATATCCCTTTCCGTAGTCCTTCAATTGTGTGAATGAGCAATGGAGGGAGCAGGCACATGGATTAGCAAGTAGCAACGAACATTGGCTGATTTCAGATTATAAGACGAAACCGGACGGGTAAACTTGCAAGACAAGAGAGCTTTTGTAGTGGCCAGCAGACAAGCATTGTGCATTTCAAATTGTAAGAACGAGTCTTACGAAAGAAAAAAATCGTGACACGATTGTTTTTCTTTCGTAAGAATCGTACGATCGATAAGACGATTGCATCTACCGATAGTTCAGGCGTTCTGCGACGACAATTAGCGCGTGTTTTACTTGCATTTTAATCTTGTCGACTCGTCACTTCATTGTACACTAACTTTGGAGCGTGCATGGCAACATTTATACATACTTGCTGTGTGATTATTGTTCGCCGGTCCGTGTTTTGATCGGATAGTGTGAAATGATCATACGATGGTTCTTGTCTTGCAAGTTTACCCGTCCGGTTACTTCTTACAATGTGAATTCTCCCATTCAGTAGGAGTGTAGTACCACAGCTTTAGGTAGTCATACGTCATAGCCGATAAAGCTTTCTTGATATGTTTACACAGATATTGAAACTACTTGCTGTGTCATGATGGAGGGCGGGTCAATTGCGAAAAAAAGCTTCACTTTCGCCCGAAGTCTGTAGGCCTGGATAGACCTTGGGCGAAATCGGAATTTGTTCCTTTTAATTTATTTGCTTCAATTTCTTTCGGCCAATTCCTAAGTTCTCCGCGGGACGATACTTCCGGCATTGAGAGTAAAGCCGATATTAAGTACGTTTTTTTTGTTATCCCGTGTAGGTTTGGGTAACGAAACTCCATGTAAAAAATGCCAGCTGACCCACCTGTCATTTTTTTTTGAAGTTTCGTTACCAAACCTACACGGAATGTAGTAAAAAACGAACCTATTGTATGTGGTTAGAATAAACCATTCCTGGCTTGTCGTAAAAGGCGACTTAAGGCAATTCACACTCGGCATTAAATCTCGCATCCGGTCGTAATCTTGTTCCACGACTTGACAGTACAGTAGAGTGCGTGTAAATTGCAACTCTGGCAATTTCATATACCCTGAAACTGCAATTTATGTATATTAATTGGTTACAACAAGAGGTAGAATCTTTCTTATATGTCAATGTCAATGATTTATGTTCGTCAAAAAGTGAAAAAAAAATTACACTTATGTGTACAAAACCGTGGACAGAGTGGAAAATGTGTTAGAGGGCCTCTACTGTAGTATTGACATATGCTGTTTAAACGCGGAGCTCAACACACTTCACCACGATTTTGTTGGGATTTTGTTTGTTAGTAAGTTAGTTATAATCTCGGTAAAAAACCAATGGGAAATCTTGAAGATTTTAGCCTATAGTCTAAGAAAAATGGCATATTTGGTCGGCAAAAATCCTACATCGGAATTTTTTTTGGATTATTATGGTTGGGAATGGTCCCCAGATTATGGCATTAAAAGTCCCAACCGATCGGGGGTCCGCAACCTTAAAAAAAAGGGGGGAAAGGGGGGAATTTTTTCGGTTTTCTGCGATTATTTCAAAAACGGTAAGAGATACAGAAAAATGGTCTAAGGACGAAAAAACTACATAAAATTATCTTTGCAATGATATATAACACATTAGAGTTTAATTGAATATTTCGGCGTTAGAATAGAACATAAATTAGAATACTTTCATTTTAGACCTTTTTTAAAAGCTCCATAACTTTTGAAAGAACGCTAGTTCAGTCGTAAAATTTTGTATAAGTATTCACAACAAGTTTAAGATAATTTTAACGTAAACATTGAGTCGCTCCGGTCAAGGACCTCCTTTATCCCCCCATTTAAATTGTTCAAAACGGCATATCCACAACTCCCCCCAAAATTGGAGCTGAGTGCTAAATTTTTGTTTGTTGCGATTGGAGGTCATAGTCACCCCACCCACCAAAAATCAGCTCATTCGGATAAAAACTAAGGCTATCTCCCATACAATGTGACACATCAGGAGTTTTTTCTACGTACTACTCATTTTATAAACTGCGTAGAACAAAGCTGTCATGGGTCACTTTGTATGGGAGGTACCCTTAGTTTTTATCCGAATGAGCTGATTTTTGGTGGGTGGGGTGACCTCCAAAAGCAACAAACCAAAATTTAGCACTCTGCCCCAATTTTGGGGGGAGTTATGGACATGCCGTTTTGACAAATTTAAATGGGGGGGGGGATAATGGTGGTCCTTGACCGGAGCGACTCAGCGTTTACGTTAAAATTATCTTAAACTTGTTGTTAATACTTGTACAAAATTTTACGGCTGAACACATTCTTTCAAAAGTTATGGAGCTTTTAAAAAAGGTCTAAAATGAAAATATTCCAATTTATGTTCTATTCTAACGCCGAAATGTTCAATTGAACTCTAATGTGTTATATATCATTGCAAAGATAATTTTGTGTAGTTTTTTTCGTCCTGAGACCATTTTTCTGTATCTCTTACCGTTTTTTAAATAATCGCAAAAAAACGAAAAAAGGCCCCCTTTCCCCCCTTTTTTTAAGTTGCGGACCCCCGATCGGTTGGGACTTTCTATGCCATGATCTCGGGACCATCCCCAACCATAATCAAAAAAAAATTTGCGATGTAGGATTTTTGCCGTTCGATGGCCATATTTTGGTCCAATTTTCTTAAGCGCTTTACACATATAGCCGCAAAATCTACGTAGATTATAGGTGTGTTTTTTTGGTTATCCCGTGCAGGTTTGGGTAACGAAACTTCATATAAAAAAAATGACAGGTGCGTCAGCTGTCATTTTTTTTATATGGAGTTTCGTTACCCAAACCTGCACGGGATAACCAATAAAACACACCTTATGTAATCTCGTATGCTGTTCACACTATGGTCGTAATCTTGTTCCACGACTTGACAGTACAGTACAATCCGTCTAAATTGCAAACTCCGACAATTTCATGCACGACTGAAACTGTTATTTATATTAATTTGTTAAAACAGGAAGCAGAATCTATCTTATAGGAATTATGTCAATGATTTATGTTCGTCAATAGGTGAAAACATCACACTTTTGTGTACAAAACCATGTACCAAGCAAAAATGGATGAGATGACCTCTACTGTAGAATTGTCAAATGCGAAGCTCACCACACTTCACCATGATTTTGTAAAGATTTTCTCCGAGATTTTGGTTATAATCTCCGTACAAAATCTATGAAAATGTATGGAAAATCTACAAGATTTTCGCCTAGATTTTGTAAAATCTCAAGATTATGCAAAATCTTCTATAGTGTGTAAAGAGCTTTAGACTACTAGATTTTGTAAAATCACAAGATTTCGAAAAATCCTCCGGTAATGCTGGAAATAGATAGGACGCATCAGCAACATCAGCATCAATAGGTGTGTGTGTAATAATTCAAACGTGCAGAGTCCGGTTTTGATAATGAAATGTTAAAAAAATCTCCAAAATGAAAGTTTGGTTATGCCATTTTCAGCCTCCATTTGGTAGCTAGTGTAGATGCTAGGTAGCTAGTGTAGATGCTAGGTAGCTAGTGTAGATGCTAGGTAGCTGCCAAATGGCGGTTCGCGATGCCAGTTTTTGAAAGCGCCTGCATTTATAAGCCAGTTTAAGGACACAACAAACCTGACGATTTCTCGGCCGATCGATTGCCCAATCGATCGACCGAGAAATCGTCAGGTTTGTGGCGCCCTTTAGATGCAGCCTTATGGTTGAAATACATTTCCCGCGTCAGCATCAGCATCGGCAGAGGCATCGGCATCAGCAGAAAAATTTCAATTTAGAACACACGCATTTGCCTTTGATGACCCACATTGACAGCAGCAGCGGCAGAAGCATTTTTTCTGCCAATCTATTTCAACTATTACATTCGAAAAAAAAACCCGAGGCCAGTTCGATGTGATGCGTAGTATGCTGTCGGTTTGCGTCCACACTTAATTCAATCTCCAGTGATTCTCAATTTAAAAGAAAACAAAACAGCAAAAGCGAAACAAAATCAGCTGTTCGGATTGCTTACATGTGTATTGTCATTGTCAAGCCCACACATCAGCGTTTGTGGTGGCGTTGTGCATCAGCAACAATCAGCCATCGAAAAAGGCACGGTATACGGTACGTTATCTTTTGTTACCACCTGTTGGACACGAACGAAATTGAAAGATACGGAAGTTTGCATCAGTGCTGGTCGCAATTGCGTTAGTCAGTCGGTTTCGTAAGGTTACTCAGCACCACAGGCCAATGCTTGTACGGTCCGCCGGTTTGTTTCAGTTCGAGGTCGGTGGAATTGGTGCAATCTTCTCGCAAGTGCTATGAGAGTCGGTTATAGGAAGGTGCGCAAGCTATGGCTGATTTACCTTTTCTTGTTGTTCTTCGCGTTCTTTATGTTCGCCGTGAGCATCAATGTTTACTTGCAGAGTCTCAATGTTTCGGATATGAAGAAGAGGTAAGAACGATCATTTTGGGTAATTGTAGCGTTTGTGTAGATACATCTTCCTTTCACCAGGGATGCCCAATTCCATAGGAAGCTGCGAGAGAAGAGTCCCAAAAATGTCATCGTCGCCCACTACATTGGAGCCGGATCCATTTTCGGCAACATGTCTAAAGGTTGAGTTGATTTTGTTTTAATTGGAATAAAATTCAGGTTGTGGTTGGTATGGTGCTAACTTTTTGTTTGCTTCTGGTAGATTAAGCTCCTTATTTTCCTCATTCCTGTGCTAATAGTCCAAATTGCTACTTTGCAGATGATTTCAACCAAAACAATTTTGCTCCTGTGGAGAAAGAAGGGGCGAACGGCAGACCGGTGGTGATTCCTCCACGCGAGAGCCTTATTATGCAGCGAATGTTTCAGGTGAACAGTTTCAACTTGCTGGCAAGCGATCGGATTCCTCTGAATCGAACATTACCTGATTACCGGAAGAAACAGTAAGACCAGGTTTTGAATTTGCCTAGTATACTTTTCATCGTTTGGCTTCTACAGGTGCAAGGAGATGAAGTATCCTAAAAATTTGCCGAATACTTCCGTAATAATAGTTTTTCATAATGAAGCGTGGTCCGTCCTATTGCGGACTGTGTGGAGTGTCATAAATCGTTCGCCGAAGCATCTCTTGAAAGAGATCATCCTTGTGGACGATGCAAGTGAAAGAGGTAAGGAACATCTTTAGGCTGTTCGAGTTTGTGATATTTCTATAACTTGGCGGCTTTCGTTTAAAGGTGTTTGTGATCGGCACAAATGTCTGGATGGAATGTGAGAATTATCGTTAATTGCTCATAACATCGTTTTCTACTAAAACAAGCTATCTTGTCAATGAAATTACATTTTACTCGTACAAGTCAATGTGTGCTCTTATCGGCAAGTTCCAAATGTTTTTCACATTTATAATTTGTTGGAATGTGTTACGATTAGAGCTGGCTTTTGAGGTGAAACAATAGAACTTGCAAAACACAATATATGCGGGGAGATTTGTAAGGAAGGAAGTTTATTTGTTTTCTTTTTTAATAACGCAGCACTCTTCGTTTGCCTTTGTTCTTACCCAAACGACAGAAAAGAGCAACCGTTTCAGTCGTAAAATTGATGCAAGCCTCAATCAACGGATTTAAAACCTATATTACATGTCCTTAAGGAGTATGTGCTCCAAATTAAGTCGTCGTAGAAACGATGATGACTACTGGTGTCAAAGCTTTAATGGCAACTGAATTTGGATTGTGACACAGTAGTCAGCGACATTACTTCCTAGTCGTTGTTGTTTTCTTCTGAATAATAAACCCTACGTTTATCGTGCCGAGTTTCAAAAACTCGTTTCTCTATGACGTAAAATAAATTGTTGAAACATTCTATTAAGAAGAGTAAACAAAAAAGAATTGTCCGAAAAATGAAGAACTGCATCAAATGTAAACTACATTCCTATCATCAATGAAATCGAGCTGCTTCTGCGGCAGCCTGGGGGAGATTTTAATATCTGTGGTGCCAATTTTGATGATTGCATTTCATTAATGTTGGTCTGAAACGATCGAATCTGCAATAGTTTTTAACGAAATCGTAACGATTTCCCTAGATATTCAATGCCAAAGTTTGACTTTCTATGAGGCAAGCTCAGTACTTTGATAAGATATTTTCGCTTTACCGATTGGGGAAAGTGTTTCATGCAATCAAATTTACTTTTATCATGAAATGTCAAAACATGTTTGCGAACAAGAATTTTAAAATTTGATAGACAGCGAAACTTGAAATTTGAACGAGCGCAGCTTTACCCAATGAAACACAGTTTGTTTTGTATTCGTTATTTTAATGAAACACATAAAAAAAACTACAACGACGATTGATACCTACTCGAATACGATGGTACATACTCGTATTCACGGTTGGTCGCAGACATAGTATAGAAGGTAGAAAGGTTTTTACTCATTGTTTGAACTTTTTTACACAAATAAATTGTCCTTTTGTGGCGTGTCCGGCGACTTTCCGATCGTATCGCTCGGCCGAAAAATTGCAGAGATATCGACGATCGAATATATAATACGAAGTTAATTGTGAAATTGCTGTGGCCAACATCCAGGTTGACGGTTATCTCTGACCACCCTGTGCACTGATCGGGAAACAGATTCCGAGGATCGTTTAGGCAATTTTGTGGCGAGTCCAGGGACATTTCGATCGTGTCGCCACTCCAAAGGATTGCAGAGATATCGACGGATTTCCGAAAGAATACGAGGTCAATCGTTATACGATAGAAAATCCGGCTGCCTCGATGATATCAGACTGTGTACTACTCGGTCTGCTCGATTCTTGCGCTTGTACTTGAAAGTAGATATCAAACTGTGTACTACTTGATTCTTGCGCCTGTACCTGAAGCAGATATCAAAGTCTACTACTCGGTCTGCCCGATTCTTGCGCTTGTGGCTGAGCACATTACGACATTGCTTTGCTTGTTTGTTGTTCGTTACATATGTAACGACTTTGTGCTCGGTAGTCGTTACTTCCGATATTTCATAGTAATGACTACTTAAGTAACTTTTTGACATCTCTAGACACATATATTTCGGAAGCTATATTCTTCCTTCCTCAGTATGCAAGCTACTAAAACTAATGACAGCGTCAACCTACTTAATCACTTTTTCGGCCAGGTAAACGAGGATCACAAGCCTGCACTTTTTACGGGCAGTTTATGATTCTAGTTTGCCCGCGCATTTAATTAGTTTAGATACACAGACATACGCAACCTTCCTGCATCGAGACCTTCGAGGCGCTTACCGGGGGGCGTTTTGGTAACTCTTGGCCGTTTGCTGAACAAACGGGTGTGGTCCACCCCGGAGAGGCTTGAAATTGCCGTGAAGCAATGGTTACCAGTTGAACCACAATTAGTTTAGATGGGCGATTTAATTGATCAGTGTTTAGAAGTTTATTAGGGTCCTCGCGTATTATTTCCAGGCTCTCCCATTCGTCCAGGGTATAGGCTTTCAGGACGCATCGTATGAACCACGTTGCTGATGTTAACGGCATAGTCCTCCTCGATTATGTGCGCAGCGACTCCTGATCGAATAATTCTATCTGGATGATTTCTGGCATTTTCGGCCTCTATGGAATAATATGGAATATCGATGCAACGGAAAATGGCTCAGGCATAAACGAAATAACCGGTGAATTTCATCGCACGTCAAACGGTGACTTCGCTCGATAAGAAGAGTTGAGAGCGCCTTAAAAATGCTTGTGTGCAAGCTTGTTTACCTGGCCTAAAAAGTGAATAGCAACTAATTTATAAATAGGTTGATGGTGTCATTAGTGTTTGTACCTTACATACTGAGGAAGGAAGTAGATAGCTTTAGAAATACATGTATCTATGAATACATAAAATCAAACTGTGTTTCATTGGGTAAAGCTGCTTGTGTTTTGAACTATACCTAGCCTAGTGCCATTAGTTAATACCACTGTCTATCTTGCTGTTAATCTGCAACGCCATTTTCTCGGAGATATGCCAGATTACTCGTTCCATAACTCCACATAGAATAGTGATTGCTGCTATCCACTAGACAAAAATCATAGAATCGTCTCTTAACGTTAGTGGCAATTATGATGTACAGTCGACTCGCGATAATTACAAATTCGATAAATTGAGCTGCTTGAATTTACCGGTGCATGATGTGTTGATGTGGTATGCGCTGAAAGTACCGTTTCTTCTCGGAAATCAAGTTTATTGAATGATTTTAATTTTTTTTCCTGTGAGCTAGTTGAAGAGTAAGTTTAATTTAATATATATTTAATTGTTTGTGTTTTTTTTTGTTTTATTTATAAATAAACGTATACTTATTCAGTCGAAACTGTATTCATCTTGAAAAACTTGAATAACAAATATTCGTTACTCTGGTATATTAAGATCTTACCTCGCTATACCGTTCTGACATATTTCTAAAAAACATTCGATAAATAAAACTCTCGATAAATTGAATAAAAGTAGTTGTCCCTTGAGTTTCAAATTATCGAGAGTCGACTGTGTATATTTCAGAGGGACAGTGATAACCTCGGAATGATCCAGAGCGCTATTGGATGAAAATTTTGCTAACAGTACGGCGAAAACACAGGCCATGTCAGTGCCATCACGGACTACTAACATCGAAATTTACAACATTTATGTGTCACCATGTTGTTGTTGTTGTTGTAGCGATGCGGAAAGGCGTGAACCGCTGTGCATGTTTGTGGATGTGTTGCAACAGGATTGTCCCATAACGCCTTCAGTCTGAGGGGTGGTCTAAATTATGAGGCGCACCACCGCATCGAGATCTCTGAGTTCACTCGACTTGTCTGGATCTTATTCCAGTTTGTTTCACAAACGACTTATGATCACACCGGCGTTGCATAGTCAGGGATTGCTAGACCTATCGCTTTGTAAGTGACCAGCATGGTTTCTTTGTCCATGCCCCAGAAGCTGCCGGCCGGCTATCCTTTAGAACGTTGTGTGTATTTTGTCAATCAATATGACTTCATCATGCTGTCTAAGTAGACCGCAAGGATCTTTGTATTGGTAACAGTATCGAAATCTCCGCTGAAAATTCCTGTGTCCAGGTGGTGAGAATATTGAAAAACTCAATTTGTTTTCCAATGTAGTCTTTTAGTTGAGGACTACGCTATACGCCCCTTTTCTTAATATTATTGAAATTCCATATTGTGTCTATTCTTGTGTTTCTATCGTAACATTTTCAATGACATTTAATATATTTTTACTACAGCTTTTTTGAAAGCCGATCTAGACGAATATGTTGCTCAACTTCCCACCCCAACTAGGATTTTGCGTTTGTCAGAGCGAAAAGGTTTAGTGAATGCTCGGTTACTTGGAGCTGATAAAGCCAAAGGCGAGGTATTATGTTAATTAGTATTATTATTATCACATAAAAACACATTTTGACATCTCTATAATTAGGTAATAACATTTTTGGATGCTCATTGCGAATGCACGGCTGGCTGGCTTGAACCCATCTTAGCACGAATCAAGGAAAATCGCCAAAGTGTAATATGTCCAGTTATTGATATTATCTCGGATGATAATTTTGGCTATCAAAAATCATTCGAATACCATTGGGGTGCATTCAATTGGGAGTTACATTTTAGGTTTGTGTCAGACATGTTTACACTCAGTTATCGTGAATATTGTTCTAATAGACCAATTATAATTACAGATGGTTTGTTTTGGGTAAAGGCGAACTTGATAAACATACGACTGATATGACCGCACCATTTCCTACGCCCGGAATGGCAGGTGGTCTTTTCTCAATAGATAGAAGTTATTTTTATGAAATCGGTGCTTATGATTCAAATATGAAGGTAAGTTGTATTTCATGTTATCGGATGAGGTGTGTAAGTATCATCAATTATGTGTGTCAACTGAGAAAACCTTTTGATAAGATAACACTTCACAGACGATACTAGTTTAGATAAAAATTGTCAATCAAGTGAAAATCAGACAAAAAATTAAGTCTTTCGCCTGCCTGGTAGCGTTATAAGTTTTGGCCGTTAATTTTATTAGTCGCCACTGACCTCAAATTTCCTTCTCTAAGTGAGTTGTATGGCGTTTAATCCTATCACCTTACCGGCCTAACTTATCATTAGTGAGCTTGCTCACAGTGAACGAACGCAAGCTTCCATGTAGAACGATCTTGGAACACGTAGGAATGCCAGGAAGAAGTGTGTTGTAAAAAAGTTGCCACAATTGTTTTCGATTGCATCTCTCCAACCGTTTTTTCTTGTCACATCGTAAAAAATCAACCACTGTGTTAGAATTATGCCACAGCGATCTCAGCTTGTCGTAAGAGCCCGGTTTCTTACGAATTCCAGGAAGTACAAATTGTACTACTATGGAATCACAAATCAAAGAAACGGAGTTGGCATAATTCTGGCGTCGTCTTTGCTTGGCAGCATAATAAGTGTCGCGAAGAGAAGTGATTGCTTGATCAGCATCCAATTGGTTATCTGCGGAAGGGTGTGGAACGTAATAAGTGCCTACGCTCCCCAAGTGGGACTGCCACCAGAAGAAAAAGAGGCCTTTTGGAACGACGTTGACACCTTGATTCAGACCATTCCAGAAATTGAATTGGTGTTCTTGGGAGGCGATCTAAATGGCCATGTGGGTGAATCAAATTATGGTTACGAGGATTGCCATGGTGGAAAGGGTAGCCCTTTAACGGTGAGAAATGACGAAGGTTAAGCTATCCTGACTATGTGCAGATCGCACGGTTTTGTCATCCTAAACACATGGTTTGTGAAAAACGAGAGACACCTGATCACCTCCAGTAGTGGACACGGAGATAGGAAACACGAAACGCAGATCGATTAAGTACCACTTCTGCTTCGAATTTATGAGAAGGTGGGTAAAAGACTGCAAGGTGATCTTGGGTGAATCTGTCGTTAGCCAACATCGTTTGCTCCTGTCAGAATTTATTTTGAAAGTAGGAGGAGCAAGAAATAGAAAAACTCCCAAGCCTGTCGAAAAAAATCAAGTGGCACAATCTTACAAACGACAACTTTGAACCTGTAGTAACTCCATTCATTGATAAAATGACGGAGTGGTTTCAAAACAACACCAACTGCACCGAGCACAGTCCAACACAAATGTGAAAAAATTTCGCTGAAATGTCAGTAGGTGAGGCGGAAAAGGCACTTGGAGTTTCGAAAGGTCCACTCCACACGAAGAAAGAAACATGGTGGTGGAACACTGAAACTAAGGAAGCAGTGCAAGCGAAATCGAACGCATTTAAGGCATGGACGAAATGTGAGTGAAGCAGTGAAACCGAACGGGTTCAACTTCGCGAAAATTATATGCAATGCCGGAAAAACGTAAAGCGCTTGGTAGCTCAAGCAAAGGCGAAGGCAGCTGAGAAATTTTACCAAGAATTAGAAACTCAGACTGCGACCGAAGGACCGTCTTTGCGCGAGAGACCTAAGCACGACGCCAGGATATTTAGGGTCGCAGCCCAAAGGAGAAGGAACGCTCGGGAAATACAGGCGCCAAAGTACGTGGAGGACGCGCAAGGAATGTTGCTGATTGACGATACGGCAAAAGGCCAGAGGCAGACCGAAGAACACCTGGATATGTCAAATGAAAAAACAACAGCAACGCATTGGTCTCGGCGATGACACGATCCAAGATAGAGGTGCCTGTAGAAATATGCTGAGATATTACCGCCAAAACGGGCGATGTGCCTACACCGCAGGTCGAGCAACGCGAAACCATGGAGCGGTATAAAGATCGAGGCAAGGAAGAAGAAGAAGATCTCAGCTTAGCGTAAAACTATAAACAACAGACCACGATCGGTTTTTGGAACGTTCGGACGATGTGGGGTGAGTGTAATAACACAAGGCTCACAGAAGTCGAACATTAAATGACCGCATACAACATCGCTATACTAGGACTGAGCGGGTCGGGGGCAACTTTATCACTATGCTTTCGAACTGTATTGCTCTACCCTGGAGCGGGCGTCGGAGTCCTGTTGACTAGGAATGCATGCCGATCTCTAATCAACTGTAAACCTATTTTCGATGGTATCATTACAGCCAGATTCAAATCCAGTATACCTAACATCACAATTATTAAGTTCTAGGCACCGACTGATTCTGCAGATCAATCATTTTTTATCAGCGACTAGGCGACACCTATAGGTGACATTCAAATTATTATGGGGATCTCAACGCCAAAGTTGACTTAGAATATCTTATTAAGATCATGGACTTGGTGACAGGAACAATAATGGAGAAATTTTCGTGGAGTTTTGTAACTCTCGAAAACTTGTCATTGGCAGCACCTTGTTTGAGCTTAACCCCTGCCACTTAACAACTTGGGTTTCCCCGGATGGCAGAACAGATACCAGATTGATCATATTGCCAAAAAAAGCTCAAGAATTCATTAGACGTGCATATTCTACTGCCTTGCACCAAAAAGCTATTGCAAGTCCAGCTTATGAGATTTCCACAATTGATGAGACATGGAATGGCACAAAGGGTTGACAGGAGACCATTTATCAGTGACGCCACTTGGCCTCTCATCTCAGCACGCAAGCTGAAAATCAACTCAGCTGAATACCGCTATTTACAAAAGGCGTGCAGAAAACTATGAGACGTGACAAACGTACTTACATCAACGCTTTAGCGAAGCAGGCAGATGACGCGTGGTGAAAGCGATACTCTATGCAAGCTAATTAAGCCACCAATTGGCAAATCGTTTGTCACAGACCTGGATTGGATAGACAATTCTCTCAAAAGGCGAAAGTTGCAATATATAGACCCTTCGAAGAGGACCAAAAACTATTGTTAAACAAGCGCTAGGTTGAAACCCACAAGGAGCAATTTGGACGACAAAAAACACGTGGAGAAGATCTTGTTTAACGAAGCAGCCTCGCTTCGCTATCGACGCGAGGCTGCTTCGTTAAACAAGTGATGGTCTGACCTAAAGACGATGGCACAGAACAGAACAAGGGGTTAACAGGAAGCAGAGACAGATGTTGTTGGGCGAGCCGAGTGCTTCTAAAAAAGGGAGAAGGGAAGCAGCCTAGTTAATGACTATTTTCCCCCAAGAGATATGAACAGGTACATAAAACACTTAATCTCCGTAGTTCCTTCACTATTCAAGTGCTACTGGCAATTATCTGACATGCACTGAAATTAACGCAATAAACATGAACTGCTAGGAAATTTCAAAAGCCATTTGACAATGAATACTCCCATAAAAGTATACATGAACTAAAGAACTAAGAGAGCATTTCACTAATCCATTAATTTTCTTACTTGCAGATTTGGGGTGGTGAGAACGTCGAAATGTCGTTTCGTGTTTGGCAGTGCGGTGGATCAATTGAAATTTCACCTTGCTCTCATGTCGGCCATCTTTTCCGTAAAAGTTCACCGTACACTTTTCCCGGAGGTGTTGGCAAAGTGTTGAGTGAAAATTTAGCTCGTGCAGCTCTAGTTTGGATGGATGAATGGACCGACTTTTACTTTCGATATACACCTCTGGACATTACCAAAAAGGAGACTTGGGTAAACATTTTTAAGTCCGTTAGGTATATTTATCTTGAGCCTAAAAATATATTCTAATCAACTGCAGGATGTATCAGATCGCGTTAAACTACGACAAAAACTAAATTGTAAGCCATTTAGTTGGTACTTGGAGAATGTATGGCCAAATAATTTCTTCCCCGCGTCGAATCGTTTCTTTGGAAAAATATTCTCATTGGATAACAATTCACGGCTTACAAAAATGTTCACTAGTTATATCTTACAACGAGGTAGCCGCAGTCGTCAGTTGTCTTGGGAAAACATGTTCTATTCGCTGAAACCAATGTCAAATGCCCTTCGATCTTCTGTAAATATCGAAACAGATTTGTGTGTTCAGAAGACAACAAATCAATCGGCGCTAAGTATGGCGGTGTCAGCGGCTGTAGTTGGAGACTGCAAACCGGACGCCAGGCTGCAAAATTTGTTCGTAATTACGCCAGACGGACAGGTAGAAACTACTTGTACTATTGAAATAAATTTACTGAAAACGTTAATTGCAGATTATGACAAATGAAGGTATTTGTCTTGATTCATTCGACATTCCGGCAGATTTTTCGGGCGTTGTTAGATTGACCGAGTGCCATAATACACTTAGACAAAAGTGGGAATACATTATAACAGTAAGTGTACAGATTTAAAATGACAGTTTACATATAAACATCAATTCTCTTTTTTTACGAAGACGCAACAGATACGCCACCAAGGGTCGAAGTTATGTTTGACTTCCACGAAAACTGGCGATAAAGAGATACTTGTTGAAAAATGCAGCCAGAAAAATGACCAACGATGGGGATTTGTTCCGATGCCTTGGAAAGCGGAAAATTGACTTAATTTTTACATTAATATAAGTATAGTTATTTATTTTTTACTAAATATAGTAGATTATATTTTTTTTTTAAATTGCTGTTGATATGGTGATATGTTTGGCCTTACTTTCATCATTAATTCACATATCACAGTCACTCATGAAATTGAATTTAATTAAATTTAAAACTGGTATATACATATTTGGTTTATCAACAGTCTGTTATTGATTCTATTTAAATCAAAATCTACCGTTCAAAATCCACTCACAACAAAATCCATACTTTTAAAATCCATCTAATTGAAACCTAAACTTTCCTAATAAGTCAAGCTATATTGGTCTAATTTAAGGAGTTAATGCATCTGCATCTTGTAGTTTGTATATACTATGAATTAGCTCGTTCGTCCATTTGATTTTCAAGATGCTTGCCTAAACAGCTAGGCTAGCGAAATTGAAAAGTTATTATTCCCCATTACGCCAAGTCTTGAATGAGCCCCATTTAATTAACTGACAATTTGTTACTATAGTTCACGTTATTTACCTCTCAGATTATAATGTGGAACTTATTGGGACTTTGAGTAATCTACCCTAATTCTGTTTTTCAAAGGAAAGGACTGATATCTGAAGTTTCCGAAAAATGCTTTATATATGATAACCGACATGCGGCCGTTTCACAAACATGATACGATACAGCACAAGAAGACAAACAACAAGTTTTTAAAGTACTCGTATGTTTTGCTGGAAGTGAACACTTACTCAATCTACATTGCGTATTGTTTGATTGACGTAAACGTTCTTCTAAATAATAAACACGACATTTCGAGGACGCAAGAATGTTCGTCGACTGGTTTCAATCGGCAGTGCATGGAGCGTCTCATCAGATGCCTTCTATGCCGCTCCATGTACTGCCGCGAAAGTCATGACCGGGACAGTTTCCAGCCAGGTGGAACTCTTGATTTTATAGTGTCCACGGACACTCCAGATTGCGAATCATTTTTAACTGGACTGACATGTTGTCAGTCTCATGACCCGCCACTTAACAACACGCATTTCTAGCATAGCGCTAGGGCACACTCGCGAGAGAAATGTATGTGTTGGGACACAGCCTCCGCACCCCCGTCTGTTACGAGGGGCCACTCGCTGTCATCAATTTCTCCATAATGTAGGCAACATATTCAAACGTACCTTGAATTGAGTTTTACAATGTCTAGTCCCCTTTCGGTATTACTTCGCAGTGACGGCAGTGGCTTCTTCTTCTTCATTTAGCGGTGCAGAAAGGTGTGAAACCTCTGTGCATCTATGTGCGTAGAGTTATGGCTCGTCAATGTTTGTGTCCGTGAGGTCTAAGGACAAAAACATAGCTGCTGGGATAGGGTTTTCCCACAGCGATATAGGGGTAAGATCAGTGGGCGCAGCGGGGCATTGAAACAAATGACCCACATCATGAGGAGTACCATCCCAATTTGGACAGATGTTTTGGATGTCCGGGTTTATGCGAGAAGCTAAAAATTAAGGCGTGAACAAAAGCCCGACCGAAGTTGAGCTAGTGTTACTCAGGTGGCTCTCGGGAACCTAATCCCCTCAGGCGAAATTGGTGGTGGGCGCTCTGAGAGGACTATTCGCACCTAAGCTCGCAATGGAACGATTCACTTCTTCAGTGTGAATCGCAGCGATGGTGGCTCGGTATGTAACTTCATCGTAAGGGTCCCGTTTCTATCCCTGAACCTCTCTCTCAAGGTCTCGTAAACCACGCCTGACATGTCGTGGTGGAGCAATTCGGTCCATGAGATAATGATTGGGATGATCCTCACGATAGCAACCAACAAGATACTGTTTTTAGAGTAGGAGGTTGTGGTCACGTATTGGCATCAATTTGGGTTGTAGCCATAACGCAAGTGGTGTAAGTTGCGTGGGAGCAGCTGAACAATCGAAAATATGGTCTACGTCATGTGGACTTCTAGTGTGTGTTTAAGTGTGCAATGGCCGCCTTGTAGTCGGAGTTATCGAAGGGAACTTTTTTGTATTGCTGGATTTCGCACTTTTTGTTCCTGATATAGCGTCGAATTCGACGCGGCGGTGGTGTTTTGTCCATGAGTTGGTTGTTTGGGTGATTCGTTCGATAACATCCGACTAGATATTGCTTGGTGAAAAGTTCGTTATGGTTCTTCAAAGTCACCATCTTTGTCTCCTGGTGTAGGTGATGCTGTGTGGACATCTTAACACAGCCGGTGATGGTACGTAGTGCTGTGTTTTGACAGGTTTGGATGTGGCTCCAGTTTGTATTGCAGAGACCATTAGTCCACGTCGGTGCTGCGTAGTTGACTAGGGGGCGATCGATAACTTTGTAACTAGCTAGAAGTGTTTCTATGTCTGTGCCCCATGTACTTCCGGCAAGTGCTTTGAGTATTTTGTTTCTGCTCCTGAGTTTGGAATAGATGTTCTCAGCGTGGGTATTGAATTTGCCGGAGTTGTCGTGCTTGACACCAAGGATTTTGAAAGTCCTGGTAGTTGGAATGATGTGGGTGTCAACGTAGATGGGCAGTTGTGTTTTGTACTCCTGGTTGAAGCTGGTGCATAATGTGGCGGAGGACTTGGGCGCAGATAGCTTCAGGTTTTTATTTACGAAGAAGGCGTTGAGAACCTGCGCGTATTCATTTATCTGATCGCACATTTCGGCAATATTGTTGCCAGTTGCCATGATGGTACGGTCGTCTGCATATGAAATGATTTCTAGTCTCGCTGGTGGTGTGGATAGTCCTGACATGTAGAGGTTGAAAAGAGTGGGGGATAGAACTCCACACTGGGGAACGCCTTGGTTGATTTTTTCTGAGTTTAGGCTTCCCGTTCCTAAACTCTGTGCAGGATTGACGGCCGGCAAGGTAATTTACGTTCCATTTATGAATATTAGGTGGAGTAGTATTGCGGAGATCTGTTAGCAAAAGAGTATGGTTGACAGTGTCAAACGTTTTTGACAGATCGAAAGCTAAAAGAATGGTGTGCTTGCATTGTTTCGGCTGGTTCAGTCCATTAAATATGTTGGAAGTGATCGTATCAAGAACGGTGGTGGTACTATGCATCTTTCGAAAACCATGCTGATGATTAAAAAGCTGTACATGCTCTAAGAGTTTCGGCAATACTAGTGCTTCAAGAATATTGGTCACAGGAGACAGGAGCGTTATTGGACGGTATGATTCTGCAAGTGTGTGGTCTTTACCTGGTTTGGGTATGGGGGTGATACGGCCTTTTTTCCATAGCTTAGGTATGATGAAGGATTTTAGTGATAAATTCATCGTAGCAGTGATATATGGCCGGTGAATCGAGGTGTTTGAGCATGATCATAGCAATACCGTCCGGACCGAACGCTTTGAATGTTTAGCATTTTTTATAGCGAGCCTTACTTGGTCGAAGGCAACCTGCAGATGTTGATCAGTGGTGCTGTTGAGGATAGCTCTGGTAATTGTGCGCTTGAGCTTATCTGTTTCGGGATGTTTGACGAATTGTTGATTGAATTTGTGCGCGCTTTTGTCATCGTTATTGTAGGTCTTATCACCGAACTTGGCTACTTTACCTTTGGGTTTTATGGGGTTCGATAGAGCACGCACTATTTTCCATAGGTTGCTTACGCCGGATAATATGTGGCAAGTTCTTAAATGTGTATTCCATAGCTGTCTTCTGTGGTCGTTGACTTGCTGGGTAATCAGGTTGTTTAAGTCGCCGATACGAGGACCACTTGGGTATCTAGTTCTTAATTCATTCCTCATTTTTGCCAATTCTACAGCGGTGGATGGAAATTGTGGTCTCATGATGCGTATGAGGCCCGAAGGGATGTATCTTCTGGCAGCATTTAAGATATCCGTCTCAGATTTTTTCAGCAAAACGTACGTCGGTGGGAGTTGGTAGGGCAGAAAACGTCTTGCTGGTGTATGCTCGGAAGCCAATCCAGTCTGCTTTGCTGAAATTTGTGTACGTTTTCTTCTCAGTGTACGTGAATTGGGACGGTTTGTCAATCGTGAGAACTATTGGCAGATGGTCTGTCGAGAAGGTGATGAATGGTTCCCATGTGATGTTGTTGATGAGCCCGGGACTGGCAATAGATATGTCTGGTGAGCTTCTGCATGATCCTGTAATGCGGGTTGGTGAATCGTCGTTCTTCTTCTTCCTTGCCTCGTTCTTTATACCGCTCCATGGTTCCGCGTTGCTCGACCTGCGGTGTAGGCACATCGCCCGTTTTGGCGATAATTTCTCAGCATATTTCTACAGGCAGCTCTATCTTGGATCGTGTCATCGCCGAGACCAATGCGTTGTTGTTGCTTTTTCATTTGACACATCCAGGTGTTCTTCGGTCTGCCTCTGGCCTTGGGTCCATCAAGTGGAACTTCCATTGATATCGCTCTCTTTGCGGGGTTCTCAGGCGGACGCCTTTGAACATGGCAATACCAATCCATTCGTCGGTCTTCGAGCTTTTCGGTGATTGGTTGGTCTATGGACAAGCTGCCTCGGATGTAGCTACTCTTGATGTGGTCCCTTTTGGTTACACCAACTGACATGCGTAACATTTTCATTTCAGTCGCTGTCATTTCTTTCGCGTAACCTTCATACATGGTCCAGCATTCTGATCCATACATGAGTGCGGGACGTACAACCGTTTTGTACAACTTGCCCTTTAGCTTCAGTGGCATTTTCTTATCGCAGAAAACTCCAGAGTTTTCTCTCCACCTCATCCACCCAACCTTTGTGCGATGTTTGATGTCATCATCGCATGTAGCTCCGCTGTTCACCATCGAGCCAAGGTACTTGAACTTGGTACAAGACTTAAGCTGCTCTCCTTTGACGTACATATCTGGTATCGGTGCATCTGGGTCTGAGAATGGGCAGCATAAGAACTCAGTCTTTGTTATACTTACCCTCAGTCCATGCTCCTCCAGAATGTCACACCATTTTGTAAGCGCAGCTTGCAAGGCAACGATGTTTGGGCTACTGAGGACTATATCATCAGCAAAAAGAAGAGATATTTCTAGGCCGTCGGAGACACGTGTTAATAAGTAGCACATGATGATGTTGAAGAGCAACGGACTCAATACACTGCCCTGGTGTACTCCGACATTCACCGGAAATTCTTCTGATTCACCGGCTGTGCATCTAACCTTAGTCGTAGCTCCATCATACATGTCTCGTATCATCCTGACGTATGCCTCGGGGACATTAAGTGCTCTCAAGGCCAACCATATCAGATCACGAGGTACTCTATCGAATGCCTTCTCCAAATCGATGAACACAAAGTACAAGTCCTTTCGTGCTGCTCTATACTTTTCCATCGCAATACGAATGCACTGAATCGCATCGACTGTAGATCGACCTTCAACAAAGCCGCATTGATTGTCATTCAACCGCACAATCTTTCTCAATCGGTTGCAGACAACTCGCTCGTAGATCTTTAGTGTATGAGGTGTTAACTTTATAGCCCTATAGTTGTTGAGTTTGCGTGAGTCTCCCTTGTTCTTATAGAAAGGAAGAAGAAAACTTTCCCTGAAAGCATCAGGCATCGGTTGCCCACCTTTGATTTTGTTGAAGAGAACTGTGAGCCAACTAAGCCCGACATTTTCCATTTTCAACCAAAATTCCGCGGGGATTTTGTCCGGTCCGACTGCCTTTCCGCGTTTCATCTGATGCATTGCCTCCATCACCTCTTCCTCTGAGATATCTTCAATATTTGTGGTATTCGGCTCAACATCTCGAAAAGCTGCTCGAGGAAATTCTTCATTTAGAAGTTCGTCAAAATACTCTCGCATCCTGCTACAAATTGCCGTATCGTCAATCAGCAACATTCCTTGCGAGTCCTCCACGTACTTTGGCGCCTGTATTTCCCGAGCGTTCCTTCTCCTTTGGGCTGCGACCCTAAATATCCTGGCGTCGTGCTTAGGTCTCTCGCGCAAAGACGGTCCTTCGGTCGCAGTCTGAGTTTCTAATTCTTGGTAGAATTTCTCAGCTGCCTTCGCCTTTGCTTGAGCTACCAAGCGCTTTACTTTCTTCCGGCATTGCATATAATTTTCGCGAAGTTGAACCCGTTCGGCTTCACTGCTTGACTCACATTTCGTCCATGCCTTAAATGCGTTCGATTTGGCTTGCACAGCTTCCTTAGTTTCGGTGTTCCACCACCATGTTTCTTTCTTCGTGTGGAGTGGACAGAAATCTGAATCATCTATTTGATTTGCGATGAGGTTGCCTCTGGTGTAATTGTCGAGATTCGAGTGTCATAGATCGTGATGTGTATTGAAATCACCTAATATTAAGCGGTATTGTCCGGTAAGTAGTGGAGAAATGTTGGCTCGAAATCCAGTGGGACAACTTGATGCTGCTGGTATATAGGAAGATATCTATCTATATCAACATCGACTTGATGGATATCGCTTGTAGTTCAGTGGTGGTATCGGCGGCAGCGATATCAATTTCAGAATATGGCAACGAACTGTGGATCAAGAAAGCTAAGCCTCCACCTGCGCCGGTGGGTCGATCTCGTCGTACGATATTGAAGCATCCGTAGAAATTTAGCGGTGAATCGGCCTTTAGCTTAGTTTCTTGACCCGCAGAAACTTTAATGTGATGTCTGTCCATGAAGTCTGTGAGCTCGACGACTTTGGTTTGTAAACCATTACAGTTTATTTGACCAATCTTCGTTGTGGAGTAGTTCACAACTGGCTGTGGTGGTGCTGGTGTAAGTGTATGTCGTGGTGCAGTGTGTTGGGTCGAAACTGTGGGGGTGACAGATGATGGTTGTTGGTCCTGATTAATGTGTTGGTGAGAAGTCGATGATGACTGCTGGCCACAGATTTTGCAATTTGGTGCTACTAGCTAGAGCTTTTAGGATTTTATTCTTACTACGCATTTTCTCACAAACGGATGCTGCGTGCTTCGCAGACGTCATCATATTCTCTAGGTGAAGCCCGGGGTTTGGGGTTTGCTACAGTAGGAACAGAATTGTTGCTAATACGTATATCAATCTCCCATCTAATGTCCTCCCACCAAGTGGTTAAAAAAGTCGCAGAAGATTTGGACGCAGAGATGGTGAGGTTTCGGCTTTGGAAAAATGTCTGTAATCGCCCGAAATAGCGATTAATTTGGAGGCGCATTTCATCCTTATCGTTCCCTGTGGCGAGTACGGTGCAATCGTCAGCATAGGAAATCACCTCGATTCCTTCAGGTGGTGTGGGCCGGACATGTAGTTGTTAAACAGAGTGGGGGAGAGTACCCCTCCTTGTGGAACACCTACATAATTTGATTTTCCTAAGCTTAGAGCGTTTGCCACGAAACTCGTTGAAGGAGTGCCGACCAGCTAGATAGTTGGCAATCCAACGAATCTCTTGTGCGGGAATATGCAAATTCAACAAGTTAGCGAGAAGCATTGAGTGATTCACCTTATCAAATGCATTTGATAAGTCAATTGCCACAAGATTGGTTCTGTGACAAGGACGACGTTGATTTAGCCCATCGCGAATGCGTGTAGTGATCGCATCGAGGGCAGTGGTGGTACTATGCATTTTCCTGAAGCCATCGTGGTGAAGTTCTAGCTTCGCATGTGCAACAAGAGTAGACGCCTCCAGCGTCTTTGCGACAGGAGACAGTATCGCAATGGGGCGGTAGGATTCCCCGAGATTTGTGCTCTTTTCTGGCTTGAGACAGGGAACAATCCGACCTGTTTTCCATATTTAAGGGATGGCAGATGAAGATCGACAAGTTAAAGGCAGCCGTGAGATACTCAATGGCTGGAAGGCCGAGATGCTTCAACATGGCCATCGAAATGCCATCTGGTCGGAGGGCCTTGGAATTTTTAGCATTCTTGATGACTTTTTTAACCTGGTCCGCAGTAAGCGATGGTGTGGTGTCAACATTCCGGCTGCGAATCCGTCTTCTAATTTTGCGATTAAGGCCGTCAGACTTGGGATTTTTTATTGAACAGGCTTGCGCACTGAAGAGGATCGCAAGTTTTTTTACTGTCAAATTCAATGGCGTTATTGCCCAGACAGGCATGCGCACTAAAGAGGATCGCAATTTTTTTTACTGCCAAATTCAATGGCGTTATTGCCCTTTCCTCCTAGGATTGGAAAGGGCGCGGACAGTTGACCACAATTTGCAGACACCTTCATTAAGGTTGCAGTCATCGAGGTGCTGATTATATTTCGCCCTCCGATAGTCTTTAGCTTGTCGGTCGATTTCGGAGTTAAGCTCCCGAATTCTGGGATCATCAGGGTGAGCGCTTCTGATGTTATCAGGTTCATCGGCTAATCTGGCGGCACTAGTAGGAAAGTAAGGTCGGACTTTCGGGATACGTCCTGCAGGAATATAACGTGTTTTTCGGTTCTTGCGGAACCGGACTCGCGGGTCTGTGAAACCGGACATGTGAAGCGGACTGGAATCGACGCTAGAGATTAAACCAACATCCGATTCTGATACATACAATGAATTGGTTGATTCTGGGGGCATATTGTTGTAAATTAATATTGAACATTGCATTGCGCTTGTTGGTAAGCGCAAACATTGTTAAGTGGCAGATTTTTTGTGTGTGCGCAGTTTGTACACGTGTTGTGTGGTTAGGATGTTGTTTGTTTGTGTATATTAGATATAAGCGCACGTTTGAAAACTTGATGGGTAAAGAACGGGTGTTTTTTTATGATTTTTTTGTATGAATTTAACAATGCTAAAGGCTGAATGTAAAAGATAACAATGAATAGTAGTGATATTATAATTGTGTCAAGATTTTATGATTGACGGAATTCAATGAAATGAAGACATTGTAATCAAGATTATATTTTTATCATTCCGTGTTTTTGGGTATCGAAAAAAAGTTTATGCGTAATTTCACCAAATGGCCATTAATATTTCTGTGGTGATTATGAATAATCGCTTAAGTCGGTTTTCATAGTTTTTCAGTAGAGCGATTTTAAACTTTAAAACAACTTGTGAAAAATCTATACAGTTTTCAAATCCAAAGACTAAGAAATTTTTGTAGATTATCATGTGAGCAATGTATCCTACTATAATTTTATTCCAAAAATAAAGCAGTTTGATTGTAATATGATAAAAAACAAAATAAGAGTTTTTTCCGTATGACGCAATAGGTGCTGACAAAACTTAATTCCACTTAAGTCTTTATTCTCAATTATATTGTGCTTAAACTATTATCTTAAGAGGACATAGGTTGTTTTTCCATATTACCATTATACAGTTGATGAATCTTAAATATCAACTCTTTTTTAATAAATTTTTAATTTCTTTTTATTTTACGGAATTATTTATAAAAAAATGAAAGGAAAAGTAATTATAATAATAAACAAATAATATAAAGCCTCTTCGAAAGAATTAATGCAGAAAAACCGACTTCACAGACGTGATTTTGATTGCTGTCTTCTTCAACTAGGTCGAGGTGTATATCCGAAATTTCATCAGAGGGAAGACTTTTGTAAAAGTCGTGAAAGAAAGGATCAATCATAGGAAGAAGATCCAATAGATCCTTTTTCATTTTTACAGATATACGTACTTCCTCTGGTAACTTAGAAATTTCAGATATACTTCCTGAATTTATACCTCTTTTTTGGGTGTTTAATACTTTAAATGGATGTTCTACATTTAGGGTTGTTTTGAAATGAACTTTTCCAAAATCATTTTTTGTGTATCTTAACCATTTAACATTATTCCGATGAAAGTTTTCAGAATTTGCGTCCCGGCTTCTCCACATAAATTTGGTTTTTGAATAAGAAAAGAAATCCATGGAATCCATTTCGATTACATGAAATTGGTTTTTGACACCAACAGTTCGTACAAAATCGAACCAATCACGAGGATGAATTTTTGTGTTCGTTACTTTTTTCTTTCTCTCGATTAAGGCGTGATCCACATCACACTCCATGTGGGAATGACCTACAGTTAGAAATTTATGTTCGATAAATAGACACTGTCTTACTTGTTGTCAAGGACCTCCAAAAGGTGATCTTTCTTCGGTAACAAGTAGTAACCCTTCTTTATCTTTCACAGGATGGTCAGTAGTGAACGATTTGCCAATTAGTGGCTTAATAAGCTTGAAAAGGGTACCACTTTCACCACGGTAAGCCGCATCATTTGCCTCCTTCGCTAAAGCGTTGATGTAGTTACGCTTATCACGCCTGACACTTCTCTGTACGCCTTTTTGTAGTGTTTCGGTATTCAGCTCGGAGTTGACTTTTGGCTGAATTATCAGCACCGGAGTTAATCTGTTCCTTAACTCTTTTGCATTCTGAGATAAGAGACCAAGTAGCATCACTGAAAAAAGGTATCCGACCGCGATCCAATCGTCCCATAGTCGCTTCGCCACACGAAGTGAAAGAATCTTTTGAAAAATTTCATATATCTTCAATTGTAAGACTCTCAAGAGTGCTGCACTAGCTTTTTCGTGCAAAGCGGTAGAATATGCGCGTTTAATTAATGGATTTCTTAGTTTTTGCACATTAAAACGTGGCACGATTCGTGCGTTAGTAGATCGTTGGATCGCTGCCGTTCGTAAACGAAATTTCGCGATAACAAGACTATGGTCGCTGCCAATATCAGCCCCACGCTTCGACCTGATGTCCAAGAGGCAGTTTCTCCATGTCTTTGAAACAGCAATATGGTCAATTTGTTTGGTTTTCTGTTCTGCCATCAGGAGAAACCCAAGTTGTTAGATGGCAGGGTTTATGCTTGAACAAGGTTTGAAAACTTGATGGGTAAAGAACGGGTGTTTTTTTATGATTTTTTTGTATGAATTTAACAATGCTAAAGGCTGAATGTAAAAGATAACAATGAATAGTAGTGATATTATAATTGTGTCAAGATTTTATGATTGACGGAATTCAATGAAATGAAGACATTGTAATCAAGATTATATTTTTATCATTCCGTGTTTTTGGGTATCGAAAAAAAGTTTATGCGTAATTTCACCAAATGGCCATTAATATTTCTGTGGTGATTATGAATAATCGCTTAAGTCGGTTTTCATAGTTTTTCAGTAGAGCGATTTTAAACTTTAAAACAACTTGTGAAAAATCTATACAGTTTTCAAATCCAAAGACTAAGAAATTTTTGTAGATTATCATGTGAGCAATGTATCCTACTATAATTTTATTCCAAAAATAAAGCAGTTTGATTGTAATATGATAAAAAACAAAATAAGAGTTTTTTCCGTATGACGCAATAGGTGCTGACAAAACTTAATTCCACTTAAGTCTTTATTCTCAATTATATTGTGCTTAAACTATTATCTTAAGAGGACATAGGTTGTTTTTCCATATTACCATTATACAGTTGATGAATCTTAAATATCAACTCTTTTTTAATAAATTTTTAATTTCTTTTTATTTTACGGAATTATTTATAAAAAAATGAAAGGAAAAGTAATTATAATAATAAACAAATAATATAAAGCCTCTTCGAAAGAATTAATGCAGAAAAACCGACTTCACAGACGTGATTTTGATTGCTGTCTTCTTCAACTAGGTCGAGGTGTATATCCGAAATTTCATCAGAGGGAAGACTTTTGTAAAAGTCGTGAAAGAAAGGATCAATCATAGGAAGAAGATCCAATAGATCCTTTTTCATTTTTACAGATATACGTACTTCCTCTGGTAACTTAGAAATTTCAGATATACTTCCTGAATTTATACCTCTTTTTTGGGTGTTTAATACTTTAAATGGATGTTCTACATTTAGGGTTGTTTTGAAATGAACTTTTCCAAAATCATTTTTTGTGTATCTTAACCATTTAACATTATTCCGATGAAAGTTTTCAGAATTTGCGTCCCGGCTTCTCCACATAAATTTGGTTTTTGAATAAGAAAAGAAATCCATGGAATCCATTTCGATTACATGAAATTGGTTTTTGACACCAACAGTTCGTACAAAATCGAACCAATCACGAGGATGAATTTTTGTGTTCGTTACTTTTTTCTTTCTCTCGATTAAGGCGTGATCCACATCACACTCCATGTGGGAATGACCTACAGTTAGAAATTTATGTTCGATAAATAGACACTGTCTTACTTGTTGTCAAGGACCTCCAAAAGGTGATCTTTCTTCGGTAACAAGTAGTAACCCTTCTTTATCTTTCACAGGATGGTCAGTAGTGAACGATTTGCCAATTAGTGGCTTAATAAGCTTGAAAAGGGTACCACTTTCACCACGGTAAGCCGCATCATTTGCCTCCTTCGCTAAAGCGTTGATGTAGTTACGCTTATCACGCCTGACACTTCTCTGTACGCCTTTTTGTAGTGTTTCGGTATTCAGCTCGGAGTTGACTTTTGGCTGAATTATCAGCACCGGAGTTAATCTGTTCCTTAACTCTTTTGCATTCTGAGATAAGAGACCAAGTAGCATCACTGAAAAAAGGTATCCGACCGCGATCCAATCGTCCCATAGTCGCTTCGCCACACGAAGTGAAAGAATCTTTTGAAAAATTTCATATATCTTCAATTGTAAGACTCTCAAGAGTGCTGCACTAGCTTTTTCGTGCAAAGCGGTAGAATATGCGCGTTTAATTAATGGATTTCTTAGTTTTTGCACATTAAAACGTGGCACGATTCGTGCGTTAGTAGATCGTTGGATCGCTGCCGTTCGTAAACGAAATTTCGCGATAACAAGACTATGGTCGCTGCCAATATCAGCCCCACGCTTCGACCTGATGTCCAAGAGGCAGTTTCTCCATGTCTTTGAAACAGCAATATGGTCAATTTGTTTGGTTTTCTGTTCTGCCATCAGGAGAAACCCAAGTTGTTAGATGGCAGGGTTTATGCTTGAACAAGGTTCCGCCAGTGACTAGTTGTCGAGAGTTACAGAACTCCACGAACATTTCGCCATTGTTGTTCCTGTCGCCAAACCCGTGATTGCCCATAAGGTGTTCCAAGCCTAAGTTATCAGTATAGCGACTTTGGCATTGAGATCCCCCATAATAATTTGGATGTCACTCCTGGGAGCCCTATCAAAGGTGTCGCCTAGTCGCTGATAAAAAACGTCCTTTGCTGATTGATCTGCAGGTTCAGTCGGTGCGTAGCACTGAATAATTGTAATGTTTCGTACTCTGGATTTGAATCTGACTGTGATGATTCAATCCGAAATAGGTTTCCAGTCGATTAGGGATCGGCGTGCATTCCTACTCAACAGTATTCCGACGCCTGGTTGCCGAGGTGTATTATCGTCTTCATTTCCAGAGCAATACAGTAGGAGAGCTTGGTGATAAAGTCGCCCCCGATCCGAGCCATCGTGTTTCGCTCAGTCCTAGTACAGCGATGTTGTATGCGGTAATTTCCTGTTCGACTTCTGTGAGCCTTGTTTTATTACACTCCCCCACATAGTCCCAACTTTCCAAAAATCTATCTTAGTCCGTTGTTTATAGCCAAAAGTCGTTGCCGTTGAATCATTCGGAGGTATCCGAGGCTCGTTTAATGTTTCGAGTGTAAAGTAAATTTCAGGTACGCGGGATACAAGCCTACATACCCTCAATAGTTAACTTCACGTTCACGAAATAGCAATTTGATTGAACAACAACTCATTTAACAGTGACTTATCTACTCAATTTCACCATGAATGCATGCGAAACAACCGCTTACATAGACATTGTAACTGGACTTTCCGTAAATCTGATAAGGAATAAACGCTAAAGCCATATAAGAACTCTCTGCGGAAAGAAAATCATTTGGAATAAGAACTTAACTCAAGATGAGGAAGACTGAATTTGTTTTGGAGTTAAGGAAAAAACGCTTATGTCGATTTAGGCTGTTTCGAAATTCAGTGGTAAAAGAGTCATTTGAGTTAATTTCATATTTGGAAAAGTAACTTAAGTTAGTTTAAGCCAATTTTCAAAAATATATATATATTTTAGTATATGATATGTTAAGTTAAGTCGCTTTTCCTTATGTCGTTGAGGGTCTACTTGAGATAGGCGGAAAAACCAATCGCTGTAGCTCGCTCAAAAATAATCCGAAATTAACCAAATTTTGTGTAGAGGTGGAGTCGAATACGGCGAATCCAGTGAACACATTAACTCGATTTTGTCTTAAGTCGACTTAAGCTGTTTTTCATAATGACCACAGATTTCTTGAGACTTTTCTTTAAATTGTATCTCGCACGGTGCATAATAATAAATGCAATTTCGAATTCAGAATATCGCGTTGGGACTGATGACACAATAGCCAGCTGTTACCGAAAGGGGGAATTTTGATCCGTTTGCATTTTTCTTGGACAGTATCATTGTCCCGTGTAAGTCGAAAGGCACTATAATTGTCTATCATAATTCCAAAACAATTGCAAGTTTTGCTGGGACATTTTAGGGAAATATTCTCAATTGTATTCAGTTGTCATTTGGCGAAAATCCTACTAAGGATTTGCTTAGTTATGGCATTTATTGCTTGCTGACGACAATGTATGAAATTGCGCAATATTTTGTTTTTCAATTTCAGATCATACATACATACGATCAATAATACTCGTCGATCTATCGTTGCAGAACTATTTTTATGTTTTTACAATAATGACACGGTTGTTATTCACTTTTCCAGCTTCTTATTTTTTTATTGCACGACGTTTCGCTCTACATTATGAGCATCTTCAGGTTGAAAGATAGATATTAGTTAGTATTTCGTCCTATTTTTTCCTACGTTACTCCATGTTACCTAAAAAAATAATCCAAATTGTAGGTAACATGGAGTAACGTAGGAAAAAATAGGACGAAATACTAACTAATATCTATCTTTCAACCTGACGATGCTCATAATGTAGAGCGAAACGTCGTGCAATAAAAAAAAAATAAGAAGCTGGAAAAGTGAATAACAACCGTGTCATTATTGTAAAACCAACATACCAGTGAACAAAGGAACTTTCATTAAATATTTTTATGTTGTTTAATTATTTAATTAGTTACTTTCGCGACAACACTGTCGTGCATATGCTAGACAGGCCTTCGCCCCATTTCTCTAATCTCATCTTGTTCTACGATAAAATTCTTGAACGAATTGTTTTTAACTACATAGAGGACAATTTTGGCCACCTCATTAGTCCTTGTCAACACGGCTTTTGTAAAATGAAGTCAACTGTTACGAATCTAGCAGAATTTGTCAATTTTGTTGCAAAGTTTTTAAATGACCATCATCTTTTATCGTCTTGGTGCCTCGCAAATGAGTTATTCCTTAACGTCTCTAAATGTTTTACTCCTGCATTCTCTTTGAATCCGGATCTCATTTCTTTTGCCTATTATGCGAACTGCACGCAACTAAAGAATGTTTCCACCATTAGCGATCTAGGTGTTACTTTCGATGCAAAACTTAACCTTACCGATCATTACTCTGACATCATAAACAGGACATCGACGCTTGCAGGGTTCGTGTTACGTTGCTTGGAAGATTTTCAATAAATTTCAACTTCCGTCAAGAAGATTTTCAATCAATTTCAACTTCCGTCAGGCTATTCATATCTCTTGTCCGAAGTGTGTTGGAATACGCGTCAATAGTATGATCACCATAACCTAATAATCATACTATTGAACTTGAAGGCGTTCAGCGAAGATTTACTCGCCACATTTTTTATAAATTCAATCTTCCTAAATCGTCATATCTTGGACGTCTGAATTATCTTAATTTGTTAATTCTGGAAAAGAGAAGAATTTTTCTAGATGAATGTTTTCTGTATAAATTATATTTTGGCTATATTCGTTCTTTACTCTCAGGTGATATAGTCTTTAGGGAAACTTCATATAATACTCGTTCGATCCTAAATTTCGATCCTTCGTATGCGGAGCTTAAGGTTTATTTTCACTCGCCTCTTTTAAGTATGATGAGAAAATACGATAGGCTAAAGCTTGGTCTTTTAGTACCCTCACTTTTTAATTTTAAACGTGTCCTTGTAGTCTAAGAAAAATGTCATATCTGGAAAAAGGTGGAGATTTGGTTGCTGCGTAAATGGATAAAGTTTATTTATTTATTTATTGAAGGTACCATTGAACAGGAGCAAGTCCTATGAGTACAATAGTTACAGATTAAAAATTAAGGTCCGCAACCTTAAAAAAAGGGGGGAGGGGGCATTTTTTTTAGATTTTTTGCGATTATTTCAAAAACGGTAAGATATACAGAAAAAATGGTCTGAGGACGAACAAAACTACATAAAATTATCTTTGCAATGATATGAGTTTAATTGAATATTTCGGCGTTAGAATAGAAAATAAATTAAAATATTTTCATTTTAAACCTTTTTTTAAAGTTCCGTAACTTTTATAAGCATGCTAGTTCAGCCGTAAAATTTTGTATAAGTATTCACAATAAGTTCAAGATCATTTTAAGGTAAACATTGAGTCGCTCCGGTCCGCTCCCCATTATCCTCCCATTTAAGAATTTGTCAAAACGGCATGTCCATTACTCCCCCCAAAATTGGAGCAGAGTGCTAAATTTTGGTTTATTGCGATTGGAGGTCATAATCACACCACGCACCAAAAAACAGCTCATTCGGATAAAAACTAAGAAAAACCGATCAGGAGTTTGTTCTACGTACTACTCATTTTATAAACTCTAGAATAAAGTTGTCTTGGGCCACTTTGTATGGGACGTACCCTTAGTTTTTATCCGAATGAGCTGATTTTTGGTGGTTGGGGTGATTATGATCTCCAATCGCAATAAACCAAAATTTAGCACTCTGCTATATTTTTGGGGGGAGTTCTGGACATGCCTTTTTTTAAGGTTGCGGACCCCCGATCGGTTGGGACTTTTAATGCCATAATCTGGGGACCATCCCCAACCATAATCCAAAAAAATTCCGATGTAGGATTTTTGCCGTTCGATGGCCATATTTTGGCCCAATTTTCTTAGACTATTGATAGAATTCCTGAATTTGATTCATAACAATAATATACTTTGAACTTCCTTTTCTCATTATAAATAATAATACTCTCTGTAATTCTTGTTCCGCTAAATACTTTAATACTTATTAGTTTTGCATTTTTAATTTTAATTTTTAATCTGTAACTATTGTACTCATAGGACTTGCTCCTGTTCAATGGTACCTTCAATAAATAAATAAACTTTATCCATTTAAGCAGCAACCAAATCTCCACCTTTTTCGGTGACCGCATAATGTTATGTTAATGTTATTTAACTTACCAATGAGGGTGAATATTTCGTTAATCAGAATAGTCAAATAGTTTTCGCGGAACATAAGGCACGACCGCCTTTAAAAAATCTTTTCAATTCTCAGAATTCAACGGGACACCGTGCCTTTCACCCGAATTCTTCGTGGGATGCCGGAAGATACTACTGACACGTCAATTGAAGAAATGGAACGATACACTCCCAATCAATAGGATAGTTCCACTTGAAAAATGACTGTATGTCGGAAAGTGATAACGGTATTTTCTTCAAACTTGGTGACAATCTTTACAGAAGCCTACTTAATCTTTTATGACAGACGGTCTCAGATCCGGAGTCCGGTTAGGATTTTATTACGAGAATTCTTAAAAACAGCACAAAAGCGACAGTCATTAGGATGGTTCCACAGGAAATAAAACACAAAACGGTAAAAAAAGATAATTTTACTTTGAAAAATGTTGCTAATAATAAGTTGAACTTCCGATAAGTGCTATTAGCTAAGCAATTTTATCCGGGATATGATTGTGTAGGTTTTAAAGATAATTTAAATTAATTTCTTCTCAAGTTCCCCTAATCGCTCACAGAAGCTCATCAGTGTTGTTAAATTGTCGTGTACCGGTACAGATCTTCCTTGTCAGGTATTCTCAAACCTTTTTGATGATATTTAGATCTAGTGAGAATAGTGGTTATTCCGTAACGTTGATGAATTGGACTTGAAACCAATCTTTTTTCAGCCTTGCTTCTTGAATGGGGCTATTATCTTGCTAAAATCTTAAAGGAGTTGCATAGAAAATGTCGGTAATCTTAGGCATTACACTAGTTAGAATATTTGTGTAAGTCTGGGTGCTTTGTAAATACCCCAGATTTCCATAAGCTCAATAGTTCCATGCCAAAATATTCAACCCCAGTGTAGAAATTGTCTGGATTGGACAAATGAGTGGCAGCGCGTTAATTTCACTAAGGAAAAAAAATCAATCTCGTCGATTCAGTTGGATTTAGCTATTATTTTCATGATTTGAGCAAGAACGAATTAATTTTGCAGAGACATCATTCACTAGTAAGACGTGTCGAGGTATGGGGTTGACTATCTCGGCGTGAAACTCTTAAGCTGTGGAAATTATGGGTATTCCGAATGTCCAGGCTTACAAAAATAATCTTACTAATGTAATGCCTAAAATTAACGAAATTTTACATGCAACCCCTTTTAAATTTTAAGAAAATAATGCCCTTATTCGTATAACAAGGTTGATTGAAGATTGGTTTCGAGACCAGTCCATCAAGGTTATGGAAAGACCACCATACTTTCTAGATCTAAATATCATCAAAAATCTTTGGGGATGGATGACAAGTAAGATCTATACTAGTAGAAGACACTTTAACAACACCGAAGAGCTTCTGTAAGCCATTAGGGGAACTTAGGGGCGAATCAACTTAAATTGCCTTTAAAACCTATTAAACTTCCATCCTGAATAAATATTTTTAGCTAATATCACTTAACGGAAGTTCAAATTATTATTAGAAACATTTTTCAAAGTAAAATTATCTTTCTTTACCGTTATTTTGTGTATTATTTCCTGTGGAACTATCCTAATGACTTTCACTTTTGTGCTGTTTTTAAGAATTCTCGTAATAAAATCCTAACGGGACTCTGGATCTGAGCCGCGTGTTATGCAAAGAACAAGTAGGCTACTGAAAACATTGTCACCAAGTTTGAAGAAAATACCGTTATCACTTTCTGGAATGCAACTATTTTTCAAGTGGAACTATCCTATTGATTGGGAGTGTATGTCGGAATTTATCAGAGAATACGACAAAACTGCAACACACACGCTCAGTCTAAGCGGTATATACCATTTCTCAGTCAAGTTCGTTTCATTGAAATATCAAATAAATAACTATGGACAACCAAATGTATATACATTCGGACCTCGATAACTCGAATCCCAAGGGACCGATAAATTCCTTCCAATTATTATCTATACTTCGAGTTATCAAAATTCGAGATATCGAAGCTTGTAAAAATTACACTTCGACTTATCGAGTTTATCCCTGAAATATCAATAAATGCTTAAATAAAAAGTCAAAATTAAGTGATATAAATTTAATTCACAAAATGAAGAACGCAAATACACTCATTCATTTGGTCAATACAAATACGATTTAGTCAAGTTAATACATAACAAAGTAAATATAACGAGTAAATTTAGGAGAGATTAAAAGAAATATATGTATACATAGTTCTCAGTTACATTAATGGAAACTAAAAAAAACACTATTCAAAACTTATTTTATAATAACAATTAAAACAAAACAAAAATACAAATTCAAAAATATAGAAGAGTAGAACAGATTTACAAGTTTTTGACGCTTAACTTGTCCATGGTTCCTGACGTAAGTTTTGATGTGATTTTCTATGTAAAAGTCTTCTACTTCGCCAAAACGTTTGAACATTTCATCCTTCCCGCCATCAGAACTTTTTAAATAAGCACGAATTACCACTTCCGATACTTCCTCGTCTTCTACTTCAAAGTTATCCTCCGATCGCGCTATAGCCGCTGTTACATCTTCAATTATGTCTTCCTCGGTTTGAAAATCGTCTGTGGCTAAGCATTCGTCTACTCCAACGAATTCTTTGAAGGACGTCGTTCCAATATCTATGGCTCGAGATAAAGTTATCAATTCTTGATTTATATTATTTCAGCATGCTCTTCATTGCTAGAGAGAAATACCCAAGCCCTGAAGCAATTCTTTGATGTAGCTTCTGTTACGCTCTTCCATGCTTTTTTCGATTAACACGTTGGCTGCGGCACATGCCCCCGGGGGCATGTGATAGTTATTATTTGTGTGCGGCTGAAAAATTTGCTTTTCATTCTCCAGGTGCGAAAGCTATAAAATCTCTAATTTTCATCCGATTTTAGCGAGACAAAGAGCATTTTACTTAGTTCGTCCTCTATTATAATATTATAACAAAAACATAATACATGCCCCGGGGGCATGTGCCGTACAGGAGTAATAAATTATTACTCATATGCGGCACATGCCCCCGGGGGCATGTATTTCTTGTTAATGGGGTGCCAGAAAAAAACACCGTTGGAATTAATTTTTGGTTCCATCGTGTTCATTTAGTAGTCTATTGCTGAATTGAAGTGCGAAAATACATTTTTTTAGTGCTAACATATCGGAATGCTCGCGTCGCATGGTCGATTGGCCAAAGCAAAGACGAAAAATAACGAAAAATTACAATTTATTATTAGAATTATTTGGAATCGGCTCCTGGCTGAATTGAAGACAGGTTTGTACCTAAGGAAGTAGTTTATCTAGTTTTTGATCGATTAAATTTAACTTCCGGGATATGAGAGATCATTTACTGTTGCAGTAGCCACATGCCCCCGGGGGCATGTGCCGCACATGAATAATAACGACTTACATGCCCCGGGGGCATGTGCCGCACAGAAAAGAAGATACCGAAAATGACTGCCGCAGCCAACGTGTTAACGTTTTGCTTCCAATACATTGATAGGTTTCAATTCTATATTTCCGTCTAATTCTCTTATCATTTTCCTTATGAGTTCCTGCCTGTAAATACCTTAAAATTTTTGATGATTCCCTTGTCTAGGGAGAAGAATTTTCAAACGTTCCAATCCGTCAGGAATAATGTGCCAAAGGCAGTTGTCAATAAATAATAATGCTGCTTATTTTTGTTTTGCAGCTCCTTATCCCAGTCTTTCAGCCATTTTGAAAAAAGTAAAGACGTCATCTAAGCCTTCTGATTAGCTTCATAGAGGCGTGGTAGGGACTTAACGTTCTTCATGCATCGCGGGTTATTATATTTGCCGATTACCAAGGGTATTCTTTTTTCCTTTCCAGTTGAATTGACAGCATGTAGAATAGTTAGCCTCTCCTTACTCTCTTTTCCACCAAAGCAGGGAACGTCTCGGAAATTCAGGGTTTTGTTTGGTGTACAACGGAAAAACAGTCTTGTTTCATCGGCATTATAAATTTCATCTGGTAAATAATCTTGGATTAAACGAACTAAATATTGCTTCCAGTCGTTGCATACAGTCATATCAATTGTTGCACTTTCGCCAGAAACCGTCCTAAATACTATCGAATTCCGCTTTTTGAATTTGTTCAACTAGCCATTACTGGCCCTGAATTCTCTAAGATTCAATTTCTGGGCAAGAGCTTTTTCTTTCATCAGTGGGCCACTTAGGCTAACGTTCTTTCTTCTACATTGTTCAAACCACTGGACTAAACATTTATCAATGTCCGGAAATTCTTCAAGCAATGGACGCCAAACACAAACTGAAAGATGACAATTTCTTTCCGTAAACCGCTTGCATTTTGTACGAAATTTCTAACGGTGAATTTCCTCATTGGCTTTGTACTTCGAGTTATAGAGGCTTCCAAACCATTTTCTTCGAGTAACAGAGGTTTATGCCTATTGATTTGCCCGAATTTGTATTCGAGTTATGTATACATTCAATCGAATTATCGAGTTTGGAATGCTGAGACTTACATAGAAAATTCGCGGGACCGGAAGAGATATTGAGGTATTCGAGTTGTTGAGGTTCGAGTTATCGAGTCTCGACTGTATGTACGTATCTTCCCACTATCGTAGATAATTTTATATTTTTATTAAAATTCAAAAAGTTCAGTGCTCAAATGTGCATTTACAGTTCCGATTTAAGCTCCCGAAATGTCGAATTTGATGTTCCAAGCTTACGAAATTGATGCTCCAAATTACGAACTTGACTGAGAAATGGTATAAACGGATATAGTGTTTCGCCACTTTTTCTGTGTTTTACCACGACTCCTTGCAAACTAACGGGGCTTGTCATCCACCCATTTGGTGGTCACTCTTCGCGCCTTTCGTCAGCTTATTCCAAAGCAAAAATTCCGCACGAAAATAAAAATTTTCACGGCCGAAGAAAAACGTACTCACCGATTACTATTCATTTTTGACGACATATTGGCGCATCTCAATGGTTGCAGCTTACGTAAACCCGAAATCTTGAAAATTAAAGGACCGTGAAAATACACTTCGATAAAATGGACCACTTTTCTAGAAAAAGGCAATCGTTCTCACTCGCACTTCAATACGATTGAAGTGCAAAGAAACGATGCATGATGCAAGGCACATCCGTGTTCGCCGCAAAGTCTATATACAGCTTCCGAGGCATGTCCGAATGACCTATAGATTTGTCGTTTCTTTGCACTTTTTATTTTTTATTTTAATAAAAATAAAATAAAAAATAAAAAGTGCAAAGAAACGATGCATGATGCAAGGCACATCCGTGTTCGCCGCAAAGTCTATATACAGCTTCCGAGGCATGTCCGAATTAAGTTAAACACGCGATTATGTATAACTATGCTTTATTTCCGAGTTCTAAATACAAACTGAGTTTCTTATGCCTAAAGGCCATATTTATATCTTACAAACTATTTACATTATATTCTTATTCCTAGAAAAGGGATCGCGACGAGGACGATAAACAATAAACGACTCAAGAAATGTTTATGACCTGAGTCGCATCTTTAAATGGTTTGTTCCGGATGCGTTTATGATGTAAGAGACGCATTCTCGGAAACAAGGATCGCTATGAAATTGCGGAACTAAAACAAGGCCAATAAATCTTTATGACTCAAAACCAGGATGTTGGCTGTTTTGAGTCGTTTATGGGCTGTTTCGAGTCGTTTATGGCTACATATGCTGGTGATGACTTAACTCCTCCCTCGCTAAGTTTAAAGTTGTCCTCAACTTGATCATTTTTATTCTTATTAGTTTTACTTTTTACGATTATTTTTACTGATTTATTCTTACAAATGGCCTTTATGAAAAGTATTACTATGATGACAACAAATACAATTATGGGTAGTGATATGGAAATTAAAAAATTAAAGTTATTTTCTTTCAGTGATTCGAGTTTCGTTATATTTAGGAGGTTTATAGTTTTATTTTCTAAAGTTTTAATGTGTTGAATGGATATTGGTTCCATATATGTTATATTTGTCATTGATTGTAGCTGGGACTCTAACATAGGCAAAAAGTCGATGTTGGTTGTTCTAGAAATTGCGTACTTACTGATAGTAAAATTACAATAATTGGACTGAAGCAAGAAATTTTTTGATTCGATATACACAATTTTAGATTTGTTACAAAATGTGTGCAGGTGTTTGTCTTTGATGTTCGTTAAGAGGTACACGTTGTTCGATATTTGAACGATTGACTCATGTGTTTTCTTTATAAGAGTACAATTATTTGGTTTCTTACTTAATATGCTAATTATACATTTGTCGTGAACTGGTAAGCTTGATCCTGAAGGGTATACAGTGTTGTCTTTTATTACAAATTCTGATAGAGGTATTTCTGTCGCTAATTGAAAATTTTTAACATTTGGCAAAGGGAATATTTGAAATACGGGTAATTCTTCAAGTTCTAATGGGATTTCGATAAATACAGTTAATTTATGTGATTCAATAAGTACATCGGTTCTAATTTGTTCTAATTTAAGTGGATTTAATTTATACGAGAGTAGCTCTGGGTCTGATAGGATATTCCTATGGAGAGTGTGAGCGCGATTATTTAGTACGATTTCGCACAGTTTGTCAACTTTTTCTTGTGCTAGTGATAGATACTGAGAAAATTGTAAATAGTTAAGTATCTGATTTAGAGATCTCTGTTGGGCATTACTTTTATTAATTATGTTATTTATGCTAGTGTTAAAGATGTCATGGTTTTCATTGATAGCGTTTGTTATTTTATTTATTTCTGAACGAAGTACGTTTGTAGATTGAAGTATAGTTTTTTCGTTTGTCCTTAAGTTTTCTTCGTTAGATTCGATTTTTTCAAAATTTCGCTCTATAAGCTCTCTGTCTTCGTTGTCGAGTGTACCTTCAAGCCATTTCCTAAATGTTCCTACAAAGTTAAGGATGCCTCTTCGCTGCTTAAAACTAGGGAATAATGTTTTAATTTCGGTTTCCAAATGTTTAAGAATTTGGAATGAGTATTTTGGTATATTATTAGTATTACTACCATTGATTTCATATAACCTCCCGTACAAGGTAGATATCATGTCTGTCATATCAGCTTCATATATTGGGTGCCCCACGATAATTTTCTTCACTGTCTCGAACTGAGTGCCCGTTTTCATTAAAATGTAGCCGTCCTGCTGAGGAAGTGGAGTTAGCGTTACTTCTGTTCTTACCAAGGTTGGAAATATTATGATCGTTGCTAACAATATCCCTGGAAAGATTGTAGTGCATTTTTAATTTCTTTTGTCTTTGAGGGTGGGTTCTAGATTTATGTTCGTCCACTACATATCTTACATCTAACTTATTTTTAGGAATATTCTTTTTATACTTTTGGTCTAGTGGGAAATGTTTCCTATTTACGTTGGCCTTTTCAATCCATGTTTCTTTCTTACTTTGGAGATTTTGCTTTATTTCTTCTTTGCTTAGCTGAGATTTTCCGAAAAATATATTGAAAGGTGTGTCATTAGTAGTTGTGTGCTTAGTATTATTGTAATAATACAGACACTGTTCGACTGGATCAAATAGTTGTAAATCCGTGTCTTCGTGTTTTTGTCTTTGCAAGAATATGCGCAATTGTTCGTTGAGTGTTCTATGAGCAACTTCAATATCTGAGTTTCCAGTTTTATGGTAAGGTGAACAAAGGTGGTATGATATTCCTTGCTTACTTAACCATTCTTTTGTTTTTATGCTTGTAATAGCGCCCTCGTTATCGAAAACAATATACTTTGGAACACCTATTCTATTAAATATGTGCTGTAATGTATTTATTATAGTATCCCATTGTCTATTTTCCAGCTTGTGTATTGTAAGAAATTTGCTAAATTTGTCTATGCATGTAAGGTAAGGATTTTTAGTGTCCCTAAGCCATATATCCACATGATAGATTTCTCTTATATTTGATGGTGTTAATGACATTCTGAATGGTTCTTTCGGGGGATGCCTATCATATTTCGCTGTAGCACAGATAGTACATTTATTAATGTAGTTAGTAATTGCTAATTTTAAGTTTGGATAAAAATACTTTTTACGTAATTTTTCATACAGCTTATTGATGCCTAAATGATTTGTCTCTTGGTGCTCTCTAGCTATGATTTCCAGTATGTCTGCGTGTGAACAATCATATAGTATGTAACTACAATTCTCAATTGTAAGTTTAGGATGCTGCAGTTTCCAGTTTTTGTACTCGTTCTGAAACGTAGTGAGAATAGATTTATTTGGAACTTTCAGACCAATTTTTCCTGCACTTGGAATATGATTTTGCAATATATATTGCGCTTCCTTTGAAGTGAAACGTTTATAATAAAAAGTTATTCTTTTCCCACTTAATAAATTTTGGACACTGCTGCGAACGCGTTTACCATTTTTTATAATGATTTGTAACTTGAAACAGTTTAATGGTTTTTCAGATATACTGATGAAATTTGTGTTATCTTCATTAGCTGTATGTTGTGTTGCTGAAGAATCGGTTTCCCTATTCACCACATCTATAGCATTGACCTCTATTCGTGAAAGAGCATCTGCCACAAAATTAGTTTTACCTTTTATATATTTGATCTCGTAATTATATTCGAGTAGTTTAAGTTTCCACCTAAATAGCTTCGGCGTATCTTCCTTTATATTTTGCAGAAACGTAAGGGGTTTATGGTCTGTTTCTAATATAAATTTTCGACCATACAAGTAAGGTCTGAAATACTTAACTGCCCAAACGATCGCTAGTAATTCCTTCTCAATAGTTGAGAGTCGTGTTTCAGTATCGTTGAGAGTTCTAGAAGCATAACAAATTGCCTTTTGACCTTGAGATAAAACTGCCCCCAAAGCAAAATTCGATGCATCAGTTGTCAAAGTAAAAGTTTTAGTGAAGTCAGGATGAGTTAAAATTGGCTCATTTAAAATATAGCTTTTTAGCTTTTCAAATGCTTTAATATAGTCTGGGTCTTTAGCATTTATCGAGCTTAACTTTTTCAATGAAGCTGTAAGAGGTTTTGCGATCGCCGCATAATCCTTTATAAATTTTCTATAAAAACCCGTAAGACCTAAAAATGATTTAATCTCTTTCGTCGTGGTAGGTATTGGAAATTTACGAACTGCCTCCACTTTTTTTGGATTTGGCTTAATACCATTTTTAGTAATGATATGACCTAAGAATTCGGTCGATTTTTTTAGAAATTGTGTTTTAGACATTTGTATTTTTAAGTTTGCTGAACGCAAAGTGGACAATATTTTGCGGAGAGATACTTCATGTTCTTGTAGGGAGGTACTATAAACTAAAATGTCATCCATATAGACTATGCATATTTTATTCACATATTCTTGCAAGATTGTATTCATCAATCTTTGAAATGTAGCTGGTGAATTCTTTAAACCGAATGGCATTCGAGTGAATTCGAAATGCCCATCATCTGTTGAAAATGCTGTTTTGTGCCGATCTTTAGGATCTATCTCAATTTGATGGAATCCTTTTGCAAGATCAATGGTACTAAAGTAATTTGCATTTCCTAGATACCCTAGAATATCGTCAATTTGCGGTATAGGGAACTTGTCATCTACAGTTACCAAGTTAATTTTACGAAAGTCGACCACAAGTCGATTCGAATTTCCCTTTTTAGGAACAACCAATATTGGCGAGTTATAAGGGCTGGAAGATGGTTGAATAATTCCTTGTGCTAAATCTTCCTTAATCTGATTTTTAATAAATTCTTTGGAATGATACGGAAGTTTATAGTTTCTTTGATAAATAGGCTCATCTGTCTTTAGTTTCAAAGTATGCTTAATTTTGTGAGTAAACGTTAGTTTCTCTTTAGGGTCATATTCCAAATCGGAAAACTCCCTTTTAATTTTATCGATTACATTAATTTCTTCAAAAGTGTACGTACTTGGATCTGGTTTTACATCAATTTGTGTTTCTAAAGAGTCTAAGAGATTCGAATATTCACAAATAATATCATGAGGGGTGTCTGTACCAAATGGTATAAGGTTCCCATTAATTGTAATTTCCGACCGTGGAATATCTATTTTAGCCCCTAAGGCAATCAATATATCCATCCCAATTATAGCATCAAAGTTCGAAAAAGATATATCTGCAACTTTCCAATTCATGGTAGCCTTGGCTTGAAATTCTTCAGGTGCCAATGTCCTAAGAGTATCAAAGCATGTAATTTTCCCATTAATTGTATGCAAATTCACAGGATTGTTTAACTTTTCCCTGCTAGAGTCGTGAACTTTTTGAGCTGACATAATGCTTGTGGTGGATCCTGTATCAATTAAGCACCGAAATATATGGCCTTGTATAGTTAATTTAATGATGGGTAAATTTGTGTTTGACAATCCGAGGCAAGTAAACGAAAACCCGTGCTATTATTATTCAAATGCAGAGAAGTTTCATTAGAATTTACTGTATTCATTGATCTATCTGTAGGCAAAGAGTGATCTACAGTTTGATTGTGGAAAACTCTTGAATTTGAATTCCCATTCCATGGGTGAATATTATTAGCCTGTGAACTGTGTCCGAAATCTGATCTATTATTATTTCTCATTTGATATTGTGGCTGCTGATTCAACCATTGGGGATTCATTGTATAGCTAACTTGAGGAGGGTTTGAATTTTGAAAAACCATATTTCTACTTTGTGGAAAAGATTTTCTTTTAAAACTATTCCTATTTCCAAAATTAAGATATCCCGTTTCGTGAAGAATTACCCGAATTCCTTCCAAATTAGCGGGATTTCTAGCAAGCAGAACGCTTTTTAAAGGTTCAGGACATTTATTTATATAAATCTGCTTTGCCATAAGGTACCTACTTTTAATAATTTCCTGTTTTTGGCTTGTAGTATAAATATTATCATGTAAAATTTTTTGGCTCATTAAACATAGGCACTTACAGAAAAAATCGTATAGCTGAATCGCCGTTGTAAACGTTGCGCTGCACATCCTATCTTGTAATTGAAGCTCCGTTTCAGCGGTGTCGAAATGCGCTATTAAAGTTTGTCGTACCTCATCCCACGAATTCGGGTTGTAAGTTAAAATTATTTGCCTTGCCTTGCCGGTGATTCGCAACAAAATTTGCTGCGTTAGCTGCACTTTAAATGCACTTGATGTTACATAGACTTTGACGGAATCGATAGCATTTATAAATGGATGCAAGTCTTCTTGATTTCCGTCGAACACGGGAATGGATGAAATAAATGAACATAATTGTCCATAATCCATTTTTCGGCAATTCTTTAGCTTAATTGTCTCAAATTTTTTTATTAGTTCATCCAGTTTTACACTTTTTATTTTTGCTGAACAAGTATAGCACTATTAATCTTTAATCAGGTTAACAAATTAAGTTTTGTAACTAATTCTTTTGATGGAACACTGTTTTCTTTACACAAGTTAGGTTTGTTTTTATTTACAACTTCTAATTTTTTTATGAACACTATTGCTTTTTAAACACCTGTGCTTTTATATTAACTTTCATTATAGCTAAGCTTCAAAAAAGACCGTGTTTTAAACTCAATTAATTAATTAAGACGCGAATTGTGATGATTCGTATATTCAACTGTTTTCACTTATACAACTTATATATGTTTAAAAATACTTGATTTTTGCTACGTTCTTTAACGTCCGGTTTCTTATGATCTTACGTAAGAACAATTTTTACTTTATCGTAAAGAGAACCGCGACCCGACTGCGCCAATTAAGTTAAACACGCGATTATGTATAACTATGCTTTATTTCCGAGTTCTAAATACAAACTGAGTTTCTTATGCCTAAAGGCCATATTTATATCTTACAAACTATTTACATTATATTCTTATTCCTAGAAAAGGGATCGCGACGAGGACGATAAACAATAAACGACTCAAGAAATGTTTATGACCTGAGTCGCATCTTTAAATGGTTTGTTCCGGATGCGTTTATGATGTAAGAGACGCATTCTCGGAAACAAGGATCGCTATGAAATTGCGGAACTAAAACAAGGCCAATAAATCTTTATGACTCAAAACCAGGATGTTGGCTGTTTTGAGTCGTTTATGGGCTGTTTCGAGTCGTTTATGGCTACATATGCTGGTGATGACTTAACTGTCCGAATCACCTATAGATTTGTCGGGACCTTTAATATTAGTCATCCCAGTTTCCCAGCCGAGCCAATGCAAACCATGGGCAGAAGACAAAGTACCCCACCACCCCTTGCACCTGGGGCGAATACTGCTAGTATCCTTCGTGGTCTGTAAGAAATTGTATAAAGTAAAGTAATTCATTTCGCCATGTCTTCTGCTTACTCTTCTCGCTATGTCGTCGGGTACAGTTCGAAATGTAAATCTCGAAAAAATGTAAGTTCACCATAGTACTTTGTCCGGGAGATTATTATTACAAACGTAAAACGAAATTTGATGTATTTTTTTCGTTCTAATGACATTTTACAGTCACTCATATGGTTTTCTAGATGCAGATGCAAAACTGAATTTTCACTTTTTTTTGCCACACCCTCCTCCTTAATCCGATGTGCAAATTAGTGCAACTTTTTACTGCGTGAAGTGGGGATTATATCAAACAATTTGGCATCGGAACTCTCCTATTTTTTGGATGTTTGGGCTTGGCTTTTTTTGGACTAATTATATTAAACCAATACATATGGATGTATGTACAACCCTAGACAATTAAAGTTGAGAGCCCTCGGATTTTCTGACATATAAGCTAATAAAGGTGTTAATTTAAAGTCTCCCGCCGCATTACCACCAAGCAACAAAGTTATTCGTTCTTTTGACACTTTATAACCAGGAGCCGATTTTGCGTCCTTTGAAATGAAAGTTTTTTTTTGAAATCCGCTTCTAATATAAGCTGTTTTCATCATTAATCATTAAAAATTGTTCGGGACAATATCCCCCCTTTTCTATTTGACCTTTTAATATTGCCGGATACGCATCTGCTGTAATTGAATCGGCACTAGCGGACTCCCCTTTTAATTGAATGTTGTGCAAATTAAGGGCTTTTTAAATTTTTTTTAGCCATCCGCTGCTAGCGGTCACTATTCTTTAAATCGTCGAAAATACTCCTCGCTTTTTCTTGGATTTCGTTGATTGTTGTCCTCAATCCATAAGACCAATAATTTCTCCATTTGCTCCATAATTATGCTTCTTTCCCGAGTTAGTTTGGTATTACATGAAACTAAAACTGTTTCAGAATATGCCGTGAATTTTTCTTTATTGTCCTGAATTGTCTGAATACGCATACGGATACGCATCTGCTGCAATTGAATCGGCAATAGCGGACTCCCCTTTTAATTGAATGTTGTGCAAATGATGGCGTTTTTAACTTTTTTAACCATCCGCTGTTAGCGAGAAACATTTCACGTTTGGAAGATTCATCAGAGTCACTATTCTTTGAATCGTCGAAAATACTCCTCACTTTTTCTTGGATTATGATCTGGCTCACTGTTATATTTCGTTCATTGTTGTCCTCAATCCATAAGCCCAATAATTTCTCCATTTCCTCCATAATTCTGCTTCTTTCCCGAGTTAGTTTGGCATTACATGAAACTGAAACTGTTTCAGAATATGTTCTGATTTTTTCTTTATTGTCTCGAATTGTCTGAATCGTTGATTTAGGCAAATTTAAAGACGACGAAATCACTGAAATTTTTTCTCCGGCTTCCAAGCGTCGCAAAACATTCAGTTTAGTTTCTAAGGTCGCCTTCCGTTTCCTCTTATTAATCTTTTCCATTTCCTAAATAAAAAAATTACTTGGTTATATGTCTTTAAAAATATATAAATTCTACCATACCAGTTATGTAATGTCAAAATTTATGTTTATTATATTTAACATCCCGCGGTGAAACCTTAAATATCGAGTCAAAACAAAACTATCAACAACAATAATATTCACAATTACAACAGAAACAATCCACCAGCACAGTTGTTTATCCTTTTAGTGAAATTTTCAACACAAAATCAGTTTTTTACTTTGCATATAAAATTGGGAATTCCCAAAAATATATTAGCATAACGAATTACTGAATGCCGTATATCGAAATAGTGCCATAATTGAAAAGAGCCGTAAGAGCAAAATGCCGTATAAAGAGAGTTTAATGAGGTATGAGTGTATACAGTTTATAAATTAGGCGTGTAACTCTTCAAAAGAAAAAAAAAACACGAAAACATTTCTTTCTTCATGTAAATCCAAAACGTGGAACAATCCAAACTGATTCCTTTTTTTATTGATTAGATGAACCCAAAAGCGGCGATGCTGTTTGACCTTCTTCCTGCGATGATACTCGTAACAAAGCCATAATGCGGCTAATTCTTGCATTCTCATTGTGACCTTTTCTACCCGACACTTCATTCGAAACCAACTATTATTATTCCGTGTTCGTGTCTTAACCGTATAGTGTGAAATGATCGTATGTTAGGTACTTGTCGTGCAAGTTTGCACGATCGTTTGCTGATAGTGTGGAATGGGCCTTTCCCTGTGAATATTACTTGGTGGCGACCGAACGACAATGACACCGAAAGCAGATTATTCTGTAGAGTTCGATTTAGTTTCATTTATAGCAGAAACTGCAGCAGCATTATTCATCAGATACTCCAACCATTTTCTATCAAATACTTCTTGAACCGTTTGGAGTACCGTACACATATACAAGCAACAACAACCATTATTCGAAAATCGAATATTCAATCCAAAAACCGTAAATTATTAGATTAAAAGCAGTAACAGCAGTAGGTGTGTGCCTTGACTAGTTAGCTTTCTTAAGCCGGTTGTCACGATTCATACAAACTACGTTAGAGTCGCCATAGACTGTGCAATTGATTGAAAAATTTAGCTCATTTTCTGTGGAGAAAGCTAACTTTCTCTATCAAATTCGGTAGTGGAACATAAAAAAGGACAAGCTCCTTGTACAATCGATTAGTCTATGGCGACTCTTATGGGTTTTTAGTTACACCAACCGACATGTGTATTTTTTTTTTATATTTCCATATTATTTCATTGAAGCATGATTTAGGTGCAATTTTCTGCTTGAAATGTCTTAGATTGCTGCTATAGTTAAAGCATACTTTAAAAATGTATGAGTATGCTTCCGGAGGTAAAAGCTCAAGTTTACATATAGAAGTATGTAGCATTTGTAAAAATATAATAAGGGAAAAGTTCATAGTCCTAACTTATGCTCAAGGGAACCCTTAAAGGAGTTCTTATTAATTTTGTTATTCTTGGGCCAATTTTGATAGAAATCCTGTCCTTTTCTTTATGAAATGAAACGCATTTCTATTCTTTAGATTCTAATTTCTTTTACTCATTGAATCTTTACTTTCTTAGTTTAGCTCAAGAACTCGCGGTTCATGAAAGTATATCGTTTTCAATACAATGCATTTATTATAAACAATGTCATGAATAATAATATATATAATATGAATCTTAGAGCCATGATCATTATCTGAACCCATTTGGGAAATACGATTAATTTTTGTTTAGATTTAGAATCTTAAGTGGCTGTGTGTGCGCTATATTTTACGATCGTGAATATCCAACAGATTTCTCATGACTCTTATCTAGTACCTGTCGGCTGGTTAGTCTTATCGTAAAAAGAAGACGCACACTATTTTCAGAAAGCTTCTACACTATATTGAATTTAATTTTTGTTTATTTTGAATGGCTCTGCCATATTTTGCTTGGTAACGCTTTCTTATGAAATTGCGCAATTATTTTTTCAATCTAAGGACGTAACCAAGCAAAATTTGGCATAAATATGCGAAATGAATCAAAAATCCAATTTAATATAATGGAAAAGCTTTCTGAAAAATTTTTGCGTCTTCTCTATAAGATAACTGGAAACTGGCCAATAGGGTCGATTTTTCGTACGTCTTATCGGCTTGTTAGTCTTATCGTAAAGACAAGACGCATACTGTTTATATACTCTATTTTTGCACAATTGTTTTGTTGATTAAAAAGTATACATGATAATGTTCTTATTCGTTTTATGTAAAACTAGTCGAATTATGATGTAAGCATTATAGCCATAATTCGCATTACATATACAGTAGAGCCTTGAATTTTCCACTTTTCAATTTTAAAATTTAAATTTTGAATTTTACTTTTCAACGTCTATGTAAAACATTTCACGTGAAATACCTACTGTTTAGGTGTTTTCACATTCGATTTTTTAACCAAGAAATATTGAAATACTCGAAAATTTTTATAATCAAAAATTATGTTTTGGCGAATATAAAAACGCAAGTTTTTCGCTCAGTGAACGGTTGGGTGGACCTACTTTGACTCTTTGCATTCTTATATTGAGAATAGCGTTCTTGTTGTAACGATTATTAAATTAATGATTTCATCAATGTTTTCTTTTATTTTAAAATTAAAACGCTCACGCCGCGCAGCAATGAACTCTATAGGTGTTGATATTTAAGCAAAGTATTAACCCATGATTTGAAGACGAGCGTCCTATCTACCCTAATGCCGCACACACACGATCAATCCGAATCAATTTTATTGAATTTTCCTTCTTTAAAAATCGTAGAAAATGTATGAATTTGTCAGAACGAAGGACCAAAAAAACGGTTTTGGACGCTTCGTGTGTGGGCGGCCTAAGTTTGTAGCTTGCTAGACAATTGACAAAAGCGAAACGTTATTAATTCACATCTGTTCCTTGTTTCAGCTTTAAATTTAAATGTGCTCCAATTTAAATCCTTCAAGATCTTTTGTACTTAATATTAAATTCAATACAGCAATCTTGACAAGACTTCTTTCAAACCAAAAGTGGCCTCTGCACCACAGCCCTAATGACCGTGTATACAGGGTGTCCGAAAACTGCCGCATAAACGCACCGGATTATGATTCCCCAGTTGCTTTCCAGCAAAAAAGTTGTACGAACATACCCCCTCAGCTTAATCCTTTAGCTGCCACAGGCATTTAAAGATTTTTGAAAAAATCATTTTCTTGCACGACTTAAAGCCTAATATCTCCAAGCTCCAAAGCTCTCCAGGTAGAATAGTGAAATAAAATGATTATTACATATTAAGCTGAGGGGGTATGTGCGTACAACTTTTTTTGCTGGAAATCAACTGAGGAATCATAATCCGGTGCGGCTATGTGGCAGTTTCCGAACTACAGGAGATAAAATATTTTAGTCTTCAACGATATATACAGGCCGTACTAACTAGTTTGACCTAAGTTTAGTACCACTCTCAAACTATTATGTTCGTGTTTGACAGTTCATGACAAAGTGGATTTTGAATTTAGTCCGAAAGTTTAGAAAAAGGTACTATGTATCACCAAATATTTTAAGATAGTTTATTTGCAGAGGGACCTAAATAATCTTTTTGCCCAAATGGTACTTGGCACGGAAACAGGTGGGTCGGATTACAAACCGCGGCTACAGTTACCGCAAATAGCGCAGCCATGCCAGGAGCAATTTTTTTTGTGAAAATTTGAGGATCCGTATTGTATCACGAACTTTCAAAGATTTTAGGACAATATTAAATTTGTTTATCTAAGGAACCTCGTGAAAGAGGAACAATAAAATTAGCATTTGTTTTGACTTCGAAAAGTTTATATCTCTTCTTGTCTACAATATGTACGTCGGAGTTTGGTTTTCGCAGTCGTGCTGTTTTTATGGTTCGAGAAATCTTCCATGTGGCTTTCAGGCCCTTAAATCTCGGTTTCGTTTTATATTTTATTTGTCAGTTACTAAATTTGGGCTTCAGAGCAGTTCAGAACAGACAGAACAGAACAGAAATAGGTCAGCGGACCTATTTGAAACTCGTACTGGACTCAAGCAAGGCGACGGGCTGGCGGCGCTTTTTAACCTGGCTCTGGAGTATGTAATTCGAGCCATGAATTTGGACAGCAGCGGAACGCTACTCATTAAGTCGACTCAACTAGTAGCGTACGCGTAAGATTGGGTGATGCAGTAAGCCTTCTGCATAATCTCAATAACACCGCCAAAGAAGTTGGGCTACATATCAACGAATCTAAAACCAAGGTCATGATGCAATCAAAAACTAGAACGCCAGTAAATCATTCTAGTCAGATAACGTCATGCTCTGGTCCAGAGAGCATCGGGCCTTCGACATCGAGAGCTTCTTTTCTAACGGACGCTCACTTTGAACATGATCAAGGCATTTTACCTTCCAAGCCTCGAAGAAATGAACGTTAGGGAGCTGGAGCCACAGCACGCGGATCAATGAATTTGTTGCGACAACATTTCCTCGAACGCCTCATCTCTCTCAGAGGCGATCTTCCATTGCTGGCACGCTCTCCAGACTTATCTCCATGCGATTTTTTATGGGTTTATTTGAAATCCCTGGTTTATGTCGATCGACCACGGACAATAGTTCAACCTGTAGATTTTATGCAGCCAAACAGTGACAAAAGCGGCACCAATGAGTTTTAAATTAATGCAATTAGGCAATTTCAATGTTTTTGATAAAGTGGTTTCTAAAGAGTGTTATGCAGCCAAGAGTCAGAATCATACATATGTACATACAAAGTATCTACAATAAATAAATAATCAAATAAGTAATAACAAGGAAAGTATTATAATCTAAATGTAAAAAGAAACCTTTTAAGGAAATTATATGTTTTTATTAACATTTTATATTTTTAAGTTCTTTTTGTTGAAGTAAACTTTTGCTGAGCGTAACGCCTTTTCCATATCCGTTCTGCATTGTTCGACCCCATAGTTATGTCCCTTGAAGCAATCTGAAAACCCGAAATTAAGGTGAGAATACTTTTCAAATGGATTCTAAGAAGGATTGTTCTTAAATAAATAACAGGCGCGACAGTCCAACATTGGACTAAGGCTGCATCCAATTTCCAAGATCTTAACTGCCTTTTTGTTGAGGTGTTGAAATCAACAGCACGCTCAGCAGTGTTAAATGGGTACTCGGTTAAAATCTGAGTGAGATCACAGTCCGTCACAAGTATTTGGATCAGGTTTACGTCTTTGAATTACCAGTTGAGTCTGATTTTCAGGCGTGACCAAGAAATCTCCAGTTGGTGAAAATAAAAAAAATGCAATTGATAACAAAGCTATATTCTTAACAATTTTGTGTAATTCAATTCATTTCCATAAAATCATATAATACTGTGATTCTTTGGGCATGGTTTGGACTAAAACACATAAATTTCGTTCTTTTGTCCATTTTATTCTGTGTGTATTTTGCGCAACGACGTCTACCATTAGTTGGTACTGGCATATGATCGCCGATGCTCTGCATGAGTTTTCTCTGTTCGTAACGTTGGCTGTCAGTACGTTGGCATCAATAGCGTTTGCACAGCGAAGTTGACCAAGAAGTTGATAAACCTAGATTTCTTTCTTGTAATTTCCTGGTGAATTATATGGGCATTTACAGCTGCTGCCATCAATGATTTATAAAAAAAAAAACTTTTTCCACCACTTTGTAGATTTTCTGTAAAAATCATATATCTGAACTTTTTGATCAGCTAAAACAACCCCACCCAATATTTTGTTATACGTAGCAATGGCAGGTGGTATCGTTTTTCTAGCCATCTTCTTGTTTCCTTTTTTATAATTTCCGTCTCTGGTTTGTGGCAGTTACTCATTACTAGTACCTCATTCGAATCTAACTACATAGCAACCATTTATTTTGATTTTGAACTCTGACCGTCCCTTCTCGACAAGCTTATTGACAAATACTGGCATATTCTACCTATTTTCCTTGCTTGTTTGTGCCAACAGCTGCGCATAGCAATTCGCTCAAAAGTTTTACACTAGTGAAGAATTGATCAAATGCCATGTCCTTACTTTGAATGTTTTCACAGAGTTATAAAACCATTCGTTCTTTAGTGTATTTTCGTTATATGTACTTATTTGCATCCTCTTTCCGTGCGTATATATTTAGGTAGTAAATATACCCGTTGAAATCGCGTGGCCCCCAAAACTTTATTCCCCCATTACGAGCTTCAAAGTCATATGCTTTAGAGCAATTGTTGGTTTCCATACCATTGGGTCATATTGACCCATGTTGAAATACCATTGGGACATTATATCCCAGACAAATCAAAGCAAACAAAAATGCCAATTTACCTTGTTTCTTTCAAAATTCCGTACAACTAGTAGATAGAGAGCCAAGTACATAATCGCCAGAAACACACAAAATGCAGGAAAATATAGCAAAGCCGATTATTTTATCGAAATCAAACTTGAAAATATAAACGCGTTATGGTAGCTGGTAACTAAAATCTCAAATAAAACATCAGTATTGTCGACAAACAACTCTAACTGCGTTTATGTTATCAAGAGACGCGAGAGCGTCTCGCCCGCCAAAGGAAAAAAAAAACGAAAGCGAACAAGTCTATGATTACCGGAGACAACTTGCTTTTTTGTTTGACCGGGCTACAGCCTTCCAGGCAACATCCCCCAAAAAAATTTGTTTACCAAAATATTCCACATATCCTGTTCTGGTGCCTTTTCAAAAAAAATCTTCGATCGGCACAATAACGGGTAAGATATATGCAATAAACGGTGAAATTTTCACCATCACAGACTTAAGCGAGTAACCCAATTTTAGACTGGAGTCTACAGTTGCAGAAAGACTTGCTTCTACTGTCTCTCCCCATGATGGGATTTTTATGAAATTTGAAATGAATGATCCTCTGGTGGTCCTTCTAAAGAATCAATGTCTTCCATTTAGATAAGTGAATGGAATAACGGTGAAATAATAGGTCAAGTTAACAAAAGATTTCCAACAATTGCGTCTTTCGGCTCATCGCATTGACAATTTTTTAAAACACACTGCGACATTGGGACATTAGGATTTTGGGAGACTCAGATCTTAGGGCAGTGGGATATTAGGAAATTGGGACATTAGGGTCTTGGGACATTAGGAAATTAAGACATTGGGGCATAAGGCACACTGGGGAAACTGGGACGTGGGGACATCGGGATATTGGGGCATTGAGACAACGGGATATTGGGACAATGGGACATTGGAACATTGGGATATTGGGACATTAGGACACTGGGAGACTGGGACATTGGATATATTAGGATATTGGGACATTATGAAGACCTTGGGACAATAGGACAATCGGACATTGGAAAATTGGTACATAGGAACATTGGGCCACTGAGACATCGGGATATTGTGACATTGGGACATTGGGGCACTGGGATATTAGGACATTGGGACAGTAGCACATTATGACTTTCGGATATTGGGACATTAGGTACACTGGGGAAACTGCGACATGGGGACATTGGGCCACTGGAACATCGCGATATTGGGACATCGGGATATTAGGACATTGGGGCATTGGAACATTGGGATATTGGAACATTGTGACATTGCAACATTGGGATATTGGGACATAAGGACACTGGGAGACTGGGACATGGGGACACTGGGATATTAGGATTTTGGGACAATAGGACAATCGGACATTGGGACACTGGTACAAAGGGGCAATGGGCCACTGAGACATTGGGATGTTGTGACATTGGGACATTGAGGCACTATAAGGACATGTGGGTCTTGGGTCATTAGGACATTGGGATATAAGGACATTAATACATTAGAACATTGGGACATTAAATGCACTGGGGGAACTGGGACGTGGGAACATTGGGCCACTGGGACATCGGGATTTCGGGACATCGGGATATTACAACATTGGGATGTTGGCACATTGGGATATTGAAACAGTGGGATACTGGGACATTAGGGCACTGAGATACAGGGACATGGGGGCACTGGGATATTAGGACATTGGGACATTATCACCTTGGGATAATAGGACAATCGGACATTGGGACACAGGCCCATAGGGACATTGGGCTACAGAGACATCGGGATATTGGGACACCGGGATATTGAAACAAATTGCGATATTAGGACATTGGAACATTGGGATATTGGGACATTTGGACATTGGAACGTTGAGAAATTGGACAATGAGACATTTTTGCATTTGGACATTAGAATATTAAGCACACTGAGGAAACTGGGACGTGGGGACATTGGGCCACTTGGACATCGGGATATTGGGACATTGGGATATCAGGATATTAGGACATTGGAACATGGGGATATTGAGACATTGGAGCATTTGGATATTGGGACATTAGGAAACTGGGAGACTGCGACGTTGTGGCATTGGGATACTAGGACATTGGACCTTGGGACAATGGGACAATCGGACATTGGGACACTGGTACATAGGGACATTGGGCCACTGAGATATCGGGTTATTGGGACATCGGGATATTGGGTAATTTGGACATTGGGGCACTGCGAAATTAGGACATTGGAACATTGGGATATTGGAATATTGGGACGTTGGGAAATTGGGACATTAGGATATGGAGACATTGGGACATTGAGACATTAGGACATTGAGACGCTGGGACATTTGGATACTGGGAAATTAGGTACACTGGGGAAATTGGGACATGGGGGCATTGGGACAGTGGTACATTCGGATATTTGGCTATTGGAACCTTGGGACACCTGGTATACTGCGACATTGGGCCACTGACCACTGAGACACTGGGACATCGGGATATTGGGATATTGCGACATTTGTACATTGGGACACTTGTACATTAGGCCATTGGGCCATTAGGATATTATCACATTAGGATACTGGGACATTTGGGACATTGGGAACTGGGATCTTAGGAAATTGGGACATTAGGACCTTGGGACAGTAGGACAATTGGATATTAGGACATTAGGTGGGAGACTGGGACACTGGGACACAGGAAGACTGGGACATTGGGATATTGCGATACTGGGACATTAGAACACTAGATTAGTGGGACATTCGGACATTAGGCCATTGGGACAATGTGATATTTGCACATGCGGACATTGGAACATAAGGACATTAGGAAAATGGGACACTGGGACATCAGGATCCCAAAACAAAACTATTAGGTGGCTATTTAAGTATGCAAAAATATATGATATCTGACCAAAAACAACAAAGTTGTAAAAGTTACCCCGCCAAAGAAAAATTCATCTGCCGCAAAAAGAATACATATCACTCCAATCCGCCGCCCCTATGTAATTTTGTTTTAGGTGTAAATGCTGGAGAAGTTTAAATGTACAGGACTACTTCTTAGAGTAATTTGGTGGGAGCATTAACATTTTACTCAGTGCCACTTGGACGGCTCCCACCAAATTACTTTAGGAAGTAGTCCTGTACATTTAAACTTCTCCAGCATTTACACCTAAAACAAAATTACATAGGGGCGGCGGATTGGAGTGATATGTATTCTTTTTGCGGCAGATGAATTTTTCTTTGGCGGGGTAACTTTTACAACTTTGTTGTTTTTGGTCAGATAGAGTATACTTGATAGAACCAATGGGATAATTTCTAACACAGTTTCAAGCGCCCATGTATCCACTAGAATTTTTTATTTTTGGCTGGGACGTATTGTCCCGTTGGGAGTGAAAGGGTTAAGATGTATTTTCTTGTTCCAAGAAAAGTTTTTCTGATTTAAGATGTTTTTTCTTGTTCCAAGAAAAGTCTTTGTTTAAAATAAATAAATAAGCATTATTTTAAGCAAAAACTTTTCTTGGAACAAGAAAATACATCTTAAATCAGAAAAACTTTTCTTGGAACAAGAAATACATCTTAAATCAGGAAAATTTATTTCTTCATCATCAATGTGGCACGATAGCCCGACGTCGGGCCTTGGCCGCCTGAATCGTTGACCTCCAATTGTCGCGGTTACGTGACCTTGTCCTCCAGTTTCGGAAGCCCAGCAGCTGGTGGGCGTCTTCACCTACGGAGTTCTCCCAGCGAGCTCTCGGTCGTCCACGCAACCTCGCTCCGTCAATTCGTTGTGCGTTCATAACTTTCTTTGGCATGCGATTGTCGTCCATCCGTTGTACATGCCCCGCCCATTGCAGACGTTGAAGCTTCACGATTTTCGATACTTCCAGCTCATCGTACAATTGATACAACTCATGGTTGTATCGGATACGCCATTGGTCTCGCTCGCGAACGGCCCCGAAAATTCGCCGAAGGACCTTTCGTTCGAATCGGTCTAGCAAAATTTCGGAGGCTTGGGTAAGGGTCCATGTTTCGCAGCCATAACATAGCACGGGTCGGATGATCGTTTTGTACACGCGGAGCTTCGTGTTCCTGTGCGCAAGTTTCGAATTAATTATAGGGAGGACCGAGAAATATGTCTTATTGGCTAGTTGTATCCGTCGCTTAATTTCGTCGGTTTCGTTGGCGTCCTTTGATAAGTTACAACCCAGATAGTTGAAGTTGTCTACATACTCGATATTAAGGTCCCCCACTGTGATGCTTGAATTTGCTGGCGTCCTTGTTTTCGATTGCATCATGGCCTTTGTTTTGCTTTCGTTGATATGTAGTCCAACTTCTTTTGCGGCATTATTGAGGTTATGCAGGAGGCTTTCTGCATCACCCAACCTTCGAGACATGATGTTGATATCGTCGGCGTACGCTACTAATTGAGTCGACTTGATGAGTAGCGTTCCGCTGCTGTCCATATTCATGGCTCGAATTACATACTCCAAAGCCAGGTTGAAGAGCGTCGGCGCCAGCCCGTCGCCCTGCTTGAGTCCAGTACGAGTTTCAAATAGGTCAGTGAGTCGGTTCTGCACTTTGACCTGCGAGACGGTATTAGTCATCGTCATCCTTGTGAGTCGCACTAACTTTGCCGGTATACCAAAGTTCAGCATAATGTTGTACAGTACACTTCGGTCGATACTGTCGTATGCCTGCTTGAAGTCGACAAAGATTTGGTATACGTCGATGTTGTATTCCCAGCACTTTTGGAGTAGTAGCTTCACTGTGTAAAGCTGATCGGTCGTTGAACGACCAGGTCTGAAGCCGCCTTGATACTCGCCAATGATTTGTTCTGCGTACGGATTGATTCTCTTTTCAAGAATTTTTGATAAAATCTTATAGGCCGTACAAACTAATGATATGCCCCTGTAATTCTCACACTTCAGCTTGTCACCCTTTTTGTGGATTGGGCAGATTATGCTTTTGCGCCAATCTTCGGGGATTACCTCGTCGTTCCATATTTTCAGCAGTAGCACATGTACAGCGTTGGTCAGGCACGTTCCACCATGCTTCAGCAGTTCTGCTGGGATCTCGTCAGCGCCGGGCGCTTTATTATTTTGGAGCGACTGTATGGCAAGACTCACCTCCTCTACTGTTGGGGGTAGAACGGGAGGGCCTGGTTCGGCTAACTGCTCAAGAGCTAGCTCCGCGGGGGATGTTGATGATGCATTGAGGAGCTCTTCAAAATGCGAGGCCCATCGTTTGTTGACGCTTTCGATGTCGCTGATGATGTTACCATCCTTGTCCTTACATAGGCTTGTCCTGGGTTGATATCCGTTCTTGATATTATTTATAAGTTTGTACGCCTGTCTTGTGTTCTTACTGGCTAATCTTTGGTTTATTTGCTGTAACTGCTCGTCAAAATGTTTGCGTTTCTTACGTCTAATTAACTTATTAGATACTCGCCGAAGCTCGTTATATCTTTCTTTCTTGGCTCGGGATGCGCGTTGTGTGTATTGGCGATAGGCTTCATTTTTCGCCTCAGTCGAGGCCCTGCATTCGTCGTCGAACCAGTCTGCTCGTCTGCGCCGGCCTTTATAGCCCACGACCTCTTCTGCGACCTCCTTGATGCTGTCTTTGAGCTCCTCCCAGAACTCATGGATGCCTAAATTATTGATGTTATCAAGCATGGGCGACAGTTTTTCCTCAAGGGCTGTAGTATACGCAGCCGCCGTGGCGTCATCAATCAAATTGTCTACCTCGAAGATCTTGGCAGGGTTGATTCTCGTTAGGTGCACCGAGGAGATTCTGCACCTGTAGGTCGTCTTCACCAAATAGTGATCGGTGTCGCAGTTGGCTCCTCGATAGGATCGAACATCTAGGACATTAGAAGCCCATCTCTTGCTGATCAGTACGTGGTCGATCTGGTTCACGGTGTATTCATCTGGAGACTTCCAGGTCTGCTTATGGATTCGTCGATGAGGGAAGCATGTAGAGCTTATGACCAAGTTTCTGCCGCTCGCGAAGTCGATAAGTCGCTGACCGTTGTTGTTGTTTTCGTCGTGGAGGCTATGGCCACCAGTAGTTCCCCTATGCCAGCTTTCGTTTCCGACTTTGGCGTTAAAGTCTCCTAGCAGCAGCTTGACGTCGTTTGATGGAAGTGAGTCGAAGAGTGTTTCTAGGTCGTTGTAGAACTGGTCCTTAATCGCGTCTTCTTTTACTTCTGTAGGGGCATGCGCATTAATGAGCCAGAGATTAGCGAAACGGGTCTTAATGCGGATCGCACATAGCCGCTCGTTGATGGGTTTGAAGCCGATAACGTGGTCCTTGAGCTGTTTATTCACGATGAAAGCTACTCCAAACTCCTTGTTGCCCTCCTCTTTACCACTCGTAAAAATAGTGTGCGAATTGAGGTCGTTAATCTCGCTTTTGAGCCATTTAGTTTCCTGGATTGCAACTATGCTCAGCTTGTATTGTTCTACCTGATCCAGGAGGGCCCTTAAGGCCCCCGGTCTATTCAGGGAGCGTACATTCCAGGATCCGAAAGAGTAATCAGTTGTTCGTTTGCGGGGTCGTCGTTGTTTTGTATCCGTCCAATCCGAGGCTTTTGTTTCAGGTTTCTTGACTTGAAGTTTTTCTTAGGATGAGTTGTCGGCACATCGCTAAACCATGATAGGGTTTAATCGTTAAGTAAAGGCCATCATGGGCATGCCTCGAAGATGCTGCTTTAGTGGTTGAGTTAGACGTTTTCTGTCACCTATCACGTTAAGTAACCTGAGACGCTGCAGATGTAAATACAGCACTCAGGCGCAGCGGTGCTTCTTCCAAATGTCGCATCAGATGATTTGACTTAGCCGTTCACGTTACCAGGGGGCGCCCGCGCGGAGGACACATGGAGAAGTCTTTTGCCCCCCACGGGGCAAAGGTAAAAAAATGTGGTTTTCGTGTAATGCAAATCATCTGATATGATGAAGATAAATTTGTACGATCAACACAGTTCATTTTGTTGGGCGAAAAAACTTACACGAAAACCACATTTTTTTACCTTTGAAACGTTAAATTCGCAAATTTTCAAATCGTGAGCCCTTAATTTTTATATGTCGTTCGAGAGCTAACATAATGAGGCAACTTTTTTCAACTTTGCAGATTTGTCAGTTCAAAGTACCGTTACGATTTTATCATCAAGAGACGCGAGAGCGTCTCGCCCGCCAAAGGAAAAAGAAAAACGAAAGCGAACAAGTCTATGATTACCGGAGACAACTTGCTTTTTTGTTTGATCAGGCTACAGCCTTCCAGGCAACAGCCCCCAAAAAATTTTGTTTACCAAAATATTCCACATATCCTGTTCTAGTGCCTTTCCAAATAAAATCTTCGATCGGCACAATAACGGGTAAGATATATGCAATAAACGGTGAAATTTTCACTCTCACAGACTTAAGCGAGTAACCCTATTTCAGAATGAAGTCTACAGTTGCAGAAAGACTTGCTTCTACTGTCTCTCTTCGTGATGGGATTTTTATGAAATTTGGAACGAATGATCCTCTGGTGGTCCTTCTAAAGAATCAATGTCTTCCATATAGATAAGTGGATGGAATAACGGTTAATTAATAGGTAAAGTTAACAAAAGATTTCCAACAATTGCGTCTATCGGCTCATCGCATTGACCATTTTTTAAAACACACTGCGGCATTGGGACATTTAGATATTGGGACACCGGGAGACTGGGAGACTAGGATCTTGGGGTAGTGGGAAATTAGGAAATTGGGACATTAGGGTCTTGGGACATTAGGACATTGGGGCATTAGGCACAATGGGGAAACAGGGACGTGGGGACATCGGCATATTGGGGCATTGGGACATCGGGATATTGGGGCATTGGGACATCAGGATATTGGGACAATGGGACATTGGGATATTGGGACATTAGGACACTGGGAGACTGGGACATTAGGACACTGGGATATTAGGACATTGGGACATTCCGACCTTGGGACAATCGGACATTGGGACACTGGTACATAGGGGCATTGGACCACTGAGACATCGGAATGTTGTGACATTGGGACATCGGGATATTCGCACATAGGGGCACTGGGATATAAGAACATGTGAACATTAGGGTCTTGGGTCATTAGGACATTGGGATATTAGGACATCAACACATTAGAACATTGGGACATTAGGTATACTGGGGAAACTGGGACGTGGGAACATTGGGGCATCGGGATATTAGAACATTGGGACATTGTAACATTGGGATATTGGCACATTGGGATATTGGAACATTGGGATACTGGGACATTAGGGCACTGAGATACAGGGACATTGGGGCACTGGGATATTAGGACATTAGGCTATTGGGGCCTTGGGACACTTGGTATACTGCGACATTGGGACACTGACCACTGGTACATTAGGACATTGGGACATTGGGATATTATCACATTAGGATACTGGGACATTTGGGAAATTGGGGTACTGGGATATTAGGAAATTGGGGCATTAGGACCTTGGGACATTAGGACAGTTAGACATTGGGATATTAGGACATTAGGTGGGAGACTGGGACATTGGGATATTCCGATACTGGGACATTGGGACACTAGGGTAGTGGGGCATTCGGACATTAAACCATTGGGGCACTGTGATATTTGCACATTGAGACAATAGGACCTAAATTGGGACACTGGGACATCAGGATATTGGGACATTGGCACATTAGGATATTAGGACATTGGGAAACTGGGATATTAAAACATTGGGACATGAGGACACTGTGACAATGAACCTTAGGGCATTAGGACATTGGAACATTGGGACACTGTGACATTGGGACAATCTGACATTGGGACACTGGGTCAGGGGGGCATTAAGACAGATCAGTAACAGAACGTTAACAAAGCGTTGGCAAGGCAACGACAGAGCGTTAGCAGATCGTTAACAGAGTGTTAACAGAGTGTTAACAGAAAATTAACAGAGCCTTAACAGAACGTTAACAGAACGTAAATCGAGTAATAAAAGAAAGGTAACAGACCGTTTACAGAGCGTTAGCCGAATGATTAAAGAGAATTAAGAGAACATTAACAGAACGTTAACAGAGCATTAACGAAAAGATAATAGAGTGTTAAGAGAACGTTAATAGAGAATTAACAGAGTTAACAAAAAATTAACAGATTACTAACAGAATGTTAGCAGAGCAACACAAATCTATTTTGCACAAAATACATATTAATAAACTGTACCCATTTCATCCCAAAATTATTTTTAATAAAGCTCAGCAACAGCCATTTGTATTTGGCGTATTTGCAATTGCGTTGGCAGTATCTATTTATTTTAAAGAAGACCCTGTGAATATAACTTATGATATTAAATTTATGGAATATGCTGAACAAAAACCTATTGAAACTTTTCCCAAAACAAAAATATTAGTTGGCTATTTAAGTATGCAAAAATATATGATATCTGACCAAAACCAACAAAGTTGTAAAAGTTACCCCGCCAAAGAAAAATTAATCTGCCGCAAAAAGAATACATATCACTCCAATCCGCTGCTCATATCTAATTTTGTTTGCTGGATGTACTTTTGTTTTAGGTGTAAATGCTGGAGAAGTTTAAATGTACAGGACTACTTCTTAAAGTAATTTGGAGGGAGCCGTCAAAGTGGCACTGAATAAAATGTTAAAGCTCCCACGAAATTATTTTGAGAAGTAGTCCTGTACATTTAAACTTCTCCAGCATTTACACCTAAAACAAAAGTACATCCAGCAAACAAAATTAGATATGAGCAGCGGATTGGAGTGATATGTATTCTTTTTGCGGCAGATTAATTTTTCTTTGGCGGGGTAACTTTTACAACTTTGTTGTTTTTGGTCAGATTTGAATTTTGCATGAAAAACCGATTTTAAAATTTCTTCAAAGTTTGAACTGGTGTATCTCGGAAGATACGAACAACTTCGTAACGGACGAGGTGTCGTTTTATAGGAAATTTTATGTAGTTTCGGAAAGTGAAGTCATATCTCGGATGACATGTTTGGTGGTTTGGCAAATTTTGATTTAGTTCGGCAATTCAGGTATTTTAACACAATTTACAAAAAGTGCTTTTACATTGTAACGGTTCAAAATAGAGGTGTCTCGTAGAACATTAATTTTTCCGAAATAAGCCACACTATCTACCATTAAAACATTCTCCACCATGAACGGGACACCCTGTATAAAATATAAAGTGTTTTACCCGCCGTTGTTAATGTGAATCCGTATATTATCAACTACATACATTATGTATATTATATATGTACACATGTATATAGACACATTAAAATCAAAAACAGATGATATATTTTGACATTCTGACGTACTTATTTCCAATATTTTTGACGTAAAATCCGCCAACTACAAAGCAATTAAAACAAAATGAGCTTTTTTGGTGGTTATAATCAAGGTTTAGAATCGAAAGCTCCGTCCAATACGGTTTACAACGTAGTTACGAGAGCTTTCATAAACTCCAAACGGCATATAACTTCGTTATAAACCGCATATAAACTCGTTTTCGACTCATAAATTGCATTCGCTCGTAAACTGGTTTAGATGTGTCAGGACTATACGTCTCGACGAAAAAACAATTACATATCTGGAGGGCATGAGCGTATTCAAAGTTGTTTGTTCTACCCATTTTGTACTGCTCATCGCTGAATTCATTTATAATCCATGGACTTATAATAGGGACTTTTCGTTTTGAATCATTTTTAGAACGCCCCGCATTAATTTTTTCAATCCTTGCAAATCATTTCCAAAAGAGTATGCACAAAATTTGTCCAAAGTGCCGAATTTCTTCACGCAATCACTTACAATGCTTTACAAAATTATTTGTACCATGGCAAAAAGTTGTCTATAAGCCATGTCTAAAGTGCACTTACCAGCTTTTGGGAAAAATGTGTTTGGAGGGGACGGAAGTGACTAATGTTCTCATAATACCCAATAACAAAGTTCGCAATTTACTTAAAAGAAAGGCGTTATAAGCAAAAAACATTTTCACAAAATTATTCGTACCATTGAAATTTATTCACAAAATTATTTGTACCTCATGAATAATACGGAAAATAGCCTGAAAAGGTCGTACTTTTTTGACATTTAATATGAAGTGCTGCCTCCTTTTGCATTAATAGCCCTATTCGACTGAAGCGGACATTGATCCTGTCCAAGTCGAATGAAATCGGATCAAAATTTCTCAAATCGGTAACAGCTGACTATCGTGTCATCTGGCCGCAACGCGATATTCTAAATTATAAATTGCATTTGTAATTATGCACCGCGCGAGATACAATTAAAAGGATAAGTAGCAAGAAATATTAAAATGATTAACTCTGAATAAAGTTTACAAACCAAAAATACTGAATAACAAAATGACAAATACGGGAAATTTTAGGGAAATTGTTCGCGGAGACATCTATAGGATTAGTTTGGCAGATGATCCAAGTCATACCCTGGATCAACTTCCAGGATTATCATTTTGTATGGGATTTCCAATAAATCTGGAAATGATCCAGTGAGTCGAATAGGGCTAATTACTGCCTGCAGTCGCCTTGGAACTGATTCCACTAAGTTCATCGTTATTTCCATAGGAATATTCTTCCTAATTTCAATTATTTCGTTCCAGGCAGCTTGTTTTGATTTCCCAATTTCATGTTTGATTTGTTGCTTCACGTAATGTCAAAGGTTCTGAATCACGTTCAAATCCGGGGTCTGAGCAGGCCAAGGTAGAAGCTCCTGTTAATTTTTGTTAAAAAAAAAAGTAATAAGACGACCTTTGTGGTTAGGAGCATTATCTTGCTGGAGTATGAAGTCCTTCCCAATCAAGGTCATTGCTGAATCGAAGACGTTATCATTAACCATTGTCATATATTCAAATTGAGTAACTTTTCCTTAGTTGAACCAGTTTTCCTGTGTACGCCATACAACCCCAAACCATTATTTTACCGTAATTGTGCTGGCGAAAAGGAATGGTTCGCTGTTGTGTTTTTCTTAAGGCAGGAGTGGTGGAATATTCTTTGCCGTATGATCCATCTAATGAAAACGCTGACTCATCTGTCCACAGAATGCTTTTCCAGAACTCTAGAGGCTTCTTAATATATTCTTTTGCGAATTCCAGTCTGCGAACTTTATTTTGTTCTGTTATAAAGTGCACCTACCTTTTTACATAAGATTTTTTATTCGCTTCTTCCAGCCTCCGTCGAATCGTCATATGACGTACTTGCTCATGCAACTTTACACTTTGAAGCAATATTTTAATTGAAATTTAATCATTTTCAGTAACTGATGAAACAATTGCACGATCTTGTCTTTCGGATGCAACACGCTTTCTGCCCCTTCCGGGTGCAGTTTTCAAAGTTTTTGTATTATTTAACTTCCGAACTTGATACAAAACGGTATTTTTATCACACTTAAATTGTTTTGCAATATTAGTCAGAGAAACCCCGGAATTGTATTGACTAATGATATGCACTTTACCCTCGAATTATAGCTCGCGTACTTTCGTCATTTTCACACAATTTTTATTCATCACACTTGTGTCGAACACGACAAAATAATTACATAATAGATTAGTAACTAACTGATTCCAGTCGAAATAACTAACGGTTGTCTCTTGTGTTCTCAGAAATAATAGTGTTACCATGAGGTACAAATAATTTTGTGAATAAATTTCAATGGAACAAATAATTTTGTGAAAATGTTTTTTGCTTATAAATCCTTTGTTTTAAGTAAATTACGATAACTTTGTTATTGGGTATTATGAGAACATTAGTCACTTCCGTCCCCTCCAAACATATTTTTCCCGAAAGCTGGTAAGTGCACTTTAAACTTGGCTGAACTTCAATATAGACAACTTTTTGCCATGGTACAAGTAATTTTGTGAAGCATAGTATGTGCAACAATGCACGTTAAAAGTTAAATTTTCTTCACCATATATGTAGTGGTATACTTAGGAACAAAGGAATTTAACATTGCTCGAGCGATATCAGAATTTCAATACTATTGGGCGCAACCAGTAGGCGATAGGCACAAACAAAAAGTTGAAAATTATTATATTCTATTCTATTATTCTAGGATATCTTTCAAAATCATCATTCTCGTATATAAAGCGAATAACCTAAGCTCTGTTGACTTCCTATAATGCAAATCCTCGACATCTCTTGGATATCTTGAAAACTTGTTAAGAATAAATCCCACTGCGATTAGTAATTTATGGGAGGCCACTTCTCATTTGGTAGAGCTCAATCTTACGCCATTGATCACCTTTTTTTAAGTACATATAATTATTAGCTATTTTCGGCAGATACCAAGATCAAGCAAGTGCATGGGTTCCAGTGGAAACTGAGTAACCATTTGAACTCCGATCGAATGCAGATTATTTTCTCCGTCCCATTTTTTTAATTTATTCAATCATTTAAACATTCATTAGAATTGTTGGGTCATCTTGCAATAACTGCAAATGTCATCAACAGAACACATTCATGTGTTTCGAGTTGTTACAATATATGACGTATAAGTCAAATGCGGAAATTTAGAATTTGAGTTTATTAGCTCATGTAGAATTTTTTCTTCCGCTTAGCAGTATAACAGGCTAGCTTTTCGATGTAATTAATAATTTAATACTTGCATTCAGGGGTGAAAATTACTGCACTTTATTATTATTTATTATTTAATGTATCAGCTAATTTATTACATTTCATACTAGTGCTTCAATGAAAAAGAGCACTCCCACATATTCAAACTCAGTAATAAATGTTATTATATGTTATTTGAAGCAAATTTTCGCATTTCACTCTTTAGTAATCAAGAGTTTTTTTTTAATATTTTAGATTTTTTACGAGTTAGACAAATTGAAAGCATGAGAACTTCCACTTCCATAATGTACCATGTGAACTTTTGTAATTTTAAAATTGGCCATCATCATAGAACGCTATATAGTGATGACGAGATTCTATTACTCTCCAGCTTCTTCAGCAGAGACCACCCATCGTGTTCAAGTAGCAGTTAATTAAATTAATACCTAACAATTGTATCTGTTCCTTGTTCCTATACCCGTCGAACAATACCAGTTCAAAATGGAGTAAATCAATTACGCTCCAATATGATTAATAAATTGTTGATCCAGCGCGGTTGGTCCAAAAGATCATAAGTCCATCACGCACCAGTTCGAGTACAGTTCGCCGTGGATATAAGAAGAATTAGCGATAATCGAATTACGATGTTGAGCTCGTTTAGCTTCTTAATAAATAATCAGTGTGATGTGTGAATTAATCAAAATTATTTCGATTGGCATTTCATTGGAATTTCTCATTTTCACGTTTTGCTGTTGATCCATTTTCGTGATCTTCATTGCTGCTATGCTTATACATTTTCTTATGACTGTTTTGAAGATGCCGCATCTGTAAACTTCGAGCGAAGATTGAAGCTACTGAGTTGAATGGCTCTATTCAAATTGTGCATTGTCAGAATGTTCGTAATTAAGAGGCTCACACAAGTGACTTTGCATTGTAACTTATATGTCCGCGATGTTCTTGTGGGAAATTACAAACAGGTACATATATGTATGTATTTATGAAATACAACAAATAATTCAAAATAAAATCAGATTTAACAATTTTTTGGATTTGTGGACATATGTGGTTAACAGAGGATGATTTGCGATTCTATCGTGATTCATTTAGTGACTTTCATGAATTTTATGCCTATACACATACATGTAATAGTACAGTAGCAGTAGTCTTCGTGATTAGTCCAATTCAATTTTAAGCCCTCCTGAAATTAAACAACAAATTATTTTGGGGAATAAGTTGTTCTAGTACCAATTTCAAATTTCGTAAACTCAATAAAAAAAATCAGGATGAGGACAGAATCAGCGCCTTAAAACGATATAGGGAAACTTCAATCAACAATATAACATCATATCTTTCAAATGTCCTTGGAGCATAAACACTCGTTCAATTACGCATGTAAATTATTTCGATAATAGTGCATATCCTCTATTGAAAACGCTTCGTGATAAAGTTCAAAATGCACGACGCCAACAACGAATCTAATTATTGCAACACTTTTTGCAAGAAGTGTGGGTAAATTGAACTACATCCCGACTCGTAGCCGTCAATCACTTTGACAAATTTAATGTTGGACCAGAAGAATGAATTATTCCGCTGTTAGCAATTAGTTTGAATCGAGAAAAGAGCATAATTTGAATCTCTTCAGCCACCCACAAATTATGATAAATAGTGCGATATCACGATTGGCGCCATCATAAACTAGGCAATAGCATGATTCCTATTCGTTAGATTATTGTATACGTTACATGCATAATAGAGCAACTATAACAACTAGAGGTAATAATGCATTCAATATCAGGCGGAACGAAACGTAAACCTACATATACATCGTTCCAAAGCACCAAGCACCAATGCCAATAAAAGAAATTGTACAATATGCATTTGAGATTATATGTATCAAGTCCGGCTTTTACGAATTTATTATGCAAATAATAATCAGGGCCACACCCACACGTTTTCGTGTTTTTCTTGAAACAGGATAGGTGTCGTGTAAATTATAGTAGAACAAAAGATGGAAAATCAGACCACACTCGGATTTCCGTAAATTGAAAATTTGTATCTACATATCTACTTTCGATTGATGTAGGAATGAAAACGACAAGTTGTTTGTACAGGCACAAGCTCCGCGTGTGCAAAAGGATCATCCGACCCGTGCTATGTTATGGCTGTGAAACATGGACCCTTACCCAAGCCTCCGAAATTTTGCTAGACCGATTCGAACGAAAGGTTCTTCGGCGAATTTTCGTGGCCTTTCGCGAGCGAGACCCAATGGCGTATCCGGTATCAATTGTATCAATTACAGGATGAGCTGGAAGTATCGAAAATCGTGAAGCTTCAACGTCTGCAATGGGCGGGGCATGTACAACGGATGGACGATAATCGCATGCCAAAGAAAGTGATGAACGCACAACGAATTGACGGAGCGAGGCTGCGTGGACGACCGAGAGCTCGCTGGGATAACTCCGTAGGTGAAGACGCCCACCAGCTCCTGGGATTCCGAAACTGGAGGACAAGGTCACGTAACCGCGACAATTGGAGGTCAACGATTCAGGCGGCCAAGGCCCGACGTTGTGCTATCGTGCCACATTGATGATGATGCTATTGAGGTTATGCAGAAGAGTTTCTGCATCACCCAATCTTCGGGACATGATGTTGATGTCGTCGGCGTACGCTACTTATTGAGTCGACTTGATGATGCGTCTGCTTATGGATGCGTCTATGTGCGAAACACATTATGACCAGGTCTCTGCCGCTCGCGAAGTCGATAAGGCGCTGACCATTGTTGTTTTCATCGTGGATGCTGTGACATCCAGCAATTCCCCTATGCCAGCTTTCGTTTCCGACTTTGGCGTTAAAGTCTCCCAGCAGCAGCTTGATGTCGTTTGATGGAAGTGAGTCGAAGAGTGTTTGCAGGTGGTTATGGAACCCATCCTTAATCGCGTCTTCTTTTACTTCTGTAGGAGTATGCGCATTAATGAGCCAGAGATTAGCGAAACGGGTCTTGATGCGGATCCCACATAGCCGCTCGTTTATGAGTTTGAAGCCGATAACGTGGTCCTTGAGCTGCTTACTCACGATGAAAGCTACTCCAAACTCCTTGTTGCTCTCCTCTTCACCACTCGTAAAAATAGTGTGCGAATCGGTCGTTAATCTCGCTTTTGAGCCATTTAGTTTCCTGGATTGCAACTATGCTCAGCTTGTATTGTTCTATCTTATTAAAGAGTGCCCTTAAAGCCCCCGGTTTATTCAGGGAGCGTAATTCCATAATTAAACCATGATAGGGTTTAACCGTGGAAGAAAGGCCATCATGGGGATGCCTCGAACATGCTGCGTTGGTGGTTGATTTAAATGTTTTCTGTCACATATCACGTCAAGTAACCTGAGACTCTGAAAATATTAATACAGCAATCAGGCGCAGTGGTGCGGGGACGCTGTTGTTTATTTTTTCCGACACCACTAGGGTTACTCGGATAATGCGGGAAGTAACGCCCCGTAGAGAGAAATAGGTATTGGCCAGAGCCGTTCACCCTATGAAGCTCCTCCTGCATAGCTATGGGTTCGCAGTTATGCCACAACTGAAGCGTAATTGTAATTTCGGCAGTGACTACTTCCTTATTTATATCAAAACGATGTTTTTTATTAGAAACATAACTTTTATCCTTAACAATATGTGAATACGTACTATTTTTTTTTTAATATCTTGTTAACTCGTTTTTGTTTATCATGTAAATTACTTTTATGATTATTAATACATACTAGTCTTTTGTAGTTCCGGAAAATCAAGTTTATTATTGATATTAAAATCGAATAAGCCAAACCTATTGCTATTATTACTATATGGTTAGATTCTTTTCTAGCGTAATTTATAATTGTCATAATTTTGATCACGTCCTTTTCCTTAAATTCCTTTAATCTTAAGGGGACATTTATTTGATGATGCAATATGACCGTCTTGCTTACATAAAATACAAACATTAGCTTACATATACAAAGTTTGTGTTATCCGGATCTCTTTTTTCAAACGATCAACTTATATAATTTTAATATCAGATTTAATCATTTTTATTAAATCGTCATCCTCTATATCTGTAGGAATGTCCTTAATAATTCATACTTTATTAGCAGAATTATTTGGAATATATATATATTAAAAACGCTTTTGTTGTTAAAAAAACCGTAAAAAGTTATTGACATTTATAGCCGCGTTAAACAAAAAAATTGCACGCGATTGGTTATTTTTTTCTACGTTAATTATATTTCTTTGGATATTTGTCGAGATATCTCTTAGAATTATGATTTCATCTAAATATTCATTGTTATTATTTTCAATTATAGCAAAATAATTGTCATATTCTTCATTTATATTATAAAAAGCCCTATCTTTTTCTCTTGGTGAATTAACAGCCTCAAGTTCAGTAATAAGAAGTTCTATGAAGTGTTTCTTGTTGTGTTCATTTGACAGAATTTTTTTTGAGGTTTTAAGTTTACCATTGTTTTGTCAAACATAATTTCATCTGATGTATTTGTGTGGCACCTTCTTGCGCGTTCAACAGTATTTGTGCTTTATTACAATGAAGACAACTCCGAGTAACCGTCAAAGACTACTATGACAGTATTTCCCTTTTCGGATATAATGTAACATAACCAGCACAAATGCTGAAATGATATCGCACCTCTGGAATAACATCGCCGTAAGTGCAATTATCGTAATTGTTGGGAAAACCTGATTGAAAATGGCATTTCTTTAACTTCAAAAGAAAGGATATAATTTACAGAGTTAATTTGGCTAGCGCCATGTTATTTATAAGCTTATAGCTTATTTTAATCCATATAAAGTTATTTCCGGTGAATTTTGATAAACTACACCCAATTAAGGAACGAAGTTAGTAACAAGGTTGCAAATATGTCATTGTTTCCCCAAATGTGTTACTACTGTGAACACCACGACATAATACAAAATGAGAATTTATAATAAAAACAACCAAATTCAAAACAAAATGCTTTTAATTCGTATTTCTAGTGGAACATGTTACAAATACATATTCGGTATAAAAATATTAAATCAGGGATTGCAAATTCACAGAATTTCAAAATAATAATAATATTTAAAAAAAAATAAAAAATTCATAGAATTCATTATTGTTGTTGGACTTTTTTATAACCATAATAAATAAAATCTTCTAAATTTCACTTCTTATGAACAAAAATTGCTGCAAACTGGCTTTTAATTTTTGATTTTTAATTTTATTCAACGCATCTGACACAAAGTTTCTGAAAAACTGACAATATTAATTTCCACAAAGTAAAAGTCAAAACAGAGATTTATAGAAAGGTTCATACAATTTTGGTATTATGTTGGTATTCAGTAGTTCATTTAAACCATCTTTTTTTCCTTCCAGAAATACTAATTATTAAAATAATTTATTATAATTTAATTATAATTTATTATTATTATAATTTATTATTATTAAAATAATTTCATTATTTTTTTGAATTCTCTTGTGGTTTGCTCCCGCAAGTAGTGGCTCTCGATCCTCGGAATACTATTAATGTGTTCATGCACACTTTCAACAATGTCATTACTAAACTATAGGTGGTTTTCATTTTTTCCACGCTTGTCTCCCGGAGAAGCACCAATAGTGCCGAATTTACTTTCAATGACTGTGCGAATCGTCCGTTATCTTATACCTAGCGTAAGGTGACCAGATTCCCGAAGGCCCAATGCTGTACACATTACGGAATTTGGTTTTCAGGCAAACCCTCAATCAACCCCCCCCTTATTATCAAATCATCGGTTAATGTTATCATTTTTCGACCCTTCCAGTATAGGTTTTTCAATTTTTCAAAAACAGTAAATAGATTTATATCAATTTGTTCAAATTGCAGCAATTATGGCGCGCTTTACAATTTACCTAACAAAACCATAATTAAAGGGATAAAAGAATGGTAAACCGCACCTTTGCAACTTTTTTCTTATTGGTACATAACAATCGTACTAGGTACTCAAAAAACATGATCGCGTAACTGTTGTTATCATTCAGTTATTGTAATCATAGCCGCAAAATCTCGATGTGGTCGCTTTAAGCGGCGTCGACTGTATGTCACGAGGCTACCACCATGATGAATACATAAAATGACCACATATTCTCCTTCCTTTAATAAGTGACATCTTCGTAAACAAAATATAGAAAGAATAGTGGCCAGAAAAGAGCTCTCAATTTCTTAATGTTCTCATTGTTCTCATCATCAGCATTTGAACACAAATGTATGATTTAACACGCAAAGCTTTAACAAGCACGGGAGTAGTGTAGCCAGGATCTCGTCTAGAAGGGGCAAACCTAAATTTTTTTTTAACACAATGAGCCCGGAATTTTTTTAAGGTTAGGTACGTATGTAATTCAAATCTACGACAAAAATTAGGATTTCCTGTCAGTTTAAACTGTGTTAGATATTTTAAAACCATATTTTAAGAAAGGACAATTGATAATCCAATTTGTTCCAATTCGAATACGATTTCCACTTTCTAGCCAGTCGATACTCAGTGATTTTTCAACTTTTGAATTTCATTGTTTGAAAATGCAGTCTCGGCAGCATTGTACGGATGATGATGGCTCTTTCCCTGTCTCGGACTATCCATGACCCTAAAACAAAAATCATAAAGCTGTTTATTTAAAGTACGACCCTCTCTGTATGTTTCGTTTATTACAATAAATAAACTGATACCTCATTGGGTAGAAAATTCTTAAGCGGATGGCGAACCTCTGGGGCTAAAGCGCCATATTGTATTGGCGCCATTTCATTGTATGATATTGGGGAAAGTCTTGCAGAGTCCTTTAGTTTACATTTTCTTTTTTCTAAAGAGGTTGATAGCGAAATCGTATGGAGTATTTTTTTCGTCGTTTCGTGAAAAATTAAAATCGCATCTTTACAGGGCTGTTACTCCTGAACTTTGGCAGCTATAGATGCTTAAAATTTTTACCTAATATGGGCAATGCGGCGCTCTATACATGACTGTCAAGTTTGAACAATTTTCCGCTCAAAAATTTCCGAATTATGGACTATTTTCGATTGGTTGAACTCCCAAACGCGGATAGGAAATGTTTGAAATTTGGAGGAAAATTGAGCGGTGAGCGCCAAGTAGCTCTACAAGCTACAAGTGTGAACTAGAGCCTTGAAATTTTCACCAAATATGGACAGTGCGGTTGGGGTGCTCCACAAGTCTGCCAATTTTCAAATTTATTGAGAATTTTCGATTAGAAAAGACAAAAGTGCGATTTGGGTAGCTATACTGTCGAACGCGGATTGGGGGCCCTAAAATATGGAGGAATATAAGTAAATGTAAGCGCCTCTACAAGTGTGCTAAATTTCTGAACGATCGATAAAAGAGTTCCCAAATTATCAAAAATGAACGTTTGCCACATGAAAGTGTGATTATCTTGCTGTTTTTGTGTGGCATTAGGAATGCTGTACATTTTGCTGTACATTTACTAATGCTGTACGACAGGTCGAAATGCTGTACTGTACAGCAAAATGCTGTACGTCTGGTCAGCTTAACCTAGCGTATTTATAAGGAATGCCTTACACACTTTTATTCTCTTTCCATTATGTAAAAATGAAAATGTACAGTTTTGGTTTCGAGGCTGTTTTGTTTATTATTTAATTCTTTGGTATGGAGTATCTAGAATTTCAACGCATGAAGCTAGGTAGTCACGCTGCCGCTGATATGATCCGAGAGCCCAGAAGTCGTCAAAAATCTTCTTTCTAATATCATCGATCACGAATTTGGTTGCACATTTCTGCTTACATTTACAAGGTGGTCCCATTTCCCGAGCTTTTATGACCTTTCCTCACGACGTCACGTATGTTTTTCCTGCGTCCTTAGAATTTTTCTTTTATTTTTCAGCCAGTTTTCTGGATTTCTCGTTCTTTTCCTCCCCTTTGTCGTTGGCGGGGATTTATTATTCTCTTTATTACCGAACTCGTCTTTATTCAATTCATCAGAACTAGATTCTGATGAGGAGTCTGAGTGTGAGGGCACATGTTTATTAATCCCACTATAAGAAAAATCTAGTACTTTTATTTAATGCAATTTGCACCATTTTTCAAGCGCGGGACTCCATAACGGTGTAAAACGATTTCTTAGTCTGTACAAGCTAGAAAATTATAATAAAGTGGTTATTACGTGCATTATGCTGTTATTTTCAGCCAACAAAGACTTAATTTTACTTTACGACTACAAACTAATACACATTTCAGGAATTAATATGAGATGAATCAGAAGAAACAACGACACATTTACATTTATGCCGTTGTTTCATTTATTTAGCGTCATTCAATTATCTTTTTACAGAGCAACAAAGACACAAAACACATTTATGATATGCAAAAGCGATATTTACCTACGTTAGAAAATAGACACAAATGCAGATACGTCTTTGTTGCACCAAATAAAAGTATAAGTTTAATGTCATAGTTACCTTTAAGACAATGTTGCTCCGCAATTACGACTCACAATGCACTCCCTTTAATTGATAACGCACAACTAACTGGTCTGACTTTGTTTCTACAAAGTGAGAGCATGAGAGAGAAATTGCAACAAAGTCATACCCTATCTGGCGGAATCTACAAGATATTCATTTCTGTTTTTGTTGCCCACTGATAGACTCTTACTTTTAGAACATTGTGGCATCACTAACTCAATTTTTGAAAAATTTGCACTTACATCGATGTTGTTCCAGAGGTGCGATATATTTGCTCCAAACGACTTTATGTAGAAGAATACTATTTTGCGGGAGCTCGAAATCACTCGGAAGGGTTGTGAATACTGCATAAAAATATGACTTTGTGCCTTTACTCATGTTGGGCAAAGAACGTCGTAAGTGAAAGACTGCTTTTCGGTAACTAACTAGTTTATTGTAAAAGTAGTCATGAGAATATTATAAGTACAATGAGTAAGAAAGTAAGAGAAGTGAAATGACAAGTATATCGAATTGAGCAAATCGTTATTTCAACCGTCTTCATTAAAAAGGGAAATGGTGCAAGCTCATAAGACAAGTAATCTTTCAGATCTTCCTGTGATTGCTTAGCTATGCCCATTCTTTAGTAGAGTGTCAGTGAAACCATCGGGACCCCCCCCCCCCCCTACATTTAAAGCGTTCCTGTCAAATACTAGCATTTTTGATTTCTTTTAAAAGGATACCTCTCTAAAGGATCCATCGGTGATTTTTAATACACAATTCAAACTTATTGAGTCTTATGAGAATTCACGAGATCACTACCTACAATGCTAATAACACTGCGTGACACCAAAAAACCGTCAAAAAAACTGAATGCTATTTTGGTTAGCTATTGGTTCCCATATGACAAAAATGCAATTAATTTTTTTCCTGACCCTCAGGTTTTCGAGTTACACGCCGAAATCTTTTTTAATGGTCCTCATATAGTATCTGCTACTCAATTACGGCAATTTGCAATAAAATAAGTAAATTTCTTATCAGTATCCTTAAGAGGACTCTTGGCAATAAAAATCGCCGAAAATAAATATAATTTGCTCGGTTATTTTATTTTTATTCCCTTTTATTGTGACTCAAAACCGTGAAAAACCATCTTTTTTATCTTTTCGCGGCTACATATCTTTACGTAACTTTAATATTTATTATATTTTCACCTGATATACTCGTTTTTTATTATCCTTATATTATCCCTTTTGTTTTTACCTGTCATATTCTTTTTTTATTATCCTTATAATACCCCTTAAAGAGCGAAAACCGTCATGTACAAAAATTTAAAAAAAAAACTTAAAAAGATATTGTTATGGTATAAATAGCACGTGTTGTAATAGTTTTACTTTAATTGGTTTACAATATGGAATCTGAAAGAAGTATTCGCAACCTGTGCAAAAATTCACCAAATAAATTTTGCTACGTGTGTGGCAAATATATTTTTAAATCGCTAGAGAGAAAAGTAACACAAAAATTAAGGGATGCTTATTTTGGCCGCGTTGTGTGTCAGGATAAGCCTTGGATACCCGATTTTTTTTTTGCATATCGTGTTGTATGTCACTCCACTCTAAAAAAAACTGGAAAACAAGAAATGCCTTTCGCGGTTCCAACACTTTGGAGCGAATCTAGCAATCATCACGACGATTGCTATTTTTGTGTGTTCGATTTTCGGGGTGCTACGAAAAAGCATAAGTATAAAGTGGAGTACCCTATAGTGAGTTCTGTCACGAAACCTGTGCCTCACAGTGTAAACAGCACTGTTCGCCCTCCTCACAGTGATAAAAGTAACGACCCTCAGGATACACAGTTTTTCCCCTCTCCTTCATCAAGCGATCAACGAAAACCACAGCTAATTCGCCAAGAGGAATTGAATGATTTGGTACATGGTACATGGACTTCATTAAAAGCTGTTCTAAAAGGATTCTTAGGAAATCACAAAGCCGAAAACGCAGAACTTTTAGTAACAAATATGTTTAGATATAAAGAGATGGGGTGCAGAATGTCTTTGAAATGCATTTTCTTCACTCCCATTTCTCTTTCTTTCCTGAGAACCTCGGAGCCGTAAGCGATGAACAATGTGAGCGGTTTCATCAGGACATAAAAAGGTTTGAGGAACGTTTTCAAGGTCATTGGGATACAGCGATGTTAGGAGATTATTGTTGGCGCTTACAGCGAGAAGACAGTTCTAAACATAGGAGAAAAAGTTGATTTTTTTCATTTTTCCCTTAAAATAAATGTGTTTAACAATTAAGTTTATAATTTTAAGTATTTAAATATGTTTATTATATTGTTTTATGTCCGTTTTACCAAAAAAATTTAATAAATAATAACCGATTTTTTACTGGAAATTTATTTTGTATTATTTTCTGGGAATATCAATATCTTTCCATATCTCTGAAACTGGGGGGTCAAGGGAAAAAGTAAATATGAGGTTTTAGTAAGAATTAAATGAGAATTAAAAAAAAATAAAAATTGGAGATGACGGTTATTTTTTTTTAAATTTGTCACACAGTGTAATGCTCATTATTAAACTAGTCTGCGGGAACGGTGAACGATTAGTAAACCAATCGTGCAGCTTTTCAACATCCAAATTATCCCTGCTTACCCGAGATAGTTTCATTTCTACATGCTGCTCTGAAGACGATGATGCCACATTTGAGAAAACTTAATACCAATCCAAATTAGGACTGCCGAAAGCTGTTGAAGGATATGAACTTCAACAGTTTACGTAGCATATGGGACGAGAGAAGGCCTAAAAATGTGTAGACGCAGCCAATTCGATAAAAACGATTTTACCCTCTTTCAAAAAGCTTTATTGATTGAAGAGTTTTGGGGCGGTTTTTTTGCTAGCACTCGGATTGAAAAAAGCCGAAAGGAAAAATTCAATCTAAACATGGATGTAATGGAAAGTAAACCATAGAAACTACAATTGAAATAAAAAGGGGCGAAATAGAAATTCGGAAGGCAGGAATTCAATTGGCACCCCAAAAAAAGATATATATTTCTATAGAGACAACGGAATAAGGTTTTTTAGGTAAAAAAGTGTCACGTAGCAGCATCGTAGAGTGTGACTCTACTAAGTGAGCCACAGAGTCACTTAGTTGAGTCGCACTCTACGATGCTAGTAAACTAGAGGTCCGGAGATCGAATTTCGGCGTAGTCCAAAATTTCCGTACATGTCCGGATAGAAAATATATAGTGCTTGCAACATTATATACACTCCGAAATGATATGCAATGCAACGTTGACTCGAAATTGCCTATAAACGGCTGAGTGAACGCACCCATGCCCCTTAATGGATTACGCGGTACAGAGAAGAAGGTAAAACGAGACCGAGGCTAATTTCGGGCACAGTCGAAATTTGGAAACCTTCGCTCCCCTCGGGCTAAAAGTTTTTTTTTCGGGCGTACCTACGACTTGTATTTAATCCCCCCATTATTTTTCTTCTGTCTTCACAAAAGTTCCGTTGCGTCGACAAAACAATATTTTTGTGGGGTTTGGTTGAAATAAGTGGGCAAATAAAAATATTTACTCAGAAAATTTTAATAGGGGGTGCGGGAGCATGGCCCCATAGTGCGGTTCCATTTGGTTTTGCCGTTTTAGTTGCTTTGATAAAGACACAATTCAAGGTTTAGTGAAATTGGTGTAAAAAAATGTTTCTTAGAAGAACCAAAATGGGGGTTGGTTTTGTGTTGCAGCCCCCATGACCCCATGGTCCGATTTAATCCATTCTTACGTATGTTTTGTGTCATCAATAGAAATACATTTCAGTGAAATTTGGTTGAAATTGGTGCACAAATAAAGAACCTAATTGGGGGGCTAGGTATGTATGGCAGCCCCATGACCCCATGGTCCGATTTGGTTGAAATTGGTACACAAATAAAAAAGTTTTCTATGAGCAAAGGGTATAAAAAAGTACATATAAATTAAAAAAAAAAAACCATTAGAGATTTGGGGAAAATTATTGTACAACGGGACCCCTCGAGTGTATCTCGGAAGATACGAGCAACTTCGTAACGGGCGAGGTGTCGTTTTATTGGAAATTTTATGTAGTTTCAGAAAGTGAAGTCATATCTCGGATGAAATGTTTGATGGTGTGGCAAATTTTGATTTTGTCGGGCATTTTGATAAAAAATGCTATTACATAGTAACGGTTAAAAATAGAGGGGTCCCGTTGTACATTAATTTTCCCCAAATGAGCCAGGCTACCTCCCATTAAAATATTCTCCACCATGAATGGGACACCCTGTATACGTACATATTGCCTATCCGCAGATGAACGAACATTTTGCACCACGCCGAGATTCGATCTCCGGACCTCTTAATTACTAGCATCGTAGAGTGCTACTCAACCAAGTGAGCCACAGAGAAATTTTGAAAAAATGTGTTACACTGTGCTAACTACAGCCGATAGAAGTATGATAACTGGAGAGCACGCTACAAAAGTGAGTAAAACTTCAACTGCTCGTTGTAAAAATACACCAAAAATCCGAATTATACACATAAACGTTGTAAAAATGCACCAGAAAATCTGAATTATACACAAGTGTAGCGTAAAAATACATTTCACACCGATTTTAGTGTAATTTTCTTATTTTACACAGAAATTGTTGAAAAATGCACTCTTGATGTGATTATAAGCGGGAAAAAGTGTAAATTTACCGCATTTTCAGCGAAAATTTAAATTTGCTTCAAGAAACCGAACCAATAAAATGTACTTGTCTTCATTAGACCTCTTAGGTTCCAATGGATTTCCGCTGTAGATCAGCGGAAACCTATTAAACCTCCGTTGTAATTTTATGATAATAATGAGCCCAGGAAGACTAAAACAAGGTATGTACTTGTCTGTATTGGACTTCTTCGGGTCGTCTTAACTAAAGCGAAAATCTAATGGAAACAATGCGAAAGTGAAACATTCTGAAGCGCATCTACTTACATGACCAAGGTGAGCAATTATTGATACCCAGGGTATCACCGAGAAAGTGCCGTCTATTAGGAAGTCCGCCGAAAGCTGATTTTCTGGCATTTTAGATATATAACTTTTGATCCGAATTTTCTTCTATCTCCATTTCGAAATAAAACGGTTCCGGGTTATCGTATGACAATCTATATTTTTTCTTAACACTTTCGTCCTGAAACATCGCCTTTATTTCAGAAGGACATGTCTGGTTCTTTGGTGTGGCTGTCTTTTTAATTTTTAACTAGTTTCGCTTCATTTTTCCATACAAATGAGTTGCTGATTGGATTTCGCGGCAAACCGTATTAAATGTGTCGCGCAAAGTCCTTAAGTTTAAAGAAAACGAAGTAGCACAGCGATCTATTTCGGTTGAAATTAGCATTTTTTTATTTTGCGTTCCATGTGCATGGATTATTTTCCCAGAAGTGGGATGGAAACATTTTCCATTTTCATCTATTATAATACTAACTGAGTAATTAGGCCAATAGCATTGATATCGATTTTTGTTATTATAGTTATTTCTTTTTTGATATAATTGTTTTCACAATCAATTTAAATTAATGCACTATTCTTACGCAATCCACTTAATTTAGTATAACTTAATTCCATACTTATTTATTGATATTTTAATTATTTCGCCATTTTGCACTTTTAAGCTCTAGCCAACTCACAAATAGAACTGAAACTGTTTCATATTCGTTCTAAAATTGAAACTTAAAATTCAAAATTACCTGAATAAAAAAAACTAGTTGGTAACCGGTATGTCTAAGCCTCCTAGTTCTAAGTCAACTTTCTTTTACTTGCCCCAATTACTACCAATAACAAAAAAAAACTGAATATAAAGTGCCAAATTCAATTAATTTCCAAAATATATAACCGTATTTTCAAGATAGATAGATAGATAAGGTTTTATTGATAAATTCATTGTAAATGTACATAAATAGTTGCATATAAAACAAAGGTATGGCATGGCAATAAGCCGTCTGCCCGAACAGATTAACATTTAAGACTCGTTATGTTACATTTAGTTGTATTATTATATTGATAAATTCATGCTTTGCTTCACTAATTTATTAGTTTATTATTATAAATTATATTATTTATTACTATTTTTAAGATTAGGAACTGTTGCATTCATTATTAAGTGAATTAATTAAGATGAGCTGAATGCTGGGTGATAAAGTTCACACAACTCCGTATTCTGCATGTTTATCTACCCAGCATTCACCATCATTTTGTTTTTAGTGGTATATTTAAAATGCTTCGTTGATAATTTTCAATCGATATGACAGCGCTGTGTTGCAAAAATCGTATAGCCGATTCCAGTTTGATCCATTCAAGATGTCCTTCACCTCCGCCTCCGTTAATGTGTTTTTACTAAAGCATTCTCGCCTAATCTCCTTAAAAACTGGGCACGATCCCACGAAGTGGAAGATATCCTCCCTGACCATCAAGTTACATAGGTTACACAAAATAGGTAGGTCCTCTCGATGTGGTATGTAATTTAAAGGCAGCAGCTCTCCACGTGCTCGAAAGATTAGGGATATTTTCTTTGCTGAGTTTTCATTCATGAAATAAGTGTTGGCTTTCAAGTCATGATTTAGTTGTGGATAGATTACTCTATGTTGTGACGATATCGCATGTTCCGCATTGGATCTTAAAATAGAATTCCTTACTTCGGTTGTTAACATATGAAGTGCATTCGCCGATTCGCATGTCCCATTCCAGTTGAGTTGCGTCCCATGTTCGTAGGCTAGCTCTTGTAAGTCGCTAATAAGTGTCTTCTTTGTGGATACTATTTGCATCAGTACCTTTTTTGGTAGTCGTTCGTCTTCCATATTCGAAACTTTCAGCAGATAGTTCACATGCGTTTTTAGTGTGTCTATGAAAAGTGGATCCAGCCCCGTTTCTCGTATAAGCATGTAATTCGGTGTCGTCATGGGGAGATGGAAAACCCTTTTCAAATAGAATCGCTGTAGCTTCTCGACTTCATCGTATTGTTGTCCTCCCCACACTTGGGCTGCATACAACAAAATGGACTTTGACACCGCTTTGAATATGTTATACTTAGCCGTGTGACATATATCCGGGTTAATAAAGCACTTCTGCCATACAGAGCTCATGGCCCATTTCGCCTCCTTCAATTTTTCCTTTAGATGCTTTTCCATAGATAAGTTGCTTGAAATAAGCACGCCCAGATATTTGTAGGTTTCGACCACTTTGATCTCCTGCCCATTGAAGAACCACTTTTCATTTTGAGCAAGTATGTGCCGTTTCTTGAAAGCCATTATTTTGGATTTCTCCAGATTTACAGTAAGCTTCCACTGTGTGCAATATATTTCAAGGTGCTCAATCATTTTTTGTAGGTCACGCGGCGTTTCGGAGAACAACACAATATCGTCCGCGTATAGTAGCCCTTTCAGCACCATGTCGAATGCGTTCGCACCACCAGGCATATCTTCAAGTATGTCATCGACATAAACAGAAAAGGCTTCCGGGCTCAGCTTGCAACCTTGGCGAACGCCTACATTTGTTTCAAACGACTCTGACAATTGCTCTCCATTCCATATCATTGCTTTCGTATTTTCATACAGCTGTTCGAAAACAACTCCAAATTTACGCGACATTCCCTTGTTGTACAGTTTATAAAACAGGGACCGACGATCCACCGTGTCAAACGCTGCTTTAAAATCGATGAAAAAAGCATAAAGTTTGCGGCCTTCATCCAGGAATAGTCGAGCCTAGTTGTAAAGTATAAATACATTGTCGTATGTATAATACCCCTTTCGGAAGCCAGCTTGATTTTCCGATACAATATTACGTATTTTCAATGCCCACTGATTTACAAGCCAATATCAAAAATTGACTTTATTTCGCTTTGGCAGTTGACCGTATTCTGTTTTCAAAAACCAATTAATGTCACTAGACATTATTTCGCATTTGGGTGGGAAATAGTGCCAATTGATATTAATTCGCTTCACATAATCCCCCCCCCCCTCCCATTTAGAAACCTAAACTGTTTAGTGAATCAGAGGTACGCGGATACAGTGTACACTGCCAAAGCCGCAGAGTCTTCTTTGCATTTATGAAAGCCACAAATGTAGAAACCATTTGGAAATTCGATCCGACTAATTGAAATTTATTCGCTGCGAATAAACTACCACCAGATTCGCGTGTGCCATCCACTTATTTTTGTTCGTTGGTGGCCAAAAATATGTCGCTCGGGGAATTCAATAGTAGGCTTACATTTTTTAATTCCAAATAAATTCTCTACAAAGCCTTACTGAAAAAACCCTTATTCTACAAGAATAATGACATAAAAACTATGACCCTATTATAGTAGAGAATAAAAAAAAAAAATTGTTTTCTTGCCCGGGGCGGCGTAAGCGATAGAGCGGGCGCTGATGTGGTTATGTATCACACTATAGATACTAGCGACGACGTCACTGTATGGTGTTTCAATAATAATAGACTTGCAAATTTGTTGTTGTTCTGCTATCCGTTCTCATAAGGAGAAATTTAGTGTTTCTGATATTTTCTGTTTTCTTCTTCTTCCTTGCCTCGTTCTTTATACCGCTCCATGGTTCCGCGTTGCTCGACCTGCGGTGTAGGCACATCGCCCGTTTTGGCGATAATTTCTCAGCATATTTCTACAGGCAGCTCTATCTTGGATCGCGTCATCGCCAAGACCAATGCGTTGTTGTTGCTTTTTCATTTGACACATCCAGGTGTTCTTCGGTCTGCCTCTGGCCTTGGGTCCATCAAGTGGAACTTCCATTGATATCGCTCTCTTTGCGGGGTTCTCAGGCGGACGCCTTTGAACATGGCAATACCAATCCATTCGTCGGTCTTCGAGCTTTTCGGTGATTGGTTGGTCTATGGACAAGCTGCCTCGGATGTAGCTACTCTTGATGTGGTCCCTTTTGGTTACACCAACTGACATGCGTAACATTTTCATTTCAGTCGCTGTCATTTCTTTCGCGTAACCTTCATACATGGTCCAGCATTCTGATCCATACATGAGTGCGGGACGTACAACCGTTTTGTACAACTTGCCCTTTAGCTTCAGTGGCATTTTCTTATCGCAGAAAACTCCAGAGTTTTCTCGCCACCTCATCCACCCAACCTTTGTGCGATGTTTGATGTCATCATCGCATGTAGCTCCGCTGTTCACCATCGAGCCAAGGTACTTGAACTTGGTACAAGACTTAAGCTGCTCTCCTTTGACGTACATTTCAGGTATCGGTGCATTTGGGTCTGAGAATTGGCAGCATAAGAACTCAGTCTTTGTTATACTTACCCTCAGTCCATGCTCCTCCAGAATGTCACACCATTTTGTAAGCGCAGCTTGCAAATATATATGCCATCGCCAATGGCGATAATCGGAAGTGATGGTCTCGTCGGGCGACAATGTATTAATAGGTTTTTACGTGTGTATGAAAGAGATAGCCACTACTACCCAGAGGTCGAAAAGCGACAGAGCTTTTTTTTGGGATCATCTAAGGCGATAATCGCCCATAACTGTCGCCAATAGCGATCACTTTCTAGCGACAGCATTGTTACTGTCGCTTTCATACGAAATTCGAAAAATAACGGAAATGGCTTGAGAGTTCATATAATTTCGACATTTTTTAAGTTGTTGGTGTGAAGGAATAAACAAAAGGGCGCTTTTGGAGGGTTTGTGGAATTATTTATGATTTAAGAACTTAATATTTTACTCAGCGCCCGCTCTAGCACTTACACATGTTATGTCTTTGTTGTACAAGCGATTTAAGAGACATTTTATTCTTAAATCGAGTGATTTTGGCAGCCCTTCGTCGTTATAACTCATCAGTTCCACAATGGCTGCCGTAGGATAACATATCAACCCCAAAATTCATAGTCACAGTGGGATTCGAACCAACGCTATAGTAATTCAGAAAATAGAATGTCTACCCACTGAGAAAGCCCAGAGTTAGAAGTCCGTTCCGCCACAATTCATACTCTGAAGTGCAATTCATCTCACTTCAGCAAAGCCTTCTAGAGAGTTTGTTTGAAATTCCAAAATCAAAGCTATAAGTATTGAGTTTCCCCAGCCACATATTATTCACCGCCGGCAACAAATCTAGAGATGCCAAATGAAAACCTGGCGGAGTTTAGAATGACGTATATATGTGATTTGGGGATTTATCGAAGCAGACCACTACTTTTTGGGCCCATTTTCGTCCCCTTACAGTGATTTCCAGAAGTCATCACTGAGTCCCGTGTGATGTGTAGCATGTCTTTGAAGCTAAGTTCACTCATGGCTTCAACACTTTTTGTGGATTTGCCTAGGATCCTCAGCCTCCTACTACCTAGTGCTGATCACTCACACACAATGTGTGCTGCCGTCTTAGCCAGACATAGTCTGCATACATCATCCTCCACGATTTTCATCTTATTTAGATGCACTTTAAAATTACCATGCCCTGTCACTAAAGCAGTTGTCCGTGTATAACTAAGTACCTGTTTAGCTTTCCTCCCTAGTGGGCTGGTAATTGCGTTTCGAGCATGCCTAAAAGTGAATAGCCTTCGCCATCGATGTATCGAATGAAGTAAGAGATTGAAAATTAATGTGTTTGTTTTCCACAAAAACATTCAACACACTTTAGAAAACTTCGCTCACCAAAAATGTTATGCCAAAAATGATGGGGCCGATAAGCCGGGTCTCTTCGAGGACGAGTTTCTTCAGTGGTTTCAATTTGGGTGGCTTATTTTCATAATGGCATCATTTCGCGAGTTGTTACATATTAGGGAGACTGCTATTGCGGCTCTGGCAATGTATACTGTGTTTCCTAAACTTGCTGAAATCCAAACTACCTTGTCCGAAATTGGCCCACTCCATGCTAGATGAATCAATGAATCCATTCGCGAGGAGACCGGGCTAATTGCTGCCAAATGTGGATACACGTTTTCTAAAATGCCTGAAAAAAATTTGTTGGTGGTGCATTTCGGCAAGAAATTTCTCATAGAAAATTTTTTTAACGTTTTTATGTGCTGAGTGTTTATACACTAAATAAATAACAGGCGCGACAATCCAACATTGGACTAAGGCCGCAGGATGTGTTAGTGACATCCTATTTCCAAGATCTTATCTGCTTTTTTTGTTGAGGTAATGAGATCAGCATCACGCTCAGCAGTGTTATTTATCCCCATAAATGGGTACTCGTTTAACATCTGAGTGAGATCATAGTCCGTCACAAGCTCGTGAGTTCGAAAAACACCATGATCCACGGTGGGATTCGAACTCATGACCCTGTGCACCGAAGGTGCGCGCACTAACCGCTACACCAGCCAGACTACAGACTGTTTATGCACTAATTTATTTATAATTTCTTATGGTTTCTCCGGATGTTCAATATTTACTTAGTGGACGTGATCTCCTATGACTCAACAGACTGAATAAAAATATTAGGCCACTCACAATCGGGCCATGCAAAACCGCGCACAAAACATCAAAGTTGTGGACAACACACGCCTGGGATAGACAGAGACGATGGGGATTTAAATTTTGTCATTTGTTCGGTTTAGTCAACTGCTAGCCGTGTGGTTGGAGGAATCCAATCCGACCTTGGACCGATCTTTACAACATTACGCTATCAGCTCTCGAAAGACGAATTTTTCTTTCTTTTTATTGCCACTAGCGACACTTTCTGCATCATCCGCATAACGAACATGTAGCGGAAAATATTAGAAACACAAAAGTTCTCCTTATGAGAATGGATAGCAGATCAAGCCACTTCAAAATCAGGTAGCCCTTATCTTTGACAATAATTAGGGAAAATGCAAGCAAATCCTTAATTCTGATGAAAAGAAGAGGAATTTTCAATTGGAGGACGAAATCAGCACACCATTCTCCAAAAAGTTTCTTTTTAAGGAAGAACTTAATTAGTACATAACTTTGCAAGCATCACAGATGTAAAGTTTAGGCAATTATCACTAACCATTTTAAGATTCTAAATGCAGCTCTTCAAAGCCTAGAATAGACTTTACATCCTTAAAACACAACTTTCAAAACAGAACTAATAATGATATAGATGATAAATAAAAAAACTAACGCGTTTCCTAAAGAAGCAATTGTTGTGCTTCTTCACTTAAACAATCCATTATTCCTTATTTTGTTTCACCCCTTTTTATTTCATCTGTAGTTTCCATGGTTTGCTTGACACTAAATCAGTTCCAAATCGAAGTTGATAACGAATTTTTCATTTTGGCTTTTCGTGTTTTAGCCAAAAAGCCGCCCCTAAAATTTGGCGCCCCGGGCGACCGCCCGGCTTGCCCCCCCTTAGAGCGGGCGCTGATTTTACTACAAAATTGAGGGAATGGACTAGTTAAAGAGGACAGGAGCGCTGCACTTCATCGGATAAATGACTCAGTTTTGTGGGTACAATCTATGATCACGTAATATACATACATACATACATTTTATGCCTAGTTGCGGGTATAGATACTTGGTGGATGCTAGTCATTTATACATAATGTTTGCTATATGTATCTTTTGGTGCGTGAAATTGGCGTTGGCGTTAGGATGTACATTTTTTTAAAGGACATAGATGCGATAGTGGGTCTAGAATACTGAAATATTTAGTGAGCGTTAATTGTATTTACATTAGAGTAAATGTTAGTAAATTACGTAATTTTTCTTGACAGGGCGTGGGCATTGTATAGATTTGACACTATGGTTCGACAACCCTGTCGAAGGATGATAATATTTTCGTGTGGGCAATTGTCACTTGCTTGTTCGATGTCGCCTTTCTGTTTTTTTTCCCGTTTCATTTATTTTTTTTTTTCATTTTAGAATGACTAATTTATAAACTCCAGACAATCGCCGTTTGAAAAAAAAAATGTTTAAAATTAACTAAAAATCATATGGAAAAAATAAGCTGCATGGCAGGAAAAGGATAACTGCGGGGTAATAGCTCATTTATAATTTTTTGCCAATTTCTCTGGACTGATTTGATTTAAATCCACTTTCTCAGCCAATCAATACCAATAAAAAAAGTAGTTACATGCAACTGTTTTTATGTGTAGTTCTACGTAATATATGAAAGATATTGTGGAAATACCGCTAACGCATCGAACAAGCTAACCATCTACAGGTATACCGTCAGGGGAGCACCTAGCCTATCGGCCTTTATCTCCCGGTCCCGCTAAAATGTTTGGACCTTCGGCTTTTTACTGACAAGGTGTTGTTGTCAGACGAAGATTTCTCCATCAGGCGCATGCACACACCATCCGGAATCCAACCCCGGGATTGCATCACTAGCTGGATGACTTGGGTAACAACCTCCAGCCACTACGAGTCCAACACCTTGATGGGCAAGGACTATGGTCCCCTGGGCACACCCATCCCCGTAGTACACTATTCGCTATAGACTTCTCTATAGCAGGTGTGATCTTCCTACGGCCCCCTATTGGTTAAGCCTTACGTCGAATTCGGACATGCACATCCCAGGCTCGTTGGACCTGTGACTACGTGCCTGTGCAGACACGTAGCGCTGCTTTTCACATCCGAGTGGCCCGTTCAGTTTACTAGTCAGCAATGCGACTCGGGCAGTGTGGTCATCAATCCACAAACTAGCTAGATATAGGCGCGTAGGCATTTTCCACCAAGGCCGTTCTCCCTAGCTAGCCCCTTCTGGACTCGGGTTATGCGAAGTCGTCAACCCCGAGGCTCACACGATTTCCATAAGATGCACTCCCCCACCAGAGGACATCACAATCGTGCTTGGCATTTAGTGCTTCCCTCCCGCAAACTATGGGAGGAGGTAGGCACGCCGAGAGCCACCCGTACATAACTCAGGAGCACGGGACCGTTAACGCCCGAATGGTCTTTGTACAGATCCTCGCCATGGCGTATCAACTGTACCAGGTGCCCCCTTGCGCTACTAGGTCCGTGGTGTCGTAACTCACCAAAGATCTCTGTCCAACTACAAACAGCCTTCCGAGCTGAGTGTCACATGGACACAAACCCCCCTGCGGGGGAAAACGCATCGAACAAATATCTTCATACACGCTCTTCTTAGAGACATACATTTTCATTTCGATCCCCGAAATTACTGCAAAGGCGCGCGCCGAGTCAATTTTCAAAAGTTGTTTCGCTAACTTGTCGACATATCCAATAACCAATAATGAACTTACAATGTTTCGCTTAATCTGATCTGTTAGGTTCGCCACGCCATACATACTTCCGATCGTTTGAGCAATATTTTTGGTGTTGTGTGTGTTTTTCATATAAATCGGTGGCTATTCTTCATTTTGTGGCTGTAACGGTCATTCATCTTCATACATTGCAAGAAATTTCTTACCCTTTTCATATACCATGGAATCGATCGTACGATGGACGACAATATAAGTATACTTTGGGAACTCGTCCATACGTACCATATGTACGTTTGCAATGCATGGTGTTGGATGACCCTAAAGTATCTATAATGCAAAAGCACATACATATATCTGTCTCTGTCACACGAAGCACAGCGAGCACAAAAACCATCTGTCGCCATATACAAAGTGATGACCTTACATGATTCCAAAGGACGACACCTATCATTTTCATTGCACTGTCGCTTTGTTAATTTAGATGGAATTTACTTTTTGAAGAAAGGTTTCAGCGTTAATTATTGATTATGCCGTGCAGTGGCGTAGATAGGTTTTCGGAGAGGAGGGGGATCATTTTGCAAGATTACTTTTACGATTATCAAATGTTGAATTTCAGTATCTATTACACTTCAAATTTTCAGTTTATTTTTATAGCAAATTTAGGTGCAAAATAAAAAGCAATTTTGCCATACGAAAAAAGTTGAGTCCTGAAAATATTGCATCGATAATTTTGGGTTTTTTACTACGATGAACACGCAGTATACATTTTCCGTACAAATTTTCGCTACTGTGATTGGAGTATCAGAGCTTTAAAGGGTTAGATCAGTTGCTCCCAAACTTTTCGGAGTCACAGAACACCTAGTATCGCCGGAACACTTCAAAACAGGAATTGAAATAAATCATATTTTCATATGTCCAGGAAATGGAAATTATGAAGACGAGAGCTTGCTGGGAATGCGCAGTATATGTGGATAAAGTACATCTTTTGTGTTTTTATATCGAAATTTTCAGATAACTCAGAAATTCGTGAGCAGCTACATATTTGCTATAAATTTCGAAGTCCTAGCTATCAGGCAATTGTTTGAAAAGCATACCAAAAATGTGAGTAGAACCTAAAATTTGGACTGTTAAACATTCGTTCTCTGGTACTCATGCATGATGTACTTTCTTTAGTAGAAAGAAAATCGGTCGAATCTCTGATGCTGATCAAATATTTTGCAGCTGGTACAGTGTACAAGACTAAGCTTCAGAATTTGAAAACTTACTTACATTTTTTCATATGAATTGTTGTTAAAAGCACTTTCTATATTGGTTATCTTGATAGATCTTCAAGAAACCATAGTGTACCACAGAAGTCCGTTTGTTTGTTAATTTGTTTTCGAAACACTGCCTGCATAAAACTATCTATCTTTCAATTTTGGAAATACATATCTACAATTTTGTTTATAGAAGATTTGGTTAGAAAAAATAAGCCTAGTTATAGCTTTGAAGGTTCTTCTTATTAAATTTAATAACTAGAGCAAGTCAAGACTTGCTCTGCCCTGCTATATACGATAAAACCTTTCGTCAAATTTCAATTTAAAAAGAATATTGATAGACCCAAATGTTTATTGATAGACGAAATCTTTATAACCTTATGTACTGTGTATTTCCCCATTGGAAATTGCGCATCTATGGAAAAGCACTCCGTGTTTCACATTATTTTTAAATTTTTGAACCCAACATTAAGATTTTCCGGCAACAAATTTTCAATCAGTGCTTACATTTCATTTTTCTAACTTCGAGATTACTTCAGTAGTTTGCCTGTGCGAAACTCCAGATCCAATTTGAAAAAGTAGAAGAACGTAAAGCCCTGTGCTGTAGTGTTTCTATTCTATCGATACGTTTGTATTATACAATTCAATTTTAGGAAGTGCTAAATTTTATATTGCAGTTGAAAATGAAAATGTTTTCACGTTTCTATGAAACACTACACACGTTGAAAAAGATGTGTGACCGAAGGGGGGGGGGATTGATCCCCTTGATCCCCCCCTTATCTACGCCACTGATGCCGTGTCACATTGTGTTATTGGTACACAATTGATGTTTCAACAAGAGTTCGTATTGAACTTATGGTGAATTTTTCATGAAAGTGACTGTCGCCTTGAAAATGACGGCCATATAAGATACATTGGGCGACTGTCGCCTTAGATGATTCCAAAATGACGAAAATGACTATCGCCAGTCAACTGTCGCCTTACAGAATGTCGGTTCTGGTCTTAAATCAGTCAAAAGTTCAAGAGCTTAAACCAAACTTCCAAATTTAATTTTTCCCATTTATAAGTATAACGAACAACATTGTGGAAAATCGGGAGGGGGGGTGACGGTTTTTTATTTTATGAATTTATAAGGGGTGGTTACGAGGAAAACATACTAAAAGCACGCGATCATGGGGAGTGCGCTAACGTTGGGAGAGCGGGTTCAAATATCCCATTCTTGTGCTTATCAGCTCTATCCCCGCTATATCTCCGAAACCGCGAACTCTACAAAAATATGTCTGAGCAAGAATGAAAGCTTGATTGTTTACTGAAAAACGATCCCGGGACACAACAGAACCAAACAAATGTGGAAAAAACGCCTTTTTTGATAATTTTCGGTTTTGAATAGGCTATATCGGGGAAACCGTTAGAAATCCGACATATGTATGTTCAAATAAGTTTTTGGAAATTTAATGGGCCTTAATAGTGTCATACAAATACTCTCAGGAGGACACACCGCTTCCGAGATATTTCCGAGATTAAGTCGAAAACCTGCAAAAATGAATCCTTTAGCCCGCCCTCCCCACGTTAGCATAGCACACACCTCATGACCGCGAGCTTTTAGTATGTTTTACTCCGAACCAACCATTATGGATCCATGAAATAGAAAACCGTCTCCCCTCCCGGTTTTTCATAGTGTTTGTCTTTATCCTTGTAAATAGAGAAAATTTAATTCGGAAGCTCGGTTTAAACTCTTAAGCTTTTGACTGATTGAAGACCGGACAACGGGGAGTACATCAAATGAAAGCCAATTAAACATTGTACAAATTGGTCGTGAAACAGTTTTCCGAAAAAGAATCGCGGGAGACACCAAAGCCAAACAAATAAAAAAAAACGATTTTTTAACAATTTTCGGATTTCAATAACCTGTATCGAGGGAACCGTTAGGAATTCGGCAATTGTATGGTCAAATAAGTTTTTGGAAATTTAATAGGCTTTAATACTGCCATACAGATACTCTCAGGAGGACTCACTCCTTCCGAGATATTTCCGAAATTAGGTCGAAAATATGCAAAAATCAATCCTTTAGCCCCCCCTCCCTACGTTAGCGCACACCTCATGACCGCGAGCTTTTAGGATGTTTTACTCCGGACTATCCCTTATAGATCCGTGAAATAAAAAACCGTCACCCCCCTCCCGATTTTCCACAATGGTTGTTTTCATTCTGATGAATATAGAATATTACTTCGTTGAGACTCTTTTAACTCTCGAATGACAGAAGACAAGCCAAGAAGAAGTGTATGAAATTAAAGCAAATTAAACGCTTACTAACTTTGCCCTACAAAAGTTCTTGGAAAAAACAATTCGATGAGACACTAGAGTCAATGGAATGCAAAAAAAATGTTTTGAGTTTTAGATAGATAGATAGATAGATAGATAAAGGTTTATTAAAAATTCAGTATTTGATATAAGTTATAAATGTAGTTTACAAACCAATGGGAGGCATGGCATAGCCGTCTGCCTGATTAGATTAAATTAATATTCTACATTACATTTCAATTTGCTATACACACATAAATTATGAATTGAAATTATAAATCCATATAAATTATACATTACTCTTTCCGTTATTGTTAAGTGTTCAAAATTAGTTATGTTTATCGTTAGGACTAATAAAATTAATTTGTTAGCAGTTTCAGCAGTTAGCAGTTTCATGTTATTATAACGTGACTCACGGAAGCCGGGTGATGAAGTTCACAGAACTCCGTATTCTCCATGTTCATCGACCCTAGCCTTCGTTTCACGTATTTTCCATTACATATTACAATTAAGAATTCGGTCACGGTATTTCAAAGCGATGCTACAATATTTGTATAAGGTCTCCCAATTCGATCCATTCAGCAGCTGGTAGACTTCCTGCTCGGTTAGAAAATCTTTTCCAGTGCATGATCGTCTAGTTTCCTTTAAAATGGGACATATACCAATAAAATGATAGGTATCCTCCTTTGCCCTCATGTTACACAGTTCACACATTATCGGCAGATCTTCACGATGGGGCATGTAGTTTAAAGGTATAAGCTCTCCTCGCGCTTTCAGTATTAGGGCTATTTTTGAGACTTTGAATTCGTTTCGAAAATATGTTCGTATGTTGAGTTGATGGTTCAGATTAGCATAAATCTCTCGATGCTGAGTAGTTCTCGCCTTTTCCGCAGAAGCTCGTACGAGCATGGTTTTTTCTTCATCTAGGAGTTGCTGGAGGACGTATGAGTTTTCGTTTGTACCGTCCCAGTTAAAAGTTGTTCCAGCTTCTGCCGCAAGCGTATCAAGTTCCACAAAAAATAACGTCCTCGCTTCAACCGCAAAATTTAGCACTTTTTTCGGTAATCTATCAGAGCTCATGTTAGAAACTTTCGTAAGGTAGCGTATGTGAGTTGTCAAGGTTTCAGTGAACAGCGGTAGCAGGCCAGTTTCTTGCAGGAGCATGTAGTTTGGTGTATTTTCAGGAAGCCGGAACGTACGCTTCAGAAAGTATCGTTGTAATTGTTCCACATATTCATGCCATTTGCCGCCCCAAACCTGGGCACCATACAGCATCACGGATTGCGACACTGCTTGATATATTTGGAATTTCGCAGTATGAGATATATCCTTGTTGATGAAACACGGCTTCCAGATTGAGTTTATCGCCCATTTTGCTTCTTTCAATTTCTGTTTCAGATGGGGACTCATACTAAGATTGTAAGCAATCACTACTCCGAGATATTTGTATTCTTTTACTATTTCAATCTCATTTCCCCTAAATGTCCATTTCTCATTTCGTGCTAATATGAACTTCTTCTTAAAAACCATTATCTTCGTCTTCTCCAAATTGACTGTTAGCTTCCAAGTTACACAGTACGCGGCTAAATGGTTTATCATTTTTTGTAAAGCATCTGGTGTCTCTGCTAGCAAAACGATGTCGTCCGCATATAGAAGCCCTTTTAGTTGCACACCAAAAGCATTTGCGCCCCCTGGACAGTCATCCAGTATATCGTTTATATACACAGCAAAAAGGTCTGGGCTCAATTTGCAGCCTTGTCGAACGCCTAGATTCGTCTCAAATGCTGCAGAAAGTGTACTTCCATTCCACACCATAGCCGTTGTGCCTTCGTACATCTTCTCCAACACGCTCCCAAACTTCGCGGACATCCCAATGTTGTACAGCTTGTAAAAGAGGCTATTACGATCGATGGTATCGAAGGCGGCCTTAAAGTCGATGAAACACGCATACAGCTTTCGGCTTTTATTCATAAAGTGTCTCGCCCAGTTTTGCAAAACAAAAATATGATCGTTTGTCGCGTACCCCTTTCTAAATCCCGCCTGACTTTCTGATATTTTTTGCTCTGAATCTAGCCACTTTATAAATCTTGCCTGCAGAATGGTCGTGAAAATTTTTCCGCTAGCATTCAGAAAGGAGATGCCACGATAGCAAGCTGGGTCATTGACACTGCCTTTTTTGAAAATGGGGAATATTACCGCATCTCGGAACTCATTGGGTATATCCGCACTGTCGAAGATTCGATTAAATTCACGTCTCAGTACACTTATCATATTTTCGTTTGCATATTTGAAGAATTCAACCGGAACTCCATTGCTTCCTGGTGCCTTGTTGTCTTTACATTGTCGTAATGCACTACGAACCTCCTCAGTTGAAATCGCTTGATCAAGCATGGGAACATTCCAATTAGGTCGCGAATAAACGAACATGTTGTTCTTGTCAGCATTTTGTAGAATTTCCATGAAATGTGCCTTGAGCCTTTCCACGGTCAGCCCGTTTCCAATTCTGTAGGTATCGCCTCCTCTTATGCGGTTCGCAATTCGCCAAAAATCTTTAGAGTTCGTACACTGCCCAATTTGTTCAGCTTGGTTTCGATAAAAATGCCGCTTTTTTTCATAGCATAAGGATTTATATTTTTGGTTGGCATCTATGTACGCTTTCCTTGTAGTTTCAGTCGTATGCACACGGAATAATTTGAGCCAGGCGAAAGAGCGTTTTCGGCTCCGTTCACATTCGTTGTCGTACCACGGTTGCTTGTTGCTTGTTTTGAGTTTTATTAACCAATATCGGAAGAACCGTTAGGAGTTTTGCATATGCAAGTCTGGGCAAATAAATAGGATATTTAGAAAGCTTTAATGCTTACTCACAACTTTTTTCTCTGCGACTCACCGTTTTCGAGATATAGCCCAAAACACAAAAAATTGCACAAAATTGCACCTTTAACCCCCTCTCCCCGCGTTAGCGCACCCCTCAGGACCGAGTAAAATTAGTACCTTTACCTCCTAACTACTCCTAACAAAATACCGAAGAAAAAAATCGTCACCCCCTTCGATGATCTCTATGATCTCTTCTTTGATTGGCCTATAGTGGAATTATTAAAGTGATTCTTGTTGTACTTTTAAAATTGCTGCATGTCAAGTCAAATCAAAAGGGAATATCCCTTTATTTTCAAAGTAAAGTTTACTTTATTTTAAAAGTGATTTCACTTTAAATTTAAAATGTTTTGATTGTAAGATTAAAAAGGGAAAAATTTGTTATTTTTAAATTTTTTTAATTTTTATTTTATACTAATCTTTTTTAACCATATTTTAAAAACATTATTTTTTCACTTTGCTTCGTAGTCCTACTTCCTACGCCTAAGCTATCTGAGATTACTAGCACTGAACAAAAAAGCGACGTTGAGGATTATGTGTATTTATCTCACACTTATTAACCACGTCTGCGATCATGTTAATTGATTTCAGTCTGGTGCGTTAAATCCCTTTATGGATCGCAGAAAATCACAATTTTTTAGTTAATTAAACACAATTTTATTATGAAACAAAACGGAGATTTAATCAATTAAATTTTTTTTTATTATAAATGCATTTCGGGTCAATTTATGACTCATCATCAGCATACGCGTTTTAATGACATGAGTCAGTAAACATACATGTACATGTACATGTACATGTGACGGACACAGCCTTCAAAATGAAACAACTTTAAAACAAAGTTAAATATATTTAAATCGACGTTTCAGTCAATTTTGAACAGATAATTAAAATGAATCATATTAAATTTATTATAACACTATATGTTTTTAAAATGATTTATTACGCCAGTAAAACTTTACAAAAAAAAAAGGCCTAACCTCGGAATAAATGGATTACTACCATTCTTTCGCTTATCGGTTTAAGAGTATTACTGACTATATAAATCCAGTTTTGCAACCCTGGTGACCTGCGCTAATTTTTTGGCGCGCGAAAAATAGCCATTTTTTTGCTCTTTTTTTACATTTTCAACAATATTGTTTAAAATAATTGTCTTGGATAAAAACTGTGTGTGGCATTTCGAAAGTAGCCCCAATTTCAAATCCAATGATATCCATCCTAACTAATTTTATAGGTCAAATATTGACGGAATTACAGGTTTTTAAAAATAGGGTATTTTTTTACCAAAAAATTGCGAATTTCAAGTAAATGTCGTTTCGGCAAACAACATAAGCTTAGAATTTGCCTTTTTTGTGAAAAACACCCTATTTTTGAAAATTTGTATCTCCGTCAATCTTTGACCTACGAAAGTGGTTACGATATCATTGAATTGGCAATTTTGTCTACTTTTAAAATGCCGATCATCGTTTTTTCCAAGATATTTTTTTTTTTAAATATTGTTGGAAATGTAAAATAAAACAGCAAAAAAATGGCTCTTTTTCGCTCGCCAAAAAATTAGCACAGGGTCCCCAGGGTTGCAAATCTGGATTTATTTAGCCAGTAATACTCTAAAACAGATAAGCGAAAGAACGGTAGTATTCCATTTATTCCGAGGTTATCGTCCACAAAAACTTTGATATATTTGATGTTATGTTCGTATTTCTTGAGTACATTTTTAATCAGGTGTTGGATGCGTAAATCCCGTCGCTAATACACTCAATTTACCTCCCATGGGGTAGGCCTTTTATTTTGTAGATTTTGTTGTTGTTGTTTCTAATCATGTTTTTGTTATTTCAATTAGGTCTTTTTTAGGTATGAGTGTGTTTAGGTTTTCGTAGTTGTTTTCTATTATTTATATAACTTTAGTATTTATATTAGTGAACATTTCTACTACATCCAGCGATATTAGTTCGTAATTTTTATCAACTTCTAGTTTGGTTATTTTTTCTGATAGTTCATACGAGTTCTTTATATTATAGTAGAATTGTTTTTTTAGTGGTGATTATATTGTTTTTAAGAATTCCGAGATGTTACTTTGATAAGAAACTAAAATGGAAGCCCACCATCGAAGAAAGGGTTTAAGGGTTGTATTCGTGTAGGGAAGCTATCGGAAGACCTGCGGCTTGCAGCCAAAAGTAGTGTATTGGATGTATACCGCACCGCTATTGTGCTTCCTGTTTTGCTGCATGGGGTAAGTGTCTGGTGGATGGCACTCAGCACCACTACCTATTATAATTTGCTCGCCAAAGTACAAAGATTGTCTTCTCTTCTCATAACAGGAGCTTTTCGAACTACACCTTCATTCGGATTAGATATGGTGCTGGGACTGCTCCCATTGGACATTTTCGGCCAACCAATGGCTGCATACACGGCCTTACACCTACGTGAAACTGGTCTGTGGCGAGCGCTGGACTATGGGCATTCAGCGATACTTCCTAACTTTAACCCTCTAACCGTAAAATTTGATTGGTCGTACATTTTTTATGGGATTTTTTTTTTGATGCGTTTTGTGTTGCAAAACACAAATCTGGAAACCGCGTGATATCTTTATTAGTTTAGGTGCTGGATGGAAAAAAATGTAGTCCTCAGGTACGATTTACCGGTTTAAGGGAAAAAGGCAGCACGGGTGTTTTAGTTTGAATTCATTGTGTTTTTCATATTACAGGCGAACAAATTAAATATTATAACGATAAAACGTAAGTATAATTAGTTAGTTTTAATTATGATAATCGAAGAAACAATTTGTCGAGCTCGAGCAGCATAAATGTAGATTACGCTTTTGGCAAATGCACTGTGTTACGGAGGACTTGCAATGTTTACATTTCTTTCGACCTGCTTCTTTATCCAACCAAATTGGTACTTGGTCGAACTTCTCAAATCTAACATCGGGAACTGGCTGTACTGTTTTTGACCAATGCTCGAATATCGTAAGCGCCTCAGTGGGGACAAAAGATGGTCGGACAACACCTCTCCTATTATATACCGTCACATGATAATCATTTTTCTAATCATTTTTTAAGTCTGCACATAAACTTAGTAAATTATATCGATTTTTTCACGCAAAATTAATTTTCCACGCTGTAATCAATCACTATGAAGACACCATATACTGTGTTTACACGAAAACTTCACGTTAACCGTTTTGTCATCCCTGATGATGTCTTAGTATTTTGACCATATATCCACTTATAGCTAATATTGCGCTAAACCAATAATACAATTTAAAAATAGGGATGTTTACAATCTTACAAAAAGTTCCGATGCAAATCTGATGATTAGAAATATGTGTTTTGATAATGCACTTTTGTGTTACGCACTTGCCCTACTTTTCTGATAAAATCACTCGAATTCAATATTCAACTGTCTATAAAACGCAAATGACAAAAGGTAGCTCTAGTTCAGGCGATCGGTCGTGAAATTCGGCTTCAGAGTGCATGCCAGGCACTGTCTGAGATTATTTTAGAAAACGATAGGGTATTAGTCAGAAAGCTTAAATTTAAGTTTGCACCACTTGAAAAATTTTCTAACGGTACTTATGAAGGTTTTTGTCTTGTTTGGGTTTCCTGCGTATATCTCCGCTCCTAATGGTAGCATTTCCAAAAAAAAATGCCACCGAATTGTTTGGTACAAAATTCTCTTCATCTTTGGCAGCGAGTGTTCACCATTAAGCAGTAGGTAAAATGTTAGAGCGTGTCAAAGTTGAAAAAACAGTTTTACAAATCAGTTTTTTGCAAATAACGGGGAATTTTCGCGCAAAAATTATTAAGAATGGACTTGTACCTTATTGGATTCCCTACAATCCATGAAAAAATGAAGTCGATACGATCAGCCGTAGCCGAGATATACCCGAAAGAGCATTCCGAAGTGACTATGCGTTATACATACTTATAGGTATAATTTGTTGCAGATGCAGTTAGGATGGTGAGTTGCGCTCTTTATTTAAGCTACCCCTGTAGGTTTCGAAATTGATATCTATTTGTATTTGTAATACAGTAGGTTCATCCCCATAAAGTAAGGTTTCCCGAAAATGTGGCAGTTCACCAATGGGATAAAGTAATATACTTTCTTTTTATTTTGGATGGCTTATTTAGTGATGAGGGTACGTTTTATTATCTTCTTCGGCAGAATCCTGAACATGATATACTTGGTTGTGGAAGGGACCAAAGTTGGAAGATCATAAATGTCATCGTAGCAATCTTCATCATTTATGTCTTCGGTTATGACTGCGATATTAGTACATGCGAGTCAAGCCTTACTACAACCACATGCTGTCCCACAGTGGTTATTACAAGAGCACGAAATAATATTTATATTTATAATATTGAAGCGGTTGTAAAACGCGAGTATGAGGAGAAAAGCCTACTTTTTCAATATCTAAAAACGGCCGAAGTCGTATCACACCCTGTGAAGGCGTGAAGAAAAAGTATATGCTCTGAAAGAGTTTGGTGTTTGAAACCTGTTGATGAATACAAAATTGTATTTTCGGATCCTCGCTCCATTTTTTTTAAATAGACGTTCTAGACATGATATCCAATACCTGACAATATAACCAGCCGATCAACGTCTTTCCCAACGATGAAAATTGAGTCAAACTTGGACGACATGCCTAAAGTCGTTTGAACAATTTGTGTATCCGCATACTCTACAGCCTGGCATACTATAAGAAACCATGATCCGTTAAATACTTCTGCAGTATATCAACAAATCGTTTCTTTTTTTCTTTAATTGGCCAACAATGCCTCCTGCTTCATACCTCTGAAGATTGTGGTCTCGTCAAAAATAAATTCAGCTGACTGTTGAATTGTTGAATTTTCCGACATGATTGATGCATTAGAACACTATTCACATTTCTCAAAATTTCTTCATGCTCCCTATGACCACGTTCAATGCATCTCTCAATCAATACGGATACCTCGTTTTTTCACTTCAACAACGTCACCTTCGTTTAATGATTTTGCACAAACGAAACAAAAACTCATGGCGAATCTAAACAAACAAACAAAACTATTTAAAAAAAAAAACGAAGTTTGTAAAATTGACTTTCATCTGCAAAAAGTACCGCTAATGGAGTCACAAGCCTGTCGCGTAATGAACATATCTCTCTCTATCTGCAGCGAAAGACAACTGGTCGAAGTAAAGCCCACAGACAAAGAAAATAGAGGACAGAGTCATAGACCAAAAATGTGGGACCATTTTCTATCTCATTCATTCATTCAACCAATATACTGGGATGACAGCCGTACTAAACGAGACTAACAATACAATCATATGGTAGGATAAAAAGAGAAGGAGAACACCGAAATTGGTCCCCTTTTCGATAGTGCATCTTATTGCTTGGAATACTTCCTTATCTTCTTCTTCATTGGTAAAGCCCAACTGAATGTCACAGAATGAAGAATGTATTGCTATCTCGGATCGTCGACTTTCTCTTGTGCATATCTCGGTTGTGGATAATCGTATCGATTTAATTTTTTTCTGGATTGTAGGGGATTCAATAAGCTACAAGTCAACTATGACTAATTATTGTGTGAAAATTCACCGTTATCGACTTATTTGCAAAAAACTGATTAACAAAACGGGTTTTTCCATTTTGACACGCTGTAGCATTTTATCTACTGCTTTGAGATGAACAGTCAGTATACAAAAGATGAAGCAATTTTGTACCGAACAATGGCTGAATTCAAATTGTAAGACAAAACCGGACGGGTAAACTTGCAAGACAAGAACCATCGTTCTTACAATCTGAATTGCATAATGCTTGTCTGCTGGCCACTACAAAAGCTCTCGCCGTCCGTTTGTTTTTGCTCGCCTCTAGGCGACAACAAAATCGTGGTTTCAACTTGGCAGACTTGTCAAATTACTTAGACCAGAGCGTACGTAAGATGCCACCACAAATACTGCTCAAGTGCAACTTCGCGAAGTTTATGCTGCCGACCAAGAGCACACGATCAACCCTGTCACATGATATTACCAGAGAAAGAGATGAAACTCTCGATCCAACCATTATGAAGAAAGATTTCAGGTGCGCACAATGTAACGCATTACACCCCATGTGGAAGTTCAAAGGACTTCCGTGGCACCAAAAGATCAACCTGCTCAAAAGATACGGGGTGTGTTTCAAGTGCCTTAATTCAAACACTCACCAGGCAAAAGAATGTTCGATGAAAGGAAGCTGCAAGGTCGATGGATGTGGTAGGCAACACAATACACTGCTGCACCGGCCTGACGAAACGGAGCAGATCAACCAGAAATCAACAGGCAATCGAGTCAACACGGTTTCAGCTCCAGTAGATAATCGAACCAACACGTTCTCAGCCCCAACAGAAGCAGCAAGACTTCAACTTAGCCACGTCGACAATCACACTGTGCTATTTCAAATCGTACCGATTAAGCTGTACGGGCAACAAGGCGTAATCAACACCTTTGCAATGCTCGATCCGGCGTCTTCACTATCTATGATGGACCGAAGCATTTACAGTATGCTCGAACTGGACGGAATGGATGACACACTACACCTGCAGTGGACAGGAGGAGTAACGAAGAGCGAATCTTGTAAACGTGTGTCACTCGTTATCTAAGTATAAAGGGTGGAACGCTGCACAAACTAAATAACGTATACGTGCGAGATAGTCTAGCCCTTGCACCGCAAAGTCTTGACATCGCTGAGATAAAAAGGCGTTATAAACATCTCCGTGGCCTGCGATTGGAGCCCTTTGACGGAGCCGTTCCAAAACTCATGATTGGATTGGATCACGCCAACTTACTCGCTGGTTCGAAGACCATCAAAGGCGAGTCCGAAGAGCCCATCGCAATGAAAACCGAATTAGGTTGGGTCATTTATGGAAAAACGGGACCAGAGGCCGAAAACACACAACAGGCAAACTATCATCGCGTGACTACATCCGTTAGCTATCATCACACGCGCACGACTGACGACGATGCATTCGTGGACGAGGAGGTCAGGAAGTACTTCTCGACGGAGGGCTTCAACGCTATGCCAACAAAGGCACTGATGAGCGAGGCGGACAAAAAAGCCATCGACATTATGACTTCGACCTTAAGAAAGGTGGGCGACCGATATGAAATCGGGCCCCTATGGAAAGATGTTGACTCGAAATTGACAGACTGCATACCGATGGCCATTAGGCGTCTAAAGTCCGAAGAGAGGAGCTCACAGGCAAAAGGTCTGTTGCAGTGGAAGAACCAGGAGATCTCTAATCTGATCACCAAAGGATACGCTCGAGTTGCTACGCCTGAAGACTTAAACACACCGTGGGATCGAACGTGGACAGCACCCTCATTCGTAGTTGTGAATCAAAATAAATACCCACCGAAACCACGGAACGTCATGGATGTCGCAGCTGAGTATAACGGTGTATCGCTGAATAAGATGCTGTTAAAAGGTCCAGACAACATGGCACCCCTGTTTGCAGCTCTTTTCCGTTTACGACAACATAGCATTGCAGTCAACGTTGATGTCAAAGAAATGTTCTCGCAAATCCTCATCAAACCGGAAGACCAACAGTGCCAACGCATTCTATGGAGGAATGGGGACACCACGAAAGAGCCACAGCTGATGATTTTCCAGCGCATGATGTTCGGTCCAATTTGCTCTCCTTCGTGCGCACAGTTTGTAAAAAACCATCATGCCAGCTTGTACAAAAGCAAATATCCGGAAGCAGCGGACGCCCTCATCAATGCTACCTACGTAGATGACTTCTTCACTTCGGAGCCCACGGTCGAAAAGGCGTTTGAAGTTATCAGCAACGCAATTGAAATCTGCAAAGGCATGTCGTTCGACTTAGTCAGTGTCCAGTCCAACAGTATGGAGCTGCTCGAGAAGCTACCCAGCCGACACATCAAAGAAGGGCTCGTTGGTTTCGATGCGGAGAGTGACGGATACGTAACGAAGGTCTTAGGTATGTACTGGAGACCTTTGACTGATAAATTTATCTTCGTTTTTAAGGAAACGGAAAACAACGCAGTCACCGATCCCCAACCTACAAAGCGGCAGGTATTGAGCACGCTAATGAAAATTTTTGATCCACTTGGAATCATCGCCAAATTCACCTTGACTGGCAAGATAGTCTTACAGGACATTTGGCGATCCGGCATCGGCTGGGATGAAAGAATCCCCTGTGATTTAAAGGAAGCGTGGAGAAGCTTTACACTTACGATGGAACGTATTACACACCATGAGATCCCAAGGCATTACGCACCGAACTTTCCCGTAAAATCCAAGATCACATTGGTCGTTTTCGTAGACGCATCCGAAGCAGCATTCGCAGCAGTCGCTTATTTTCGTTTCGAGTCAGAAGATGGTAAAGTCCACATCAGTCTTGTCATGGCGAAAGCCAAAGTATCGCCGATCAAACCACTCTCAATACCGCAACTAGAGCTGCAAGCGGCTATTTTAGGTGTTCGAATGGCAAACACCATCCAAAAACTTCATACGTTAGATATAAAGGACAAATTGTTTCTCTCTGATTCCAAGTGTGTACTGGCGTGGATAAACTCGAAGGCTATGAAATTTAAGTCGTTCGTGGCCGTTCGTGTCGGAGAGATTCTCGAAACAACAACGCCAAGCCAGTGGTATCATGTGAGGACCCATGACAACGTAGCCGACGAAGCTACGAGGCCAGTTGAAATCGCCAAAGACGAAAGCAACGAGAGATGGTACCAAGGACCAGATTTTATGAAACAACCTATTGGGGACTGGCCCATATCCAGATTTTCCGACGAGACGTATCGCCCCTTGATGGTTCACCATAATGTGCCTCCAGAACTCTCTTTCGGAGTAGCCAAAGAAATAGCAGCCAGATTTACTTCCGACTGGGCTCGTTATTGTCGAGTCATCGCGTGGATGTTGCGGTTTGTAGCAGCCTCTCAAAAGAAGGAACATAAAAGGACCTACTTCATCGTCCCTAATGAACGAGAACGAGCAGAAGATTTCTTGTTTAAGTTTATCCAATCGGAGACATACGGAGAAGAGTTGCAGGCCCTTAAGCAGCATGGGCGGGTTGCTCCGAACAGCAAACTTGTTGGGCTGAGTCCATTCATAGCACCAGATGGAGTTATTAGGATGAGTTCCCGAGCGCAAAGGGCTAACACTTCTTACGCAGCACGAAACCTAGCTATCCTGCCTAACAAACACCCGTTGACGGATGATTTCATCATGTACCACCACCAACGAAACATGCACATGCGAGAGGAAACTATTATCGCCGACACCCGAAGTAGGGCATGGATTATAAACGTACGAACAGCCGTTCGACGTGTCAGCAGCCACTGCCAAGAATGCAAGAACCGACGCGCAAAACCACAACACCCGCAAATGGGACTCCTACCACAAGAAAGACTCGACTACGAACAAAAGGCATTCACGTTTGTCGGGGCAGACTGTTTCGGACCAATATTAACCAAACAAGGACGATGTACTGTAAAGAGATACGGGATTATCTTCACATGTCTGGTATATCGGGCAGTTTATCTAGAGCTACTAACGGATCTATCACTGGATCAGGTAATTCTCGCCATTCGAAGCCTCAAAGCGAGACGAGGGCCTGTGAAGGTCATGTTTAGCGACAACGGGACGAATTTTACTGATGCCAAGAACCAACTCTGCAAGGACTCTAAGGAAACAAGGACAAGATCGAGAAGGCCGTTGCAGATGAACTCGACATTGAATGGAAATTCATACCTGCTTACTCCCCATGGATGGGGGGAGCCTGAGAGCGCCTGATCGGAAGCATTAAAAAATCTCTCGAATTTATGTTGGAAGGAGAAACCACGTGCGAGGAAACCCTCAGGGGCGCACTAATTCAAGCCGAGTTGGATATGAATCGACGCCCACTTACGCACAACCCCATTGATCACGAGGACGACCAGCCTCTAACGCCCAACCATGCACTCTTCGGAAGCGACGGTTTCAGCGCTCTACCCATCGGCGAAGTCAGCGGGAGATTCGGTCGTTCAAAGACTCGTCAGGCACGGCATTTGGCCAAGAAATTTAGTTCAAGGTGGATTAGGGAGTATCTGCCAACGATCACGCGACGAACAAAATGGTTTAAAGATGTTAAACCTATTGAGCTCGACGACATTGTAATCCTCGTCGAACCGGACAGTATTCGGAACGAATGGCAAAAGGGACGTGTGGTACAATTACACCGAGCGCCAGATAACATTGTGAGAACAGTCGACATTATGCTAAGCGACGGAAGCATAAAGACCAGAAGAAGTGTTGGGCGAGTCGCGATATTGGACGTTAAAAGGCCGGACGATTGGTCTTCAAATGCATAGCTTTGAAGACGCTCGGGGGGATGTCGCCGCGGTGATATTAAAGTATCGACTATGGAGTAAAGAAGAACATGTCTGTGTAGAAAATATACGCATATAGTACTCAAAACCGGTGGTTTACTTCGATCGCTGAGCGATGATCCCATGATTCATCTCTACGAACACAAACCGTAAACGCTTACCTACATGCAAACGCGCCCCGACACGAGATTACCAACACCAGAAATTCGAGTCGCCATCTTACGAGCCGTCGCGTCGGCAGCAGTCGAGAGGGAGACACCGACCAATCAACAACCAAAAAGACACTTTGAGTAAGTTATATTGAATATTGAATTTATGTAAAAAAATGTATTGAAATTTGGAATTTCGCAGTAAATAAAATCAATATCGGATTTTACAAGTGTCTCGTCTTTCTTTCGGCCGGCCAAGGGGCCGACAAATGTGTTTCTATTGATAACAGAAAACATATGAAAGAATGGATCAAATCGAACCATGGGGCCATGGAGCTGCCTTAAAAACCTTAACCCCCCAAATTAGGTTCTTCTAAGAAGAAGTAACACCATTTTTTCGATTTGCGTTGTGAAAATTCGAGTTGCGTCGTTATCTTAATGCCTTTTCTTACAAAATTCAAAAAATTGCTATCGAAAATTCACAATTCGTTTTGCGTTGTTACGTTTTGCGTCGCGATTTCTAGGAACCAATTACTGACGCAAACCGAGGCCCTGCTGTATTTCAATTTTGTATGTTCTTGCTTGTTTATGGGTTTAATGCTATTTAGTGTGTCCTTGATTTGTATTTTTAGTTTACTCTGCTTAAAACTATTCCTTTTTTCTAACATATTCCCATAGCTTGCATCTATGTCGTACGTTTCTACAACTTTCTCTATTGATTTTTGTATGTGACTCGGCGTCGGCCATACTTTATATTTCCTACTTAGAAGCTAGAATTATTATTAAACCTATTATTATTAATTATTATTAAACCTATATCTGGCAGAAAACTGTTCCTCGTCGTGAAACTCCCGGGGGCTTTGTGCATTACTCATTGTCCTTGCCACTCTTACGTGCTCCATCACATGATTTAAGTATTCGACATAATCGTCCTCGTAAATAATTTTTTACAAATTTGGCAAATTCGATGTTAAACTTCAATGAAACCACTCACAAACACGTTTGTTTTCAACAATTTAACAAATAAAAAATGGATCATTGTCAAGGAATAACTACAGGTCTTAGAGAAAGCATAGCAAGCATTGCATGCTTTAGTCCAGAGTGGCTATGTGATCACACAACCCATATGTGTTTGACTCCAAATTTATAACACTACTACACTAATTATTGCAAATGTTAAAATATTGTCGACGCAATTATTAACCCTTCTGTCGCTGCCTACGAGCTATTATGCCTGAGGTTTAGCTGAATCTTCTGTAATTAATTAATTTTAATTTTATTTTTTGAAGAGGTCTAATTTTAATTCTAGACACAGTTTACATACTATCTCTTACGATGATAACGCCGGTTGTTTTTCGTTTCTTTAGACATAGTTTATATTTCGCCGAATGTTTGATCGCATTTGTGGCCGTCAGTCCCTTTGAAATATATGGAAAGGGGTGGAAAATATTGTTGAACGATATATTTCACCAAGATATAGTACCCATGGTCTGTCTAGATCTATACGCCAACAGAAGGGTTATTTATCATGTCGGCATTTTAAGAGAGTAATAAATATTACGCGGATTTTATATTCTCAATTGTAAACAAAAAATTGACATTTGAATTAAATTTTCACACATACTATGAACTGCAACGGTGCCATTTTTATTTTCTGATGCCCACTCTGGACTAACGCATTCACATGGGTTGCTATGCTTTCTCTAAGCTACAGGCTACCTTGACTTTTAAGGTGAAACATAATAGAAAAATTTCAATGCTTCCTTATAATATGTTCAGAGTGACCGATAACTTATAATTTAGGGCTATTTTCATGCTTTCGTATGAAAACAGCCCAAAAACATTTAAGTCCCATACAAATTGACACATTGAAAATATCCTATTTTGCGTGTTTTCTATGAAACCTTTTTCAAATGAAAACATGTAAAAGCCCAGGTCCCAAGCCTAAATTCCCCTATTTAGCACATTTCGGCTCATTCCGATATTTTAACTGAGACGCTAACAAATTGTTCTGTTTCGTGTGATTTCCAATGTTCTTAATTTCTCCATGATAAGAGAATGGACGGTCAGTTTGAAGTGACGGAATATACTGCAAATAACTATCGATGACTTTACCAGCACATGTATACTTAGAACGATTTATAGCCAAAATATTATTATATATTTAATGTTTAATGTTTATTGCTTCAATTTATATGTTAACAAAAATAAATACATAAAAATACATTTTAAATGGCAAAGCGTAGGTTGCCATATGAAATTACAAATAGTGCACTGTGAACACTTTTCGGTGTTTTCTGAAAACGTACAGGGATATCAATCCGTTTTCGTCTACTTTGAACATAATATTAACTGAAAAGTTCACTTGATTTCAAGCAACGTTCATAAATACAAATTAGGGAAAGTAGCTCAGCTCACTTAAGGTCTGTTAAGGTCGCCTTACTAGTATTTTTCCCAGTGCCGGATTAACCACGTGGCAGAAGGTGGCAAATGCCACGGGCCCGCGCTTTGGGGGGCCCCGCGTTTTTCTCAAACAGAAATTATATTATATAGCACTTTATCGTTGAACAATTTACGCTAGGATGTTCCAAAATTACAGCAAGGTCCGTATTGCATAAAAATACAGAAATATTTGTTTCTAAAGGCTAGAACTGAGATCGAGAGTGAAATTTTTGTCCGCTGCGATTTTTTCAATGAAAATGTATTCATATTCATACTGTCGTGGAATATGTGGAAAATGCTGGGGAATTCCATACGCTGCAATCCGAAAACAGTGCCATCATTTTTCTTGGCCATTTTATGTATTTTTTTCGATTCCCCGGTTATTTAATCTTGAAATGGCAAATGACCGGGAAATCGAAAAATAATACATAAAATGGCCGAGGAGAATCATGGAACCGGTCTCGGATTGTAGCTTATGGAATTTCCCACTGTTTGTGACACATTCGATGACAGTAAGTACGCATTTTTATTGATAAAATCGCAGCGGGAAGAATTTCACTCTCGATCTTAATTCTGCCCTCAATTCATGATAGCATTCCCATAAACCTATGTCCACATTGTTTCAGATTCACGTTCTAGCGAGAAATAAGATTTTTGGAGTTCATGTTAGGAAATGTGCTTGCATACATCCATAGAATTAAGAAATTACAAATTTATCTCTCATGCACAGTGGCGTACCGCTTTAAACGTTATGAAAAGAGCGGCAAAAATACCTGTTTAAAAAATGATTCAAAATGCTTTCTAAAAAATTGTGGTTTTCATTGAAGTGTGTAAATTTTCGATTTTTTTTATTAAAACCGTAAAACCGAATTAATGTAGAAGATGTTAATGTAATGAATTTGGCTTTCTGGTATATGTGCTACGTGAGTATCTTTATTGTGGGCATCTCTTAGCTAAATGTTTGGTTGTCAGTTTTTATGAACCTGAGTAAACCTGAAAAAAGACAATTCAATCGAAAGCTATATTAATAGGAAACACTTATATAATGAAATAATTTTCCATTTTTTATTACTTTTCGGAAAATGTGAAATTTTTAAATTTTTAGAGGTCGTCCAAAAAGGGACTTCTAACATCAATTCTTCCCTGTCGAATAAGTACAGTTTGTCTACAGAAATTCGGTTTAACTAATTAAAATAAAAAATAAAAATGCTGGAAAACTCACACACGTCAATGAAAAACAATTTTTGAAACAATTTTCAAAACAGATAATATTGCCCCCATTTTCATAATTGATGGGATGGGAATATTCTCACGGGTTGAATTAAAACACCTTGGAGTTTCTCTCGACACGTTTATTCCGCACAATGTCTAACCCGGAAGAGCCAAGGCAAACGTCAACGTATATTGACAAGTAGTTATTCGTTAACAATAAACACGTTTTTATAATAATAATGCTTTTTTAATTTTTTTTCCCGGTAGAACAGTGGTTTCCAATTTTTTTCAGCTCGTGGCTCCTGTTGCGAAATCTGCTGATCATGGCACCCCCTGAGAAAATGTTGGCCAAAAACTGAAAATAGATGCGAAAATTGCCTTGGGCAAAGAATGCTTTTAATTTTGGACATATGTAAGTTCCGAATCCATTGTCGCAATTTAAATTGTATGAACATTATGAGTTCGGCCGCCATCATGGCTTTAGTGATATGTCGAGCAGCAAAATTGATATTAATATTACTGGTGCGACCAAAAATCCGTAATTTTTTTTATCCAAAGACTATAGCTGGCTGATGCGGTTCAAATCAGCCATATCAAATAGACCCCGCGCTCTACATATGCCACGGGCCCCGCGCTTGCTTAATCCGGAACTGATTTTTCCCCATATAATTCATATTTGAATTATAATATCAATAATTATTTGGATAAAGGAATGACTGAGGTGAATGGAGGAACGTTCATCATAAATAATATATGTATATTTTTTAGGAAACCTTGATACTTAAGGGCTCCTTGGATAAGATTACCTTGAAACTTAAATTAAGGAAGATTTTAAGGAATGTTTATAAATACGGACCTTAATATTTTGCTTTCATTCCTTCAGAACCGCACGCCACTGATCGGGCGATAACTATCTAAATCCTTTTATCGTCACTTTTTGAAAGTGGTATTACTATGGCTGTCTTCAAATCAGTCGGAAACACACCTTCAGTGAAGAATTGATTGAATGCATTGAGCTATTGCTATAGCTAAATTCATTGAGTCTTGACGATCTTTCACTAGGTGTAGAGACTGGCAACGTATAGCAAGCAACTGAAGCATCCGATGAATATTGGGGTAAATAGAGTTTCGTCACATCGGATTAGCCCATCTACAGCATTTGTATAGGCAGCGGAGTATTATGTTTAGTATTACCGAACGTAGTGTTTGAAGATTCTCCAAGCTCATTCCAGGAATCCCATCTTCTTTATAAAAATCATGAAGATAATCTATTTTCTTGGGATATATTTTTTTCAAAAACAGTATTCGATTTACTGCGCGCATTTCTTAGAATATTATTAAATTTTAGGCATGTCGTAATGGATACGCACAGGATCGATTGAACATTTTTGGCGAAACAATAAAGTTTCGAGCTGCTTGCACTTGCAATAGGAGGAACTCTGCATGCATTTAGTGCAATTAAGATAAAGCGTGTACATGGAGAGCCATTTTGTGCTTCTTAGCTATAATGATTTGGCCTCATAATTAGAATCAATTTGTCCACATTAAAGGAACGTTAGAACTTTAGCCAGACTTTGGCCGGGTTTCTGATAGCTCTTATTGGCTGAATTCAAATTGTAAGACAAAACCGGACGGGTAAACTTGCAAGACAAGAACCATCGTTCTTACAATCTGAATTGCACAATGCTTGTCTGCTGGCCACTACAAAAGCTCTCGCCGGGTGTTTGTTTGTGCTAATAAACGGACGGCGAGAGCTTTTGTAGTGGCCAGCAGACAAGCATTGTGCAATTCAGATTGTAAGAACGATGGTTCTTGTCTTGCAAGTTTACCCGTCCGGTTTTGTCTTACAATGTGAATTCTCCCATTCAGTACCTGTCGGCTGATTAGTCTTATCGCGTAGAGAAGACACACACCATATTTAGAAAGCTTTTCCATTGTATTGAATGGAATTTTTGTTTATTTTGCAGAGCTACGCCATATTTTGCTTGTTTAAGCCATCATCTTAGATTGAGAAAATCATTGCACACTTTCATCCAACAGCGTAAATAAGCAAAAGATAACATAACTACACTTTAAAAAGTGATTTTAAATTTCCGCTGAAAATGCGGTACACTTTTTCCCACTTATAATCACATACAGCGTGCATTTTTCAACAATTTCGGTGTAAAATAAGAAAATTACACCAAAATCGGTGTGAAATGTATTTTTACGCTACACTTCTGTACAATTCAGATTTTCTTGTGCATTTTTACAACGTTTATGTGTATAATTCGGATTTGTGGTGTATTTTTACAACGTGCAGTTGAAGTTTTACTCCTTTTTTTTTTAGCGTGCTCTCCAGATCTCATACTTCAATCGGCTGTACTTAGCACAAAAATTCTCTGCACTTAGAACTCATGTATACACGCTCTGTGGCTCACTTGGTTGAGTCGCACTCTATACGATGCTATAGTAATCTAGAGGTCCCGGGATCGAATCTCGGCGTGGTCCAACATTTCCGTACATGTGCGGATAGTAATAGTGCTTGCAACATTACACTCCGAAATGATATGCAATGTAGCGTTGACTCGAAATTGCCTATAAACGGCTGAGTTACCGCACCATGGCCGCACATTGGGCTATACGGTACTGAGAAGAAGAAGAAGTTTGCAGATCGCACAAAAAAGACCATATTGCAACCTCCCATGTAAGTATATGAAAAACTGATCAGCAAAACTCGACCGATACTTGTTTATATTTTATATATCCTTAAATAGTTTGTTGATAACTACATTATTTGAAAAGGTTCGCCACTTAACTTTACAACGAAAAAATACCGGCGTACAGAGGGCTGCGCCCGCAATACGAGGGTTTTTTAGAATTTTAATGCATAGTGAATATTTTTTGTACATATATTTTATAAGCAATAAATAAGTATTGTGCACAACATTAATGAAATGCTTCCTGTAAATCTATTTTTGGATTGGTCTAAATAAACGCGTTCCAGAATGAAAGGCTAGCGCCTTTCATTCTGTTCCACCTTTAATTAGACCAATCCAAAAATAGATTTACTATTTACCCAGTTTGTATAAAAGTACTCCAAGGCAAATCTAAAGGCATTTTTCGATTTAAGATTTCTGATGGCCTTTGACCAACAAGAAACTCAGGCAAACGTAAGGATGGCTTGGCTTTATATATGAACTGAATTATTAGCTGTAAATCTACTGTTACTGTTTTTTAATCAAGGAAAAGCAACCTTATATAAAATGATTCCATTGTGTTCCCTGTCATAAGAGCCAACGCAAGCTTTCCTATGAGTATTGAACAAGTATACTTTTGCAGCTATTCAGGGACACCCTGTTAACTTGGTTCTACTTACTTTTATGGCAAACACTATTACCATTCTAGGCACTTCCACCAAATTTCATGTTCATTGTTTCATCAAGTTAAAAGATATACATTGAAGAAATGCTTAAGAGGCTTGCATTGTGAAAGGCCCTTACTAAATACTTATTTGGCTATATTTCCGGTTTGGATACAGTTATTCGAATGAAAATTCGTAGACATATTCTATATGTAATTTTCTAAAAACCCTTACCAGGATTTTCATATTTGGAAACCTAAGAGGGGCTACACACGAACAAATTGAAATTTTACAAATTCACTGTTATTTACTTTTCCTCTGCAAAAGTCAACAGTCTTAATATTTAACGTATATAAGGCCCTACCGACCAATCTTTGTGCAAAGTTTCATATCGATCCCTATAACGGTTTAGAAAAACGGAGCTCGAAAAGGAAGTTTAACTTTAAACGCCAATAACTTTTTTACAGTTACTCGAAACTGGAAAATTTTAACTGATATGAGGTCTACTCGTTTAGATCTTTGATTTAAATACCCATACGTCAATCTCCGATAAAAACTAAAAAGGACAACTTTTTTCAAACGTTCGGGACACCCTGTTGTCTTCTTCCTACCAACTTCTAAGGTATATGTGCCAAAGACTGTAACCATTCTACACATTCCTACCAAATTTCATGACAATCGGTTGAGCCGTTCGCGAGTTATTTAGTGAACAGACGGACAGACGGACAGACGGACAGACGGACAGACGGACAGACGGACAGACGGACAGACGGACGGACGGACAAAATCGATTTCATAAGGGTTTTTTGAAAAAAATTTTCTAAAAAACCCTAAAAAAGAGTGAAACCGCTTTATATTCCTATTATTGCGGAAAGTTTTTACACATAGCGAGGTGTAAATTTGCTAATATATTGGAGTACTTTTTTAAACATTTTTTATGTAAAATTACACTTGATTTGCAAATTTTGATTGCAGAGTAATTTCACTATCATAATAGAAGGAAACAAAGTTTCCTCCTATTATAAGAGTAAAAATTTCATAGAGTGTATGCAAAATTAACAAAAAATCAATTCAATATAATGGAGAAGCTTTTTGAATATTGTGTGTGTCTTCTCTGGGCGATAAGACTAACCATTCTATAAGATCTACGAGAGAATGGGCCTTTGTCCACTTAAATCACAGCTAAGTCACAATCGAAAGCTGCTTAGTTCCTGAAATATTCGCAGTTTCATCCACCAGCAATTAATTTTAACTCAACTACATTTATCAACGTGGATGATATCAATACCGCTATGCTTGATGCACGAATCTATGCGGCTTGAAAACATTTTTTTTTTGCGAGCTGAACTTTTTTTCGCTTGATCTGGATTTTTAAACGGGTAGATAATTTGGAATATATGGATTTTTACCGAGTGGGTTGGGTTTTGTTTTGGTCACACCTCTGTGCCGACAGGAAGGCACCATTCAATGCCAGCTTAAATTGAAATGAATTAAAGTATACCTAACAAATTGTACGTTTCAAATTGTATGGTTCCTGGAAGCTGCATTAAAAAATTTAAAAATACACTAAAGTATTCATTCGAAATTGTCATTTAATTCTTGTAAAATTTACATTAATTTTTTTGTATAATAAGAATAACACAACGATTTACTACTAATAAACAGTTTTATAAATAAAACAATTAAGACATTTTCACTACATATTTTTTATACATCTACAATACTTTGTTTGCGTTAAATTGTCTGTTTTTTTCTTCTTCAAAGTTTTACATTATCAGTATTTACAAAATCGCTTAGTGGGGGTCAGACAAGAAAGAGAAAGAGAAACTTGTCTGTCCATCACATCGACACAATGTCTTTTTTTTTAGAGTCAAATTAATGAAATCAACAGGAACACATTTATTTAGATCAAAAATGTTTAAATCGTTATCATTTCGCTATAGAGAAATCAACGACTATCTTTTTTCTCTCAGTTCTATGAACTTATAAAGGAAGAACGTTTGTAACGTTTTATTTTTAAAGAATCTTAGGATGAAAATAGCACCTTCTCATAGTACGCTTTAACATTTTACTTAATCGTCATTCTTGTACATCAACATACTATAAATCTAGAAAATATAAAAATGGTAACTAACTAGTAAGAGTAGGTATGCATTCTGTGAATTTTAAAACAATCTGATTTCGGATTTTTTTTATTAAAAAAAAAAACAGTATATAAAAATTTCTGGTTATTTTTTCACAGGGCGGTAGGTATTTTGATAAACCTCTCTATGGCCTTTATTAATGAATCATTGTTACTCGATTTCATAAAAAAGAAATTAAAAAAATTGTTTAGGTGTAATTTAGATTTTTTGATATCAATATTTTCATGTCGACTTGTCAAGACTTGTCGATTGTAATTTAATTTGATGTAAAAAAGAGAAAATACTAAAAATTTACACAATTTGATTTTATAAAGAATGGCAATTCGAGGAACATTTTATTTATTTTATTTTTACAGAAAATATATTATGTAGAAAGTTTAAAAGATCTGCAAGAATGTTGAATTTTCGACTGTTTATATGATTGTCTAAGATCTTTTTTGATAGAATGCAAAATTATAAATTAAAAGTGGTGCTTTGATATATTAATATTAGTTATAATTTTACTATTGTTCGGAGCTCGTCGACTGTCATTCAATATCAATCTACTTTAAATTTACATTTTAACTTTAAGTTATATTTACAAACGTAGAATGTTAATCTAGGAATCTTAATTTATTTTGTATTGAAACACATTAGATAGATCTAGCTTTTGTCATTTTAAATTTATAATCTATAAATGGTCAGGTAACTTGAACACGGTCTTCACTGTTTTTATTATTGTTATTGTCGTTGTTACTACTAGTTGCTAGATGCATAATAGGACTCGTTCTTTCCATTAGACAATCGTCGTGAATTTGCAGACTTTTAGGAGAATTAGGTTCGGATGGCGACGACGACGAAGACGATGCACTTCGCGGCGAATTCATGTCGCCCGATGTCGACATTTGTGAGCGTAACGGTATGGGTAGTTGTGTCACTTTTCCCATAAATGAGCGTATTTCCTCGAAATAGGATTCCTCGGTCATACCACCACGATTATTTCGTCGCATGCCTCGTATCCGTTCGTCGAATCCAAGACCTAGTGACGCAGCATCGGCCTCGTGCTTCTTCAGATGACGATCAAGATTAGTTTGTTGTCCAAAACAACGTTCGCATAGCGCACATTTAAAAGGTCGTTCCTTGTTATGAATGTTACGAACATGCCGCTGCAAATTGCTAGATATGCTAAAGGAACGTTCACAGTATTTACACTTGTACGGCTGCTCGCCTGTATGCGTTCTAAGATGTCGCGTAAGGTTCGCCGAACGTGGAAATACCTTCCCGCAAAATTTGCAAGCATACCGATCCTTATTCTTAACGGCGGCAGGACTTATGTTTGCATTTTGCATAGCTTCGTTGTTATTGTTGTTACTATTCACTACAATACTATTACTACTAGTGCTATGGTGATGAGGACGATGGTGGTTAACGATTGATGATGCGAGGGTTGGTAACGACGAGAGCAGTTCCTGTTTCGGTCGTAACAGTTCAAAAGCGTTCGGCGGCGGTTGTGGCGGTGCTACGAACGGATTACGATATGGTAACGGTATGCGAGCAGCCTTGGCCATAGCCTCTAACATAAGCGGGTGTATTGCCGGCGGTGGAAAGAGTCCAGGTCTATGGCACCCAAGATTAGGTATTCGAAGTTCCTCTTTGAACTTGTGAGCTGTCCCTCGAAACTTTTCGCTTTCATCGAAATTCGGTAGACTGAGTATTGTAGGCTTCCCTTGACTCTCGGCTTTAGCCGGGAATACGTTACCCGGAGTCTGCGATCGATTGTTATCGATCATGATAATATTACAATTTTCATCGGCCAACCGATCTTCACTACTCGTACTGCCATCTGAAGTGGTCTTTTTATGGTCTAAACGAAGATCGAGCGGTTGATCGGCTATAGATGGGCCACCTTGACAATTGGTTGTTTGACTTGTTGATGATGTTGAGGACGTTGTGGTAGAAGTTGAATGATTTCGATTTGCCGGTGATAAATCGTAGGGTAATTGTGATGCATATGAGGCAGGACTTTGACCTAAGGTTGGGTACACCGACCCTTGTTTTGGACTAGGAAGCATTTTTCGTGGAGAGTGATCCTTCTCCCGCATTATTAGGCGAACATAGACGTGGGTAAAGTGACGGCGATCAAGTGGATGCTATTGTGGTAGTCATGGAGACGCGATCTGGTCGTAATGCTTTACACACATCTGGAAGAGAAAATATGTTAACAAAATTAATAATCTTAATTTACAATAGCTACTTATAATAAAAATGGCAAAGTTTGTTGTATGTTTTAATATATGTAAAAAACAACTCTTGGTAATTTATTCTTCTTAATTAATATTTTTGTGTAAATAATAAATACGACGTTGAAACTACTGAATCCTCTATCTAAAATTTCTATAGTCACAGATTCCCAATCCTTATAATAATTATACAAACTTGTATCGACTTCGATTTTGTGTATGATCCATTAATTCAAAGAGAATTTAGGCCCTATTTCATCCATTTTCACTAAGCAGCATTTAACAGGGATATCTATCTCGACAAAAAATAAATACATACATATAAAAGTTCTTCTTACTTGTCTTTGCCAATCTTATTGCATTTTGATCTTTGTATTAGCAACGGGGTTGTATTTGGTGGCAGAAGCATAGCTATTATTTCGCCATCGTTGCCTCCGGAGTGTTTTCGGTAATTAACGACCATATGTCACTCAAACCAATGACAATATGTCACTCAAATTAGCACTTATTCCTGGGCCTGGTATGAGCGCTCCACTCTGTGGCGGAGCAACTTCACTCAGGGCCCCCGCGGACTTCTTGAGTGGGCCCCCCTAAGCCGTAGTTTTTCTGCCATTTTAGAAAAGTGTCTGTTACGATGAAAACGTTCGTGGGTCCAGCCAGTTCGGTAATTTCTCCACGATGCTAGTGGGTCTCATTCCAGAAACCTGAAACCCCTAGCAAGACTTCATTCAAAGTGAATGTGGCCAAAGTACCACAGCCCTAATGTATGTACCGCTAGCAAGATAAAATATTTTAGTCTTCAACGACATATACAGGCCGTACTAATTAGTTTGAAATAAATTTGTTACCACTCGCGAACTATTTTGTTCGTGTTTGACAGTTCATCACAAAGTATATTAAGTCATGTATAAACACCCAATAGAGAAGGTACTATCTTCAAAAAAGTTGTAAGATAGTCATTTTGCAAAGGGGCCTAACGTTTTGGCAATATGGAACTTGCTAGGAAAATGGGTCGGATTACAAACTGCAGCTACAAATACCACAGGCATACCAAGATCAAATTTATGCCGTGATGGAGGCTTATTAGGTGTTCATAGAGCCGACTTCTTATTTTAGATAAATTTAGACTGAATAAGGCAGAACAATTTTGAAAGTTTAATTTAGCTTTTCACAAAATCAACATAAAATGTTGTGTTTTCATCGCATACATTTATTTAGGGAAATTGCACTGATTTCCAGCTTTTTCAAGTGAATTATGAAAGAAGACCAAGGTTTTCCTGCACTATAAATGATTATAAAAATATCGAGAAACTTTTTTCATCCATATTCGGAGGATCCAGATTGTCTGATGAACTTTCAAAAATGTTAGGACAATATGATAGGTATGTGTTGAGCGTAGGGGCCTACCAAAGGGACCTATGGTGAAAGAGAAACAATCAATTTAGCATTTGTTTTTACTTCGAAAAGAATATAAACTTTCTACTTCTTGCCTACAAAAAATATCTACATCGGAACATTGTTTTTCGTAGTCGTGCTGTTTTTATATGTTACGAGAAATCTTTCATGTGGTGTTTGGGCCCCTAAATCCCGACGGAATCATAAACCAATATTATGTGGAGGATTGGCTGTAAAGCTGTAAAACTGTTGAGAAGACGATATTGTTGTGTGCCTAGGCTGCGCGGGGTATACATCTTCTCAGTACCGTACGAGTATATCCCCATGTGGGGCCATGGTGCGTTAACTCAGCCGTTTATAGGCAATTGCGGGTCAATGTTACATTACGGGCTATACATAAGAAAGGCAAATTCCGTATCCACAAACCGTTCTTCTAAGAAATTATTTTTATATAGAGCTTTCCAATAAGGGCGGGTAGATGTTGAAATGGAATAAAACAAGCTGTGTGTGAGTTATAAACGATTTTTTATTCTATTTGAAAGACCCATAATATGCCATTATGTATGGAATATAACATCATTCAAATTTCTGCCGCGGCTTGTCCCGATGGCCGGGATCCGAGTTGTCCAATTTTCAATGACTCTGCCGCATAGATCCTGCTGAATTTGAGCGAGGTCGATTGCGGCTTATTGGTATAGCCCTATCTGACCAAAAACAACAAAGTTGTAAAAGTTACCCCGCCAAAGAAAAACTCATCTGCCGCAAAAAGAATACATATCACTCCAATCCGCTGCTCATATCTAATTTTGTTTGCTGGATGTACTTTTGTTTTAGGTGTAAATGCTGGAGAAGTTTAAATGTACAGGACTACTTCTTAAAGTAATTTGGTGGGAGCTTTAACATTTTATTCAGTGCCACTTTGACGGCTCCCTCCAAATTACTTTAAGAAGTAGCCCTGTACATTTAAACTTCTCCAGCATTTACACCTAAAACAAAAGTACATCCAGCAAACAAAATTAGATATGAGCAGCGGATTGGAGTGATATGTATTCTTTTTGCGGCAGATGAATTTTTCTTTGGCGGGGTAACTTTTACAACTTTGTTGTTTTTGGTCAGATATCATATATTTTTGCATACTCAAATAGCCAACTAATATTTTTGTTTTGGCAAAAGTTTCAATAGGTTTTCGTTCAGCATATTCCATAAATTTAATATCATGAGTTATATTCACAGGGTCTTCTTTAAAATAAATAGATACTGCAAACGCAATTGCAAATACGCCACAAATGGCTGTTGCTGAGCTTTTTTAAAAATAATTTTGTGCAAAATAGATTTGTGTTATCTTTGTGTTATGGCTCTGCTAACATTCTGTTAGTAATCTGTTAATTTTTTGGTAACTCTATTAATGCTCTATTAACGTTCTCTTAACACTCTATTATCTTTTCGTTAATTCTCTGTTAACGTTCTGTTAATGTTCTCTTAATTCTCTTTAATCATTCGGCTAATGCTCTGTAAACGGTCTGTTACCTTTCTTTTATTACTCGATTTACGTTCTGTTAACGTTCTGTTAAGGCTCTGTTAATTTTCTGTTAACACTCTGTTAACGATCTGCTAACGCTCTGTTGTTGCCTTACCAACGCTTTGTTAACGTTCTGTTACTGATCTGTCTTAATGCCCCCCTGACCCAGTGTCCCAATGTCACATTGTCCGAATGTCACAGTGTCCCAATGTTCCAATGTCCTAATGCCCTAAGGTCCATTGTCACAGTGTCCTCATGTCCCAATGTTCTAATATCCCAGTGTCCCAATGGCCTAATATTCTAATGTGCCAATGTCCCAATATCCTGATGTCCCAGTGTCCCAATTTAGGTCCTATTGTCCCAATGTGCAAATATCACAGTGCCCCAATGGTTTAATGTGCGAATGTCCCACTACCCTAGTGTCCCAATGTCCCAGTATCGGAATATCCCAATGTCCCAGTCTCCCACCTAATGTCCTAATATCCCAATGTCTAACTGTCCTAATGTCCCAAGGTCCTAATGCCCCAATTTCCTAATATCCCAGTACCCCAATGTCCCAAATGTCCCAGTATCCTAATGTGATAATATCCCAATGGCCCAATGTCCTAATGTACCAGTGGTCAGTGTCCCAATGTCGCAGTATACCAAGTGTCCCAAGGTCCCAATAGCCTAATGTCCTAATATCCCAGTGCCCCAATGTCCCTGTATCTCAGTGCCCTAATGCCCCAGTATCCCAATGTTCCAATATCCCAATGTGCCAATATCCCAATGTTACAATGTCCCAATGTTCTAATATCCCGATGTCCCAGTGCCCCAATGTTCCCACGTCCCAGTTTCCCCAGTGTACCTAATGTCCCAATGTCGCAATGTGTTGATGTCCTAATATCCCAATGTCCTAATGACCCAAGACCCTAATGTTCACATGTTCTTATATCCCAGTGCCCCTATGTGCGAATATCCCGATGTCCCAATGTCACAACATTCCGATGTCTCAGTGGTCCAATGCCCCTATGTACCAGTGTCCCAATGTCCGATTGTCCCAAGGTCATAATGTCCCAATGTACTAATATCCCAGTGTCCTAATGTCCCAGCCTCCCAGTGTCCTAATGTCCCAATATCCCAATGTCCCATTGTCCCAATATCCTGATGTCCCAATGCCCCAATATCCCGATGTCCCAATGCCCCAATATGCCGATGTCCCCACGTCCCTGTTTCCCCATTGGGCCTAATGCCCCAATGTCCTAATGTCCCAAGACCCTAATGTCCCAATTTCCTAATATCCCACTACCCCAAGATCCTAGTCTCCCAGTCTCCCGGTGTCCCAATATCCAAATGTCCCAATGCCGCAGTGTGTTTTAAAAAATGGTCAATGCGATGAGCCGATAGACGCAATTGTTGGAAATCTTTTGTTAACTTTACCTATTAATTTACCGTTACTTATCTAAATGGAAGACATTGATTCTTTAGAAGGACCACCAGAGGATCATTCTTTCCAAATTTCATAAAAATTCCATCACGAAGAGAGACAGTAGAAGCAAGTCTTTCTGCAACTGTAGACTTCATTCTGAAATTGGGTTACTCGCTTAAGTCTGTAAGGGTGAAAATTTCACCGTTTATTGCATATATCTTACCCGTTATTGTGCCGATCGAAGATTTTTTTTGAAAAGGCACCAGAACAGGATATGTGGAATTTTTTGGTAAAAAAATTTTTTTTGGGGATGTTGCCTGGAAGGCTGTAGCCTGATCAAACAAAAAAGCAAGTTGTCTCCGGTAATCATAGACTTGTTCGCTTTCGTTTTTCTTTTTCCTTTGGCGGGCGAGACGCTCTCGCGTCTCTTGATACGACTTTAGAAACCCCACAGCAAGAAGTCTAGCGGGGTAAAATCACACGATCTTGGTGGGCGATTCACATAAAAAAGGCGTAAAGCTCGCAAAATGCATTAGCACTTGCACTTGCACTAGCGAACACTCATTTTTACAATAAAGTTGTATCATTTGAACGCGCTGCTCAATTGTGTAACTTGACATGGTGATTTGGCATGAGTGACTGACTAGTAAACAACAGATTAGACCGACGCCACCAAAACAAACAGGCAGCTACAGGCTGCAAACATCTACCCGCACAAATTGGAAAAGCCTATATGTCCACCAATTTCAACCAAACCTCACAGAAATGTGTTTCTTTTCATGCCACAAAACATGTAAAAATGGAAGGAATCCGACACAATCCCCCAATTAGGGTCTAATTAGAAAAACTTTTTTATTTGAACACCAATTTCAACCAGAATTCATACTCATATAAATGTTTTTCCATCACAAAAGATTCATGTAAAGATGAATAGAATCGGACCAAGGGATCATGGTGTGCGCCAACCACCCAACCCCTCAAATTAAATTAGATTATTAAATTTTCTGGGATTTTTGTTTTTTTGTGCAGATATTCTAACCAAAGCTCACACAAATATGTTTTATCAACGAAACATGTAAAAATGGAAGGAAAAGAATGGGCAGGGGGGATTAAACAGAAGCCCAAAATTAGCCTCGGTCTCGTTTAGAATAACTTAACACTAAAATCGGAGTTCGTGTTCCTGGATAGATAAATTCAAGTTTTATTACTACACTACATTCTATTCTTTTATATGAATTGTAAAATAATAATTGAGAACGTGTGGGATGGTATGAATGCCTCAAAGCAATATTACAGATTTAACTGAAACAGACTAAATTTATTAAACTCTATTTGATCGTTCCACATTTCCTTCACATAGGTCGCTACATATTATTTTAATGGAATTTATGCAACTCTGACCTAGACCATAGATACGAGTATAAAATAAAATGTTCGTCAACCGAAACATGAGTAAGATTGATGAAAAGATCGTGAAGAAAAATCACGATTTGCGTGGAAGCCGTCGAGACATAGATTAAATTAACAGGTGGAATATTCGTATATAATAGATGTACGCTCGGTCATCTAATGGGTCCATATCGTTTGGCGAAATTTCAAAGTGTTTTGTCAGAAAATGACTTGGGTCCGAAAATGCTTGTCGGTCCCATATTGTCTGAAGATTTATGATGTGTAGATTAAACAGTACAACTATATAATTACCAAAAATAGTAACAATTAATCAATCAGCACAGAGACAAATATTTGCGGAATGTATGTAGAAAGAAAAGGTCATGATTTTTAACAAGTAGCAAATCAATTGGGGAACTCTATTTAAAAACGAACTTGTGACGAACCTTTTAGTCTCTTCATTTATGCTCAAAATGGAAAATTTAAGAAGGTTGCTTTTTCTCTGGATTTGATTATACATAATAAAATCAGATTTCTCACTTAAGACAGTCAGGTGAACGTTATAGATTTTATCAGTTGACTGACTTTGAACAGATCTCATTTATATATGTGAAAGTCTTAGGACAGAATCTGACTTAATATGTTGACAGCATTTATAGGCTTCGATCAGCCCCGTGCAATCTCCTGCTATAGTTTCTAGTTAATCAACGTAAATTGTACATGATATATCAATTAAGATTTTTATCAACCAAATTGAGAGCAGCTAGCTCTATTATACATGCAAAACATTTACGTCCCATGAGCACTCCTGTCGACATGACCACGTTCGATTTGTTGCTTTGGCTTTTCATTGAAATTGTCTAATACGATTTGACGATGAAAAGAAATTTCAGCTAAAGTCTTTTGCAGTTTAGATGTCTTGTCGACATACATTTCAGTACTATGTATGCGGTAAATTTCAATGACATCAAATACACTGATGCTGATTCAGGCGATTGAAGGATTCGGTTAAATCAAAATATGCCCTGATACGATCAATTGGTAAGATAAAAGTTTTGAGATGATATTTTACTGAAATTCGATCTCTAAGTATAACACTATAATACTGATCTTCACTTTCGACTTTGTTTCCTGCAAGGAATGGATTATATACAAAATGTTTGATTTCAAAATTTGTATGTGTGTTGAAGAATATTTTCATGATTTCATTGTAAGTAACAGTGATTGTTGCATTTCCTTCTTGATCTTTGTCAAACAAAAGGGACATCAGCGGGATTTTTGCTGACACTTATACAGTGTAATTAATTTGAAATGTAATTCAAGAAGTGGCAAACTTTTTGTATGTTTTCCTGGTAGATTTATGGTTCGCCTAAGGTTGTAAATCCAGATCAATCTAGTCTGATAAGGTGCTTTTGTAAGTCGGCGCAGTACTTCTTGGTTAGCCTGGAGGTTAATCAATTAACTATATGTATTACGTTAGTGCACTTATGCTAGGTTGCAAGCGATCTTTGAGCACTCGCGAAAATATAATTTAATAGTCTTTTCACAGAGTGGGAAATCGACTTGTTTTATTTCATGTCATTACGTTTGTTTCGTAATTGATTTTAAATAAATAGTTCTCAGTTCGTTGTTTCACAAAAGCTGAAAAGTTATGCAATCATAATTTACTATTCCATTGAAATTTTTATCGATTAAAATTAATTATAAATAAATTTAAACACACAGATGCACTGCTTTTTGAGCATCCCCTTTATTGACACTTTTAAAGAAAATGGGTTTTTTCATAACCTAACTTGATATTTATTTTTTTGGCTTTTGCTTTCAAGTTGACAACGAGTTGATTCGTCTAACCCTTTCATGCCCAAATTATGGATTTTAAGCGTAGAATTTTTAAAACAACATTATGTCGTTCAGTAGGCATCTTTTATGAAATTTTCTTGAAAAAAAAATTTTAAGCGCTATAGTTAACAAATTAGAGCATGATGCCATATGGCATCATTGGGACTGAAAGGGCACTTAGCAAGTTCCGTGTGAAAAATGAGATATTTGGTCGGCAAAAATCCTACATCGGATTTTTTTGCAGAATGATTGGTGACGACCCCCAGATTATGGGAAAAAAGTCTTAGCCGATTGGGGGTCCGCAACCTTAAAAAAGGAGAAAGGGGGAAATGGGGGTAATTTTTCGGTTTTTTGCGAGTATTTAAAAAACGACAAAAGATATAGAAAAATAGTCTGAGAACGAAAAAAACTACATAAAATTATCTTTGCAATGATATATAACACATTATGTATTCAATGATTCGGCGCTAGCTTAAAAATAAATTAGAACTTTTTCATTTTATACCTTTTTTAAAAGCCCCATAACTCTTGAAAGAATGTTAGTTCAGCCGTGAAATATCGTACAAGTATTCCCAATAAGTTCAATATTATTTTGGGAGAAGCATTGAGTGGCTCCGATCAACGACCCCCATTATCCCCCCCATTTGAATTTGGCGAAAGGAAATGTCCATAACTCCCCCCAAAATTAGAGCAGAGTGCTAAATTTTGGTTTATTGCGATTGGAGCTCATAATCACCCCACCCACCAAAAATTAGCTCATTCGGATAAAAACTAAGGGTGCCTTCCATACAGCAAGCAACAAGCATTTATATGAATAGGGGACTTACTGATATGCCTTTCACGCCCAATGATGCCATATGGCATCATGCTCATGCAAAACCACTTTATAGGGTTTTCCTAAAAAAATAATCGAAAAATCTTTTGATTTTCTCTTACAACAACTTCTTTACAAAATAAAACCATTAAAATGATTTGCATAAAATGATTATTATCAGGGAATATGGGGAAATGGATAAATCAGTTTTTCGACTTTACGACAATCGTCAAACCTTCTCTAAAATTTCATTAAAAATAACATCCCAAAACCAAAAATTTCACGCTGGAAAAAAATCAGCTAGGTATTACACTATTGGGAGAGTCTAATATCACACAAAAAGATAAAATTGATTTCTTTCATTTTCTATGAAAAATCATTAAATTTCATGATGCCATATGGCATCATTGGGAGCGAAAGGGCTAAAAAAGATCTATAATTTTCAATGGTTGTGCACCTTGACGTGGCATTGTTGAGACTTGGCTTAGGAATAAACGTTACCGCTATCGAGATATTCTTGAAATTTAATAAAAATGACTTTATTATTACTTTTTTAAATATTTTTTTTTATTTTTTAATAGAGATTTATTCATATAGATTTGTTTTGAGAGTTTTTCGTTATAGATATAATTCAGAATTATTAAATTGTTCCATTTTGCTAACATCCAAATATGTCAAACTGCTTTTTACACCTGGAGGCCTGAAGCGAAAATGAATGGATAATGACCCCCAAAATACCATGGTGAATTTATAATTTCCGCGCCAAACATCACTTTAAAGATATTTTCATCATCACTGTGGCACGATAGCCCGACGTCGGGCCTTGGCCGCCTGAATCGCTGACCTCAAATTGTCGCGGTTACGTGACCTGGTCCTCCAGTTTCGGAAGCCCAGCAGCTGGTGGGCGTCTTCACATACGGAGTTCTCCCAGCGAGCTCTCGGTCGTCCACGCAACTTCGCTCCGTCAATTCGTTGTGCGTTCATCACTTTATTTGCCATGCGATTATCGTCCATCGGTTGTACATGCCCCGCCCATTGCAAACGTTGAAGCTTCACGATTTTCGTTACTTCCAGCTCATCGTACAATTGATACAACTCATGGTTGTATCGGATACTCCATTGATTTCGCTCGCGAACAGCCCCGAAAATTCGCCGAAGGACCTTTCGTTCGAATCGGTCTAGCAAAATTTCGGAGACTATATATTTTACGTCCTAAATAATATTACTAAAAATAAAAAAATAAATATCCGAATGCATTTGTAAATTGAAAATGAGTCACCTCGGGAGGATATTTTGAGACAATTGTCATGAGTTTCTCAAAAGTCAAACCGATTCACTGCCCACAATCAGTTCATCGTGGAAATTATCCAATGACCGTAGAGTCAAAAAATAATATACATAAAATGGCATTGAAGGATTGTAGTTTATCATAGTACGATTATTTTTCGGTCTCACAACCGGTCGTACGGTAGCATCTCCCGGTCGTTCGGACGTTCTTCCTGCGACGATAATAAGCCCACAATGCAGCTACTTGTTACATTTTCATCTTGTCGACTCGACACGTAATTCTACACGTACTTTGAAACGTGCACAGACACATTTATGCGGTCTTTATTATTATTATTCGCCCGTCCGCGTTTCGACCGGATAGTGTGAAATGATCGTACGTCAGGTTTTTGTCGTGCAAGTTTGCCCGTACCGTCGTTTCTTATACTCTGTAATGGCCCAATGATTCTTGGCGAATACATAAAATACAGATATGGACTGGGTTATTTTATATTTTTTTATGGCTTCCTGTTTTTGAAAGGGTCGGTTGATCAATTTTTCGGTTTCAACCAGAAGTTAATTTTCGTTTTTATATCCAGGAAAAGAGCTTTGGATTCGTCTATTAGAAAAAGGGCATTTGTGTGAAACAGAGAGATGGGCCTAAGAGTCAACCATTTATTTTCCTTTGGTGTGTTTTGTTCATCATAGAGTCATTAATTTATATTATTAAACATTCATAAATTCGTCTATTTTGTTGCTCATCCCGTGTACTTTTGGGTAACGAACTCGGGTAACGAACTCCATATAAAAACGAGGCAGAGGCTAATTTCGGGCGTGGCCGAAATTTGAATACCTGTCATATTTAAATTAAACATAAATTTCTTCCGTGTTAATAATTTCTACCGCAACCCCATGACGTGTTCCGATTCTATCTGTTCCTGGATGTGTTCAGGCTAAACTAAGAACAATATTGGATGAAGTTTGGCTAAGATCGGTTCATAAAGAAAACAGTTTTTCTTAAAAGAACATAATTTTCGGGATTTGGTTTCTATGACAGCCCTATGACGTAGTGTTCCGATTCAATCCGTTCCTGGATATGTTTGAGGCTTTACTAGGAACACACCTGAATGAGCTTTGGTTAAGATTGGTTCCTAAAGAAAAAAAACTTCAAAACCGAGGGACTAGTTTGGATTGAAACAGACGGACCGATAGACAGACAGACGGACATCGCTCAATCGATTTATCGCGTCGCATTGATCAATAATATACATATATATTTCTCATATTTGTCTGTATTTTTTTTGATTTTGATAATTCCGGTTCCTGAAATATTTTTTTTTTGTACGTACATATTTGCAAATGTTAGATCTATTGAAGTTGGTCTTTTGTTCGTTGCATGAGAAGTGGATTGTCTGTTATTTAGGAGAATGAAATCGTTTAGTAAGGAAGTGTTCAACAAGAAATCACCTTTTGGATCATTAATTGTGGTTCCCCAGTATTTATGGTGCGCATTAAATTCACCGGCTATAATAGTTAGATGGTCTGAGTGGAGTTTCTCGAAAATGTATTTTATTTCTAATTTGAAATTGTCTAGATTAAGGCTTGGAGGCAAGTACATGTTTATTATAATGGGTAATCAATTGGTGTTCAGGCATTGTAGGGTAACTGTTTCAATTTTTATTTTTTAAATTTTATACTTTTTGTGCGTTAGGATACCTCACCTCCTCGTTCATTTTGCCTATTGTTTACATGTAGGTTATAATTCTGTGGTCAAAAGTCAAAACAGCATAACTCGACTTATGTCAAAATTGAGTTACATATGCCATCTTGTCAAGCATTTTTTGTTTTATTTTGTAAATTTTTTTCGTGCAAATCGGATAAGAGGTTCCAAAGTTATTAATAAGAAACCTAACAGCATATCTCGCCACGATCAGAATTACACAAGCTATAACAGCATAATTCCCCATTATATCGTTATTCCTTTTCGTATTTCGATGAATGAACACTGTTTTACAAGTGGAGGAATAACAACATAATTGAGGTATGCTTTTATTCCCAAATAAAAAAAAGTATACCAACTTCACAATTGACTTATGCTATTTTTCCAAAATGTATAATAGTTTATCACTTGGTACAATTTGAATTGTGTCCTTATTCCATCTTGATATACGTAGCTCGTGCATACAAAACTACACTTGTGCTGTTATTCAGATTATAAATTCTCAAACTGAATACACAAATGTGGAGATATGTTATTAGTCCAAATTCACTTTCTGCGAATTGCAATGTGTAACTAGAATTATGTTTTTATTCCGTGGACAAATCTGCTCCAAAATAATAAATAGTACTGGAATTATGCTATTATGCTACTGTGATATGCTATATCATAGGAGTAACTTTATATTATAAGAATATGCAGAAGTTAAATCAAGTTAAATATGCAGAAGGGTTTCTGCATAATTATTTTTCGACACATGATTTTGATGATATCGACGAAGTATAATTTCACTTCTGTCCATTTTCCAAGGTCGAATTACGTACTTTAGATTGAAGTGCGTCGATATGCCAGTGCATCGCTATGCTTCAGCCCAGTGCGACTTTAAAATAGGCCAGTGAGTATATTCTGTCCTCTAACGCAGGTCAGACGGCAAAAGTCATCCTCATATGTTCCAGCCTCACTAGCCTCGCTGGTACACCAAATTCCAGCTCTATGTCCTACAGTGCTATCGGCACTCTTTTCCAAACTATTTAGATGCTCCTGTAACTCTTGTATTGTAAAGTGTAGAGTATCACTGTCCTTGTGATAATGCACGGCCTATTTTGTTTTTGGTTAAAATATTTCTAAATCATCTTTCTATAGTTTTAAACTTTGAATGTTAAGTTGTAAGAACTTCATAATGTTTTTTTTTTATATACATATTTATAATGTTGTATGGCTAGGATTGTTAATAGAATTATTCGATTTTTTATTAATATCACCAATTTTATACCAGTCCAGTCTGATATGGAGGGATCAGCCAATTTTAGCAAATCCTTCTTTTTGATTGTTGGGCAAGTGTTCATATAAGTTTGTGTCCGTATGTCGGATCAGATCTTGAACAACTTTCTCATACTTCTCACATAAACCCTTATATCTTTGGTAAGAGTTTGTTATGGATTTGTTTTTTTGGTAATGGTTTTGTTTGATTCATCAGAATCAGTTGTTAAGTTTTTGTTGTCTGTGTGCTATGTTTTGCTTTTTCACCAAAAGTATGTTTTTTTTGTTAATATTTTGTTGATATGTTTATGCTTGCTTACTTATAGTGGGTTTTTTTTTAAACTATAAACAAGGTGCTTTGAGAGGTGAGGATTCCTCCTCATCTATTGTGATAATTTCTCTGTGGCTTGTCGACGTGAGAGATTATCGTCAATCATTTAATCACGTTTTTTCCGTCTATTTTTTGGGACAGTCTGGAGCTAAGGCGTTGTGTCCGCACAGAATGCATTATTTGCCTTCGCATAAGGGATCACAAACAGGGGAACTACCGCAGTGTAGGCACCGATTATCTTTTGACTTGCACCACTTTTCTAGGTAAATTAGTCGATAAAATTTTATTGCACTGCTTAACTTTATTATATAGAAATGTTCTACATTTCTTGTACTAAAACTAAGTTTGACGTATTTGGGCAATTTTGAAGAATTAAATGTAATTTTGACCAGCTTTAATAGAATAAAATTGTCTTTATTGTCCACGTCGCGTTTTTTGAATCTTTCGACTTTCACTATTTTAACGTCAGATTTAATTATGTCGAGTAGTTCTTTTTCTTCAATGTCTACTGGTACATCCCTAATTATTCCAACTTTATTGGCCTGATTGTTTGGATATATACACTTCTATCGTCAGAAAATTTAGCTTGGTTTACAAATATGTTAGCGGTTCTGAAAAAAGCTTTTGCGCGCGATTAAGGGTAAAAGTGGGAAAGTTGCCCCACTTTTTGTTTTGGGACCATATTAAGCAATATTAAGCATTATTTGACGGTTTTCACTTGTTAGAAACTGTTTTCAAAACAAATATTGTTTGGAGCAGTCAAGGTTTTGAAAAGGCACCTCTAAATTCGGGGATAGTTGCCCACGCTATGGGTTAGTTGCCCCAATGCATATTTTAATGTGAGGATAGTTGCTCTAAGGGATAAATCAGTTAAAATTTGAGTCAAAAGGGAAAACTGGATTCCAAAATGTGGGAAGATTAAAAATACTGAAGTGGCGAGATTTTTAGTTTATCTCAGCTGTTTCTTTCTATAAGATCAATGAGCGCAACCAAAAGGAATCTTACGTCTAAGTGTCGTGGAGAGTCGCTCCTACTATCCACGTGTAATTACAAACCATTTTTATAGCATTAAAATGCATATTTCAAGTTTAAAGGTTGTAATTTAACCCACTAGGGAATGCCTTTAGGAAAAGTCTTGGGGCATCTATACCCCAAAAATTAGGGACATCTATTGTTTTCTGGGAGGGCAGATGCCCCACATTTTCGTACAAAATTTAATAAAAAGGATATAAAAGTAACTAGCAAGACCTGACAAATATGAAAAGAAGCTTCCGCTGACATGAAATTGAGAAAGTTACGCACGATTGAAAAAATACCAAATTGGAAATTCACACAAGTTGAAAATACATTTTTCGTAATATCGTAACAACGCGGTTGTGTGGACAACGCTAAAAATAAAAATGGAATTACTGTTAGTGCTAGACGATGCTCTTTAACTGTCAATAACATTTTTGTTCATTTTGTGTCTGAAAATAATAATTTGAGCAACTGCGGAATCTATCCCACTGGGGCATCTAACCCACTTTTACCCTATTTATTTCTACCACGTTTTCAATGCTTTGCCTCAACGGCATGGCGACTTGATTAAACATTTTTATCTTTCTCTCTTCAATACCGTAACTCCTAGTGGAGCATGGTGCGTTGATGACTACCGTGTGTAGTCATCAACGTTACAAAGACAACTGAATTCGGAGTGTGGTATGGTTGTCAGCCATACCACTTCCTAGTCGCATTGTTAGTTTATTATTCTACGATAAGAATATTTCTTATCATCTTCTTCTGAATAATAAACTTGCGACGAGTCGTGTCGAGTTTGGAAACTCGTTTCTCTATGAGTGTCTATTTCACAGAGTGGCAACCGAACGATCACGGCCACAGAGCACGACATTTTTATATCGTTTAGATATTAATTTTTATCATTTTGAATGATTAAAAAAAAGTTATGATTTAAGTGAGTTGTATTATAAATTATTTGGCTTTCAAATCTAGGTTCTGGCTTTGAAATACTGCTATTATTGGAGTTTAGTCTATTATGATCGAGGGAAAGTTTTGTCTTTCTTTTGTTTGGAATCTTTTTTTTTCAATTTCAATATTCTATTTCAAACAAATAATTCATGCATTACATATTAGTTAAAAAAAATACCGGCGTGCGTCAGCCTTAACTCTAGATTGGAAAATATTTAGTTTAATACAATTGATTCTTATTAAGTTTCAACTAAAGTTTGATAGTTTAAGGAAACATTTCAAAAACCTTATGAGAGAATATATATAACTTAATCTACTTATCCTATGGTCTTAAAGTATAATATCCTACACATTCAGTAGGCGAATTAGGCTATTATCAATATTTGTGCATCTTGCCAGGAACTTGGGGGTGCTGTTAGCTATTAATGTGTCGATAGTTTTAATTTTGGTTTCTCTGTGTAACCTCCTGGTCGAGTAGAAAAACGGTTTATTAAAAATATGTTTAAGGATCTTGTTCTGGGTGATTTGTATTTTGTTTTTTACTGTTTTGGAATAAAGACCCCAAACGGGGGAGCCAATAGTCGCGATTGGTTGAATAACCATCTTATAAATTAGAAGTTTATTCTCAAGTGAGAGTTTTGATTTTTTGTTTAGGAGAAACCTGTTAACTTTTTGTCAAACACTAATCCTACGTGATTTCGTTAGTCCAGTTGATATTTTCGCCTAGAAAATTTAGAGGAACGTTAGGCAAGTTTGTTCTTTTTCTTTTCCTAGAAAAGAAAAAAGCTTGGCTTTTGGATGCATTTAGCTTAATTTGCCATCTGAAATAGAACTGATATAATATTTCAAGTTGGTGTTCCAGGTTTGAAATGATCTGGTCTTTATCAGTGCTATTGGAAAATATACATAAATCATCCGCGAAACTCCCTAGATGACAATGATTGGTTTTTGGAATATCGGCTATAAATATGTTGAACAATAACGGACTCAGGCAAGATCCTTGCAGAACTCCAGATGGTATTTTTTTTATTGTTGAACATGATTCTCCCACTTTAACAGAAAAGGTTCTATTTGTTTTTCACCAAAATCTTCATTTTCAGATATTGAAAAATCTGTGTCAGTAATTATTCTTTTTTTGCTTCTTTATTATAATTTGTACGGATTATTTGGCCACTAGAAGGGGAATTACTTGCCCTCTTAGACGTCAGGTCGAAGCGTGGGGCTGATGTTGGCAGCGACCACCACCTTGTTATCGCGAAATTTCGCTTACGAACGGCAGCGATTCAACGATCTCACAACACGTGAATCTTGCCACGATTTAATGTGCAAAAGCTAAAAAATTCCCTAAGTAGACGTGCATATTCGACCGCCTTGCACGAAAAAGCTTGTGCAGCAACATCTCTTCAGAATCCTACAATTGAAGATAGATGGAATTTTGCAAAGGATTCTTTTATTTCATGTGGCGAAGCGACTGTGGGAAGATTGGATCGTGGTAGGAGACCATTTATCAGTGATGCTACTTGGTCTCTTATCTCAGCACGCAAAAGAATTAAGGAACAGATTAACTCTGCTGCTGATGATTCAGCTAAAAATCAACTTCGTGCTGAATACCGTTCACTACAAAAAGGCGTGCAGAGAAGTGTGAGGCGTGATAAGCGTACTTACATCAACGCTTTAGCGAAGGAGGCAAATGATGCGGCTTACCGTGGTGAAAGCGGTACCCTATTTAAGCTAATTAAACCACTAATTGGCAAGTCGTTCACAACGGACCATCCTGTGAAAGATAAAGAAGGGTTACTGCTTGTTACTGAAGAACAGCAGCTTCAGAGATGGAAAGAGCACTTTTTTGAGGTCCTTAACAACCGTTTCGGGCCTGCAAGTGCATCTTCATCGGCAGAAGAAGACGTCCCTCCAGTAGCCAGTATTAATTCCAGACCACCATCTAAGACGGAATTAAAGCGGGTTATCGAATCTATGGACGCCGGTAAGGCCCCGGGGATAGATGGAATTCCGGTCGAACTATTTAAAGCGGATTCGAATGCTACAGCGGATATTCTGCTTCCCCTCATCAGAGAGTGTTGGGAAACCGAAACTCTTCCAGTAGAATGGAAAAAGGGCGTAATTATTAAAATTCCCAAGAAGGGTAACCTTAAGGATTGTAATAATTGGCGCGGTATTTGCCTACTTCCAGCTGTATCCAAGCTGATGGCTAAAATTATTTTGAACCGGATCAAGGATGAAGTTGATCGCACTTTAAGCAATGAACAGGCTGGCTTTCGTGAGGGTTTTTCATGTAGCGACCATATAAACACTCTCCGAATTATTATTGAGCAATCCGCCGAATGGAGATCCCCATTACACCTCATGTTCATTGATTTCGAGAAGGCGTTCGATAGTGTTGATCGGGAGTATATTTGGAGAGCTCTTGGTAGGAGGGGCATACCAGATAAAATAATTTCCATCATCAAGGAATCTTATCAGGGAGCCCAATGTCACGTTTTGCACAAGGGTAAGCTTTCAGATCCTTTTGAGGTGCACAGTGGAGTGAGACAAGGTTGCATTTTATCACCTATTCTTTTCCTCATAGCCATTACGATGTACTAGTGAGCGCGCTTCAAAACCAGAGGAAAGGTATCAGATGGAAAATGTTTGATTACCTGCAACACCTGGACTATGCTGACGATATTTGTCTGCTTTCAAACAAAAAGGAGGATGTAGCTCAAATGGCCGATGCTCTGCATTGCGAAAGCCGTAATGCCGGGCTCAAGATAAACGCTGCCAAGACCAAGTACTTGAGCTCCCATCCTGGTGGACAAAGCGGAATTTTTGTTTCGGGCCAGGCAGTCGAAAAAGTTGACGAATTCTGCTACCTCGGAAGCATAGTCACAGCAGATGGCGGCGCGGACGCTGATGTACAATCGCGTATCAATAAGGCTAGGGCAGCCTTCTTCACTTTGACTCCTTTCTGGCAAAATAACAACATTTCCAGGCGCACCAAAATCCGAATCTTCAATTCTATTGTAATATCTGTGCTTCTTTATGGCTGTTCAACTTGGAAGGTGACCAACGAGATAACAACTAAGCTGCAAACTTTCGAAAACCAGTGCCTACGCCGCATCCTACAAATCCGCTGGCCGGAGATTATTTCCAATGATGATCTCCTGAGTATCACAGGTCTGGATTGGATAGGCACTTCTGTCAAAAGGCGAAAGTGGCAATGGATAGGTCATACTCTCCGAAGAGGGCCAACAAATATTGCAAAGCAGGCCCTAGATTGGAACCCTCAGGGAGCCAATGCTAGACGCCGTGTTGGACGGCCAAGAAACACGTGGAGAAGATCGGTTAATAGCGAGGCTGCTTCATTAAACAAACAGTGGTCAGACCTAAAGACGATGGCACAGAACAGAACGAGGTGGAAAGTAGGCGTAGTTGATGCCCTATGCCCCACAAGGGGTTAACAGGAACCAGAGAGAGAGAGAGAGAAGGGGAATTACTTGCCCTAGTAGTCATTTTATTTATCGCGCCTGTGAATTGTAAGACGCTGTCTGTTCTGCCATCTTTTTTATCGGGTGGAGGTTTCGGTTCAACACCCGCCTCCATATTAGTATGATATGAAATCTAGCCAACAATGAAGGACTTACCAGTTTATGCTTTTCCAGATGAAAAAAAGCTAGAGCAACACTTTTAGAAACTGCAAAAACACCGAAAAAAATTTTAACAAACACACAAATTCCAAGATGGTTGCCACAAAAAACAAACACTGCACTGGGAATCCGAAACTGGCAAGCAGGCGTTTCCTAAATGAATTTGAGTTATCTTTTCTAAACCATTTTTGTGATATAAGCGCCTCTCATATCCATTCCATAAACTTTTCAAAACTTCTCGTATGATCAAATGCTATAGTAATGGGATTAAATTAAATTATAAAAAGCATCTTTTGCTCTGATAAGGCATTTAAGCACAAACATTAAATTACAGCTTCAGCTAATTTCATTTTTTTTACCTCTGAAAAGAAACACTTTACTGGGGGAAGTTCAATGACAATCCTTTTTTTTCGCGAAGCTTATTACCAAAAATTTTAAAATCACAGCAGATTAGAATGATTTTAAAATTTTTTGTAATAAGCTTCGCGAAAAGAGGATTGTTATTGATTTTTGGGTTCATTAATTAAACAATTCGAACAATTTTTCATAACCAAAAATGTTCGGTTAAATATAAGTCAAAATAGAAAGTCATTATTGTAATGCGGACCAGCAACTCTTGTAATAGGTCTATTTTCAAAACCTTTCTTGTTTAGAAGCAAATACGTATTACAGAAAACAATTGTTCTTCAAAAATCGTTATATTTTGATTAAATCACGAAGAAAATATTACATTTTTGTAAGTTTAGTCACTAAATTCTTCTGCGGATCAACTCCGAGCCTTTCATGTACCACGGGTTGGGAAACAGTGGTTTAGGAGAATGAAATGTAGATGCTTAATGCATAGGGAAAAATATGGAAATTTTGTATTTCTACGATATGTTGGCGCACCTGAAAAAAATAATAATTTAAAACAAATGTGCGAATCTTTCTTAAGGTGCTCTTAGACTTCGCAGATAAATAATCGTCTTTTGTGATGAAGTCCACCAAATCTAAAAAATAAGCCTAAGAAAGTTAGACTAAGATATGAGACAACTGTCAGCTGCTAGCTGTTTGAGCAAACAACTGGTCTTAACCAAAAAAGTTAACCGCTATCGTTTTTTTCGCAACCCAAACATAGACGGGAATCAATTATGATAAAACGAGACCGAGGCTAATTTCGTGCGCGCCCGAAATTTGAACTCCCGTCACATTTAAATGAAACTTAAGCTTCTTTTGTGTGGTAAAAATTACCGCAGCCCTATGACGTGTTCCGATTCTATCTATTCCTGGATGCGTTGAGGCTAAGCCAGGAACACGCTTGGATGAATTTTGGTTAAGATTTAGAAAGTAAAAAGTTTTTCTACAAGAGCCTAATATGTGGGAGTTAGTTTGTATGTCAGCCCTATGACGCAATATTCCGATCCTATCCGTTCACAGATATGTTTTGAGGCTTTACTAGGAATACACTTGGATGAAGTTCGGTTGAGATTGGTTCCTTAGAAGAACCTAATTTTCGGGGCGGTTTGTATGGCAGCCCTATGAAGTAGTGTTCCTTTTTAATCCGTTCCTAGATATGTTTTGAGGCTTTACTAGGAATACACTTGGGTAAAGTTTCGTTAAGATTAGTAAATAAAGAAAAAAAAGTTTTTCTTAGAAGAACCTAATTGTCGGGGGTTGGTTTTCTATGGCAGCCCCATGACGTCATAGTCCGATTCCATTCCTTTCTTTACAGCGCAAACTAAAAAGAAACCTGCATACAAAATTTCAGCCCGACAGCTTCAAAACTGAGGGACTAGTTTGCGTTGCAACACGCAGACCGACACACAGACGGACATCGCTCAATCGATTTCTCTCGTCATACTGATCAATACTTTTCATAGTCGGAGGTGCTTTCTTCTGTGCGTTGCAAACTTAATGACAAAGTTAATACGTATACCCTTTCACATAGTGACGGGTATAAAAACGCTGATATTACGACTAGAATTTGCCTAGTGCACCATCAAAATATAAAATATATTTCGGCTCGGCCTGGGTCGTTGGTTCCTTGTTGATATGCTCCACATTGATTTCGGTGCCGACATTGTGATGGCTCGCTTGATTAATAAAACAGTACTAGTATAAAGCTGCTGCTTAAAGTCAAAAGAATTACATCTATTCAGAGTACGGGTAAAGCTACAGCTTCAGCAGGGAAGCCACTCGGACGTATCGTCAAGAGAGTTATGAGTAGAGGTACGGAAATTTAGCAAATAAAAAACAGTAATTTCGCATAAACTAATTTTTAAAATTAGAAATTTCGCTGAAATTCGCATAAAAACATAATTTTGTACATTTTGCTGTTAAAATTTATTAAACTAGAAATTCTAGAGATAGTATAGTGATTTTAGCGGAAAAAATGATGAAACCCAAACATCCAAAAAAAGAGCTGACTTTTGATGCCAAATTGTTCTATGTCCTGACCGCATTACGCAGTAAAAAGTTAGACTTTTTTGCGCGTCACATTTGGGGGGAGGGGATGGCAAAGGGGTGAAATTATGATTTTTCGCCAATATCTTGTTAACTGTAATATTTACAGCAAAATGTTCTGAGGACGATTTAAACTACACAAATTTTTTTTTCTTTCTAATGATATATTATATCATATACCTTCTCTTGGCAGATTATATACTAGACCTAAAAACATTCGGTGTAATTTAGATTTTTTGATAGTTACATTTGGCGTTCTAGCTCCTGAAGTAATTTAATTGGAGCCATGGTAATTGGGATAACTATTCCTAACAATATATAGCTGTCCCACACGGAGACTCATGCTTCCCCGACAAAGCATTCCCCTATACCTACCCCCTATTAACATTTAAAAAAAAAAACATGCCTGTAACTTTTCGCCGAATCACAGCAGGCGGGAAAAATTTTGGTAAACGTTAAAATTTTGTGTAGTTTAAATCGTCCCCAGAACATTTTGCTGTAAATATTACAGCTAACAAGATATTGGCGAAAAATCATAATTTCACCCCTTTGCCACCCCCTCCCCCCCAAATGTGACGCGCAAAAAAGTCTAACTTTTTACTGCGTAATGCGGTCAGGCCATAGAACAATTTGGCATCAAAAGCCAGCTCTTTTTTTGGATGTTTGGGTTTCATCATTTTTTCCGCTAAAATCACTATACTATCTCTAGAATTTCTAGTTTAATAAAGCTAAAGTCACTATACTAAGAGTCACAATGAAACGACTTGTGAAGTCACGATCACATTTCATTCAGAAATTTTTAATAGTAATAAGCGATAAAATCGACTAGGAAGTAGCCACCCTATACTGAATAATACTACGAGTTCAGTTGTCAAGAAATGTTTTTGACAATACTTACGACAAAGTCGACTACGCCCCTAAACAAGCTACGGTAAAAAGAGAAACAAACTTCTGAGGCAGAACCCGCGAGTACTGTTTCGCTTTTTAATGCACAGTTCATTTTAATTTTGGGGCTCATCGAACCACAAAAAAAAACTTAACCTTAAAAAAACCCGATGCAGGAAACAAAGTTCATTCATCCAACCTCCGACTAAACACCTTGCTCGGTGTTTGGCAAGCTATTGTGCTCGTCTGCAACTCTTTCATTTTTGGAAATTTCTCTATTCTTATTAATGGGAACGTTTTGACAAAAAATCAATCTAAGAAGAAAAATTATCTTCCACTATTGATTTGAAGAAAAATTAACATTTCATGGAAAAAGTGCAAATTTGAAAATTTCGCATCAATTCGCAAAAATGAGCAAATTTCGCCGAAATTCGCATCTATTTCGTAAAAAGGAAATTTCCGTACCTCTAGTTATGAGGTTTTCAACACAAGGGCAAATATGTTAAATACCATTGTGAAGAAGTCTTACTTAACGTAGATAAAGTGCGAGTTGTGCACACACAGATCGTTCCTGTGTCTCTCAACTCCCAAAAAAAAAATCAATATCAAACCGCACATGGGTGTAGCCAGAGGGAGCAGGGACGGTCGCTTGACGTATTTATCAGGAGTCTGAAAGAGTTTGATGCTATTTTTAATGGATAATTTTACTGCCTTTACAAGTCGAGGCAGTCGAAAATGTTTGTAAATTTTTGTTGGAAATTCAAAAACAAGTGAAAAAACTGTATTTTTGTAGAAAATTAAAAAAAAAATATGTTTCGTTAATGTGATATTAAAAATAAATATGCATTTATATCCTTAAATAAAACAACGATGAACTCGAGAGAAATACTCGTACATACAAATGAACCAATAAAGGAATAAAAATTCACCGAACAAATATGAGCATATGAGTAGAGGATGCTAAAACAAGCGGGAAATATATTTTGAAAATAGGCTACCGAAAACCTTGCATAACCATTTAATGATAGAACCTGTCGGTCAACGAGCAAATGGAATGATTCTACTTTTATTTTTAGAAAATAGAATAGTCATCATTGGGTGGGGTGGGGTTACGAAACGTATATTCCGCAAACTTGGTTGCCATTCTGATCCCCTAGCTGCCATTTTGCGGATCAGAAATAATCTCCAATTTTTTCCCTTTATTTGCCTTTGTGAAATATGTTAACGAAAACAACCGGAGATTACAGGGGATCAGAATGGCAAACATGTTTCCGGAACATGCGCTACTGTTCCGTTTCGTAACACCACCGATTGTATATTCGTAATGTGTACCTTAACATGATTCCATCTCGAAAACTCATAATGTTCTGCATATGTTGCAATTTTTACCTGTAATGAAAACAAAATCATGTATTAATAAAGGCAAACCAATTCCAATTTTAAAAACTAATATTCTAAAAAAGTAGGGTTTTTTAAAGTTTATCTATATTTAAAGCTAACATTTTTGTGACTTGTTATTTTTTTGTTTCTATTACAAAAACTCACCATTCATGAACGAACTCATTAATAACGGAACTGAATATAAAATCGCAAAAAAAACTATCCATTCCACCCAGTTGATCTTCACTGTGTCTGTCAATCAACATGCCACTTAAAAATCAATGACTGACCATCTAGGCTAGGTTGTTAATGAAGCCAACCACAATGTAGCGTCATAAAAAATATATAGAAGGAAGAAGACTAACCACTATTATCGTATATACGTAATAAGCAGAATGTGAATGTATTTCTTCTAAAATAGATACATTTTTATGGGTATATTTTCAATTATATCTTGTTACAGTTTATGTCGACATTTAAACAATGTTGCGAAATACGGAGAGTACCTCCTTCAAAATTTTCATATTTTCGAGGTGATTCTGCAAAAGGTTTAAAGTGTGCTACTTTATTTTGATCATCCAATGTAATCTAGATTGTTATTAATTATGTAAATGTTGGGATGAGTTGAAGTAACAGGGTGACGTATGCGATTATTTTTTTTAATAAAATTCAAGAATTGGATTATTTTATTATTTTTTTTTTTTTATTTCAATTGAGTTCTGTTAGATTTTCGCAATTCCAAACTTCAAAACTATTAAAATTTAAAGAAAACAGGTAAATTATAATTTTCTTAATGTTATTTTATTATTTTATTGCATACGGGTATAATGGAAAACAATAAAACCTGAATAACTTTAGCATCACCTTGTCATTTTTTTCGATTTCCTTTGCATAGCGCACGGGACTAACGTCGGCGTCGTCATCGTCGTCGTTGCACTTATTGTTAACTATAACCATTTGAAAAGAGATCTTGGCATATGCCTATTATGAGTAGAAAATGGGCTCATTAAAACGCTGGATATTTAGCTTTAACAGTCAGCCAACGTCTTAACGATTGAACTTGAAAATCGTCTTCTGTCTAAGAGACTATATGGCAAGATGATGATGATGATGATCTTCAAGATCGCCATAACTGACAAATGATACTCAAGAAGTACTTTAGCACGCGCATAAGAATACCACAAAACTGGTCGACGTCGTACGTTATAACTTTACGTTAAACGATGAAGAAGTGATGGAAACACTCCTATATTGAGCACTTCCTCGGTTTGGCTTATGGCTCGTAAATGTACCATTACCATTACTATGAATATGGAATTTAGCGAATTGAATGGCGTTTATTATAGATATATAAATGCCTATACGGTTAGCTGATGATTCGCTGCATCTAAATTCAACTCTGACGATGACTATTGCACATTATTGCAATTTCTTTTGCGTGAAGATGGTAAAATTGAAAACCACACTAATTTAGGATGCATTTAACACGCATTTAACTGTATGCTGACATTTCCGTCATGTAATTTTAGTGATGTTGATCGGCTAATTGATGAATTGATAGCTGATTGAAATGGTTTTTGTGAAACATTTCCATCAATTTGGAATATTGGCATTCTATGAGTTTGAATGATTAATATGATGTGCTGGGATTTGTGTTAATCGTGGAAAGTGATGCGTCGCTAATGATGATGGGCGTACAACGTACATATGTAGTTTACAAGGATGTAATATTGATATAAAATCAATTTTTAAATATTTTTGGTGATACTTAAGTGTAACTCTAATGAAAAAAGATGATGAATGACTCAACCGATCGAGCATTAAGGATACAGGACAAATTAGAATCGGATGTGATACAGCCCAGAAAGAAATCGAAAAATTGAAGCCAGAAACCTGAGGGTACATTCTGTAAGGGGATAATCGCCATCGCCAATGGCGATAATCAAAAGTGATGTCCTCGTCGGGCGACAATTTATTAATGGGTTTTTTACGTGTGTATGAAAGAGATAGCTACTACTACTCAGAGATCGAAAAGCGACAGAGCTTTTTTGGGATCATATAAGGCGATAATCGCCCATAACTGTCTCCAATAGCGACCACTCTCTAGCGACAGCATTGTTACTGTCGCTTTCATACGAAATTCGAAAAATAACGGAAATGGCTTGAGAGTTCATATAATTTCGACATTTTTTACGTTGTTGGTGTGAAAGAATAAACAAAAGGGCGCTTTTGGAGGATTTGTGGAATTATTTATGATGTAAGAATTTAATATTTTACTACAAAATTGAGGGAATGGACTAGTTAAAAAGGACAGGAGCACTGCACTTCATCGGATAAATGACTCAGTTTTGCGGGTATAATCTATGATCATGTAATATACATACATACTTAAATACATTTTATGCCTATAGTTGCGGGTATAGATACTTGGTGGATGCTAGTCATTTATACATAATGATTGCTATATGTACATATCTTTTGGTGCGTGAAATTGGCGTTGGAGTGAGGATGTACATTTTTTTAAAGGACATAGATGCGATAGTGGGTCTAGAATACTGAAATATTTAGTGAGGGTTAATTGTATTTACATTAGAGTAAATGTTAGTAAATTACGATTTTTCTTGACAGGGCCCTGGCATTGTATAGATTTGACACTATGGTTCGACAACCCTGTCGAAGGAATATCATAGTTTTGTGTGGGCAATTGTCACTTGCTTGTTCGATGTCGACTTTTATTTTTTTTCCCGTTTCCTTTTATTATTTTTATTTTTTTTTCATTTTAGAATTACTAATTTGAAAAAAAAAAGATATTTAAAAGTAACTAAAAATCATATGGAAAAAAATAAGCTGCATGGCAGGAAAAGGATAACTGCGGGGTAATAGTTAATTTATAATTTGTTGCCGATTTCTCTGGACTGATTTGATTTAAATCCACTTTCTTAGCCAATCAATACCAATAAAAAAAGTGGTTACATGCAACTGTTTTTCTGTGTAGTTCTACGTAATATATGAAAGATCTTGTGGAAATACCGCTAACGCATCGAACAAATATCTTCATACACGCTCTTCCTAGAGACATACATTTTCATTTCGACAGATCCCCCTATCCCCGAAGTTACTGCAAAGGCGAGCGCCGAGTCAATTTTCAAAAGTTGTTTCGCTAACTTGTCGACATGTCCAATAACCAATAATGAACTTACAATGTTTCGCTCAAAGTTCAAAGCTCTTCACCAAAGACACACTATCAATCCACTATCCACCCTGACGTCTTCAGGTGTCATATGATCTGTTAGGTTCGCCACGCCATGCATACTTCCGATCGTTTGAACAATCTTTTTGGTGTTGTGTGTGTTTTTCATATAAATCGGTGGCTATTCTTTATTTTGTGGCTGTAACGGTCATTCTTCATCAAAATTAGCGATGAATGTTCAGTTCATCTCCAAAAAATATATTGAGTGCATTCAGCGATCGAAAAATGTAGCAGAAAAGTGCTCTTCCAATTAGATTCTCATTGCGCGTTTCCGCATTTCAGTGTTTTTCAAGTAAATTTCGTTCGTTGAATTCACTCATTATTTTCGCTCCTGAAGATAGCTTTACTTCGACAATCTGTCATCAAATAAAGCACACACCATCGAACCAAACGAGCAGTCACACACACATACATCTAGATACATTGCATACACACATTCAAAAACATAAAGAAATCCTTACGCTTTTCATATACCATGGAATCGATCGTACGATGGCCGACAATATAAGTCCATTTTGGGAACTCGTCCATACGTACCATATGTACGTTTGCAATGCATGGTGTCGGATGACCCTAAAGTATCTATAATGCAAAAGCACATACATATATCTGTCTCTGTCACACGAAGCACAGAGCGCACAAAAACCATCTGTGGCCGTATACAAAGTGATGACCTTACATGATTCCAAAGGACGACACCTATCATTTTCATTGCACTATCGCTTTGTTAATTTAGATGGAATTTATTTTTTGAAGAAAGGTTTCAGCGTTAATATATAATAATATTTTCATTTTAGACCTTTCTTAAAAGCTCCATAACTTTTGAAAGAATGCTAGTTCAGACGTAATGTATATGTACAAGTATTCACAATAAGTTCAAGATAATTTTATGGTAAACATTGAGTCGCCCCGGTCAAGAACCCCCATTATCGCCCCATTCAAATTTGTCAAAATGGCATGTCCATAACTCCCCCCAAAACTGGAGAAGAGTACCAAATTTTGGTTTGTTGCGATTGGAGGTCATAGTCACCCCACTCACCAAAAATCAGCTCATTCGAATAAAAACTAAGGGTACCTCCCATACAAAGTGACCCAAGACAACTTTGTTCTACAGTTTATAAAATGAGTAGTACGTAGAACAAACTCCTGATGGGTCACTTTGTGTGGGAGATACCCTTAGTTTTTATCCGACTGAGCTGATATTTGGTCGGGGTCATTATGACCTCCAATCCCAACGAACCATAATTTAGCACTCTGCTCCAATTTTGGGGGAGTTATGGATATGCCGTTTTGAAAAATTTAAATGGGCGGATAACGGGGGTCCTTGGCCGGAGCGACTAAATGTTTACCTTAAAATGATCTTGAACTTATTGTGAATACTTATACAAAATTTTACGGCTGAACTAGCATTCTTTCAAAAGTTATGGAGCTTTTAAAAAAGGTCTAAAATGAAAATATTCTAATTTATGTTTTAGTCTAACGCCGAAATATTCAATTTAACTCTAATGTGTTATATATCATTGCAAAGATAATTTTATGTGGTTTGTTTCGTCCTCAGATTATTTTTCTGTATCTCTTACCATTTTTGAAATAATCGCAAAAAACCGAAAAAATGCCCCTTTTTTTAAGATTGCGGACCCCCAATCGGATGGGACTTTTAATGCCATAATCTGTGGAACATTCCCAACCATAATCCAAAAACAAATTCCGATGTAGGATTTTTGCCGACCAAATATGCCATTTTTCTTAGACTAATACATATGCTTAAGCCTACTTTATTTCGTTTAGTGCATGTGGGAAAATTTTAACCGAATGAATTGAGTAGGATTAAGAATTTGACATACATAAGATAATATAAATATGACTGTGTAATGGAGCCCTTAGGGATGTGAATATTAGGAGGTTTTCACACTTACGCCAGATTGCGTAATCAGCGCATCTTAATCAGACAAATTAAACTGTGGTGGATTTGGTGTTCACACTATCTTTACTTGATCTAGTCATTTTGACTTTGAAAAATGACTTTGTGTCTTTTCTGCAATGCAGGGCATTACTGGCTTTTTTCCTTTGAAGTGACAGTTTTGTTTCTGACAAAATTTCTAAATTTTGACATTAAGCAGCATAAATTTGACTTTAAAAAAGACATTTTGGCGTTACAAGTGACGTTTTCGACATTTAAAATGTATTAAAATTCACCTCGACTGAATGGTGAATGAAATTAACTCGTTTTGGGTACTTGATTTGTAATAGTCAATTTACGTAATCTGCAGCTTGTTCGACGGAAATTTCGCGAGTGGTTTTTCTTTTAAATTTTGGGGTGTCAGACTCAATGTCACTGCATGTTTTCTGGGGCTATTTAAAGAATGTAAGTTGAAAATAAAGTATGAAGTACTATATGAAAAAAATTATTATTATAGCGTTGCCACCTCGACCACATCTTTTGCCTAGTATTCATAAGTAAAAACAACATTTTGGAAAACAAATCTTTACTCTTTGTGTAATTCTTGGAGGTTGTATTGAAGGCCAGCCTATCCGAATTGCAGAACCATCTACTCACCAAAATATTAAGATAGTTAAGATCACCATTGCAGGGTTCTTTTGCCGTGGCCTTATTTATTCTGATAGAATCTCCCAAAAGGTTTTCCGCGTTTCGTATAAACACCAAGACACAACTCCTAACGCCGCAATCCGTTCATATGTAGACAGACTCATCGAAAATATCTCGCCAGTGGCGGAACAACTTGATTCGGTGCCCTCCGCAAACTTCTTGAGTGGGCCCCCTAATATAATAGTAACTCGTAGTCATTTGGAGATTTTTGAAAAATGTCACTTTTTGTTGACAAGAATGCTAACCATGCTATGATTATTAGTATTCAAAATTAAGTTCAACTATTATTATTAAAATTGGAAAATCGTCTAATTCTTTGGGGACAGTTCCGTTAATTTTGTATGAGGTATTAACACAGCCAGAACCGCCACTCCACGATATTATATCCAGTCATTTGGAGGCCTGATTATAAATAAATTCTCGGAGTGGTATAGTTTTTCATAAATCATGAAAAAGGCTATGTGGTTTTAAAGCAGAATTTTAACAAAATTTTGTTATTTCAGGGTATTACAGCCCGGACGGGGACAACGCAACTGACACAACTGGCAACGGGAATGAAACATATCAACTATTTCACGATAGTTCAAACTAAAGACAAATTGTCGTGTAATGGGTAAAAATTAAAATCTTCTTCGCGCCACAATATTCTGTATGATCGCTCTACTAACCATGGTTTTATGGAACTGATCTAGTCAGTTTTCGATTTAAATGGATTTTCAAGGCTTTTTCGTATAGTATGACTCTTTTCAGTTTTGGAGATAAGGGCTTATGTCAAACTTTCTAGAACAGGTTAAGGTTTTTTCCATAAGATTTTTGGTACAAAATTAAATTCTCTGGAAGAGGAACATCTATTGTTGTCTACAAACAATTGCTGACGCTGGAACTTTTTATACCCTTCGCTTATTACGATATTATAGCGAAAAGGGTATATTAACTTTGTCATGAAGTTTGTAACGCATTGAAGGAAGCATCTCCGACCATATAAATGGACGATGTCCGTCTGTCCGTCTGTTCCGACGCGTTTTGCTCGGCCAGTTTAAAAGCTATGGAGCTGAAATTTTGCACACATGCTTCTTTTTGTTGCAGGCAGTTTGTATGTTTGAATCGCTAAAATCCGACTAGGGGCCGTGGGGCTGCCATACAAACCTATCCGCCCAAATTAGGTTCTTCTTAGAAAAACTTTTTTATTTATGGAGCAATTTCAATCAAATTTCACACAAATGTGTTTTCATTGATGACACGCACACCAGATATGTAAAAATCTACTAAATCGGATAATGGGGTCGTGGGGCTGCCATACCAACCAAGTCCTCCAAATTAGGTTCTTCTAAATAAAACTTTTTATTTTCCCATCGATTTCAATCAAATTTCGCACAAATGTGTTTCTAGGGATACCACAAAACGTATGTCAAAATGGACCAAATCGGAACATGGGGTCATAGGGCTGTCATACAAACCTAGCTCCCTAAATTAAGTTCTGCTAAGAAAATGTTTTTTATTTATACACCAATTTCAACCAAACTTCACACAAATGTATTTCTATTGATGACACAAAACATATGTATGAAAATATGGAGTCGGACCATGTGGTCATCGGGCTACCATACAAACCTAGCCCCCCAAATCAAATTTTTCTAAGAAAAACGTTTTTATTTGCACACCAATTTCAATCAACCCTCAGAAAATTATATTTCTATTGATGCCACATAACAAACGTGAAAATAAATGAAATCTGACCATGGGGTCAAGGGGCTGGCATATAAACCCAACCCCCAAATTAGGTTCTTCGAAGAAAAACTTTTTTATTTGTCCACCAATTTAAACCAAATCTCATAGAAATGTTATTTAGTTGATGCCACAAACATACGTAAAAATTGATGGAAAGGCCATGTGTTCATAGACTGCCGTACAACCCCCTCCCCCTTTTGGTTCTTCTAAGAAACCCACGTGTCCCGCTTCCCCCAATAAATCTTCGCCAAAGAACGTACGTGAAAATTCAAGCAAATGCATGGAAGCGGGGAGTATTGAGTATACGAGTGAGCACCTACTTTTTTTTTTATAAATAAATTGAACTCAAATAAATCATAATAAAAAAGACATATCCACTTAAAAATAAAAACAGGTCAGGTTCCTCGTCTAAGTCGTTCGTTTTCATTTTCAATTTTTACCCTTATCGGTAGTCAGTGTAACACAAGAATAAAAACATGGATAAGATACGACAAACTATTTTTTTTTGCTCCTCTGGTAATAATGCAAATTCTTTGAATTATCCGATCACCATGTAATTTCATCACTTTCATCACGTTTAAATAGCAACTATTCAAATATTTAGAATCCTTCATAAAGTACCTACAACGAGACGAGGAAAATACCTACTTGAATGCTCTCATAAAAAAGTCGACATGGTGATTTTCGAAATTGATTGCAACACAAAAATACCCAAACAACATGCTTTTTAATCCTCCATCGAACTAGTTAGACCAACAAAAATCACATAGTTACCGTTTGCGCATTCGGTAAAAAGTAATTACAGTAACACCCTCTCATATTAGGAAGATCACTTTTGTAAAGCACGAGTCTGATGATTTGTCGATTTGGAAGTGCAGTTTAACCAGTTTGCTCCTTAATTTCATACGGGGCCAGAGTTGTTGGTTGGGTAAATGCTTACCATATATGGATCAGTAAAGAAGATTAAGGTTGTCTGGGACGAGTACATTGCTAAATCTAAAATTGAGGCCAATTATCTACTGATATCACACATCATCTTTGTTATATATGCTGTAACAATTTATTTCTGAAATACTCGTAACGCTATTCACTTGGAAATTGAAATCTATGAATAGACAAATTTCCAATTTTCTCATTACTATGGTAATATCTACCATAAAAGTAGTTACTTTATAAATGTCACTTTCCAGGAAACTATGACATTTACCACATAGCAAGAGTCACCTCAGGACGTCCACTTATGGGGCGGTAACACGACAGACCAAACAACACGATTTCAATTGAAAACTATGCAAAATACTTAAGAAACACCGAACCGCACGGGTTGTGTTTGTGTTTAGTCTTTTTTGCCGATGATATTGTTACCATATAGCGCTTGTGCTATTTCGCCTGCTGCTTTACTCCAATTCATGTAATGCACTAACAAATCTCGAGCAAATGGCAAAAGATAATCAGCGCTCCTCGAACTTTGTCTGTCTATTGTGCGGTAAAGAATGTCCGCTAATGACTCGGATGGCGGCAGTAATGATGGGCACGAGTAGGTGGATATGTTTTTTGCTGTCACGGACTCTCATATATAACAACTATACAACAGCAGCAGAAAACCGGCACAAGCGATGGCAAAAACAAAAAATCAAGGCTTTTCGAATCTATCGGCGTACGATACACGTAAGAGTGTGGTATAGTTCACTCTTTGCACATACACTGCAAACTTATAGCCAGTCCACCCTTTTATTTCAACAGATATGTATATAAAATTCTGTTACACCTATAACTAAACTGTCTCCACATTTGCTACGGTTACCACGATTATCATGAGCACCGAACGCGCATATTCTGTTTCGACGACCAAGTGAAGTATAGGCTGAAAAGTTTAGTGCGGAAAAACATATATATAGGACTTGAAAATTCGAACAACCGAACACGAATAGAAGAAATATATATATTGGAGGCTGCATAACGAAGATAAAAGGAATAATATGATGGCTAACAAAAATCCATTACGTTCGCGAGTTAAGTATGGTGATGACTATGCGGCTTTGTTAAGGTGTACGACCGTGCATTGGGTGCTTTCATTGGAAACAACTACATACCAGTATACGTTTCTAGCTCAAGTGTGGTTTTGATGAGTTCATAAATTTCTCTGTCGCAACGAAATGCTTCCGGATAATTGAAGATAATAACTGTTTCAATGCGAACACTTGAGAGTTTAAATGATTTGAATTTTTGTTGAAGAATGCTTGTAAGATTACCATAGGGAATCACCTAATAAAGATTATAAGATATGCTTATGGTTGGCAATTGATTTGATATTTATGCCTTTTAAGTGAGCTTCTTTATTCGATCGATGTGAAAAAATGCCTTTCAATAACATTGGTGGTGATCGACGTGTGTTGGATATGAAGTGGGAAAATTGTTTTATTCGTTAAAATAAATTCAATTTGAGGCTTACACATTACCGCCAAAACGGAGTAACGCGACGCCATGGAGCGGTATAAATATCAAGGAGAAGCAATCACTTTGAGCTCGTTTTGTGGAATTAACAATACGGAAACACAAGCGCTATATTGGAACAATTTCAATTTGAAGTTTTGTTCGAAAAATCAGGTTTATGGCTAAAATCTTTCGATTTATATGAAAAACAAAACCGAGGCTAATTTCGGGCGCGGCCAAAATTTGGATACCCTTCGCTCTCCTCGCGCTAAAATTTGTTTCGGGCGTACCTACGACTTGTATTTAACCCCTCCCCCCCACTCTTTTCCTACCGTCTTCACAAAATTTCCGTTGCGTCGACAAAACAATATTTGTGTGGGGTTTGGTTGGACTTGGAATAAGAGAGCAAATAAAAATATTTTCTTAGAAAATATTATGTGGGGATGCTGGAGCATGGCCCCCATAGTACGACACAATTTGTATTGACCTTTTTTGTTGACACATTAATTCAAGGTTTTGTGAAATTGGCGTAAAAATGTTTCTTAAAAGAACCAAAATGGGGGATTGGGTTTGTATGGCAACCCCATAACCCCATGGGCCGATTTGATCCGTTCTTGCATATGTTTTGTGTCATCAATAGAAATACATTTGTGTGAAATTTGGCTGGAATTGGTGAACAAATAAACAAGTTGTTCTTAGAAGAATTTAATTTGGGGGGTTGGGTTTGTATGGCAGCCCCATGACCCCATTGTCCGATTTTACCGATTCCAACATACACACTACCTGCAGCAAAAAGAATCATTTTTGGAAAATTTCAGCTTCATAGCTTTTAAATTCGCCGAGTAAAACGCGTCGCAACAGACGGATAGACGGACATTGCCCAATCGACTTTCCAAGTCGTGCTGATCATTATAGTATGTATACTTTTTATATGCTCGGAGATGCTTCCTTCGATGCGTTACAAACTTCATGATAAAGTTAATAAACTCTGTCGCTCTATGAGCGAAGGGTATCATAAAAGCTAATATGTACCTTCATAAAGTTATAAAACTTATAACTGCCATGTGAAGTTAAAAAAGTGTGGGAAATCTACTTGCATTAAACATCATAATATAACTTTTAAACTATTAATTTGTATAACTCAAAGTTGACAAAGATTTTTTGCAGCCTTGCAACTCCAACTATTTGTATAGTCTAAACGTAATTGTATCGTTAAATACTTGTTGGCAGTTTTCCAATGTCTCGACTCAAAAATACTGATATTTTACAGTCAACAACATTTCGCTAAACAGAAAAATAACAAAAATATTTTTCCCAAGCTGATGAGCCGATAATAATCATCATGCGCATCCCAATGCGTCTACGATCAGTAGCGATTGGCCGTATCTCAAGGACATGCAGAATTCAAGGTAAACCGCAGCGACGCACACTAACTAGAACCGATTAAAGATTTCATTCATGAAGATTTTACTCGAAGGTCTGAACTGTGAATATGTGAGACTACACTTGTTAACTTATTTCTTTTAAGGTTTTTTTTTGTAAATTGTCTTAATCACTCTATTTAAGAAAACCAGATCAGAACTAAATGAAATTGCCCATCTTCGCTAATTGTATACATCCAAATCCAATAATAAATTACATAAGAAGCGGATCACATTGGAACAGGTTTAGGTTTTTACTGCTGCGTACGTATATACGTCTTCGGCGTACTACAAGGAAACAACAATGCGGCGACAACGCATTGCAATTATGTGTATCGTCCACTTCTGATTATGGGAAACAACATATCATGGCTCAAAGTGAAGAAGTGAATCGAGAGTTTTTCACTTTTCAATGATGACATCGTTGTTGTTTATTATCAATATCCATTGTAGGTTCACATACTCTGAACTGGTTTTATGCAATACTTTTTCCCATTGAAGAAAACAAGTCAATTTATAAAATACGTACGACTAGTAAACAGCTATACACAGATGTGGTGATGGACATATGTAATTGCAATCTTTACCAAGAGTGGTCGAGAAAAGATTCCCTTTTTAAAGCGAACGTGATACATATTTTAGGTTTTAATATTTATTAATGTTTATGGATTTTTCTTTAATACTTATAATATTAGGTGAAGTTTTGAGTATTTTCTAGTCAATTAGTTAACACTGTCTATGAGTCCCGTGTACAAATGCGTTCCTCCTCGTTGACGGCTATCAATCACATGTGATAGTTGGCACATAAATGTATAGATTTTCGACAATACTCACTTTCTGACAAAAAGATCAAGGTTAATAGTTACTATAATCTCCCAAATGAGTGTTCATGGCTATTAAGTGAGTACCTTTTTTTCGAAGCCCTCACTTGGTTGGGTTGCCACGTCGTCACTGGTAAGGACGTCATTTTATTTACCGATAGTCAGCCTGCAATTCGATCACTTGATTCAGTGCTAACCACATCAAGAACGATTGAGAATTGCCGCGCATTACTTAGAGAGATGGGTCGCTTCTTCAACTTTACTCTAGGCTGGATACCGGGCCACAGTGGGTTTGTAGGCAATCGCTACGCAGATGGCTTGGCCCGGTATGCGTCATTAGATAACGCTGAAGACAGCCGTGCCAACTTTTATCAATTGTGCACCGATAATAGAAGATGCTGCAGAGCACAGGACTAACGCAAGGTGGATTAATGGCTGAACTTGCGCAACGACAAGAATGTTCTGGCCAGAACGATCCGTTCTAACATGCTACTGTCTTTGGAAAGAAAGCATATTCGCAACGTGGTATGGGTAATAACGGGGCATTGCCCTATTGGAGAGCACGCAAGTAAACTCCGAATTCCTCACAACGACTATTGCAGAAGTTGTGATGACGAAGAAGAGGAAGAGAGTGTGCACCACCTACTTTGTCACTGTCCCGCCCTATCCGAGAAGGAGGCGGAATGTATTTTTATGATACCGATGACCTTCGTGATGTGAACTGCTCAATAGATATATTGTTAGTACGGGCTGGTTCCCTGTCATAAGCGGTTAGTAGAGGCTCAATTCTCTCGATGGTACCACAATGGACTAAATTCTGGTCCAAGTGCGCTGGGTGTACACCTGGTGGCCCCTGAACCTAATCTAACCTAAGTACCTTATCCCGGTTATATTTCAATTTAGAGTATTAGGCCAGTCATTTAACGATTTTAGGTCGCAAAAAATTCCTCGGCTCTGTTGTTTTTGGATATTGTTAGGATAGATACCAGAAGTGTACCACCAAGTTTGCAATTTCGAAAAACCTGTGCTAACCCCGTAACCCTAAAAAAACCTCAAAATTTTCAGACTTTTTTCATATTTTTGTTTGTAATTTCTAAAAGGTGCTTCCTACAAGTAAGCCGTCCACTGCACTTTTAAAGCTAAGAAAATCTTCTTTAATTTTAGTGTAACCCCAGCTTTGTAGGTGCAAAGGATTCCAAGATACAGCACTTGTCGTTGGAAAGGCCACATGAGCAGACGTCGCAAAGCCCGCCAAAAGTATTTTGTAATTAATTTATTAAAATTAATAAAACTTTGAATTCCTGAACACACCGCTATTGTAATTGGCAATTGGTCCATAACCAGGAAATTAAGGACTGGAATTGGAAGCTATGTACATTTTTTTGGAAACACACTGCTTTCTATTCGACTATTGGGTTTACGCTGGATTTTGGAAATTAAAGGCTATCGTACATTTATGGTTATCAACCCAGGACAAGCCTGTATAAGGACAAGGATGGTAACATCATCAGCGACATCGAAAGCGTAAACAAACGATGGGCTTCGGATTTTGAAGAGCTCCTCAATGCACCATCAACATCCCCCACGGAGCACGGATCCCAGCAGAACTGCTGAAGCACGGTGGAACGTGCCTGACCAACGCTATACATGTGCAACTGCTGAAAATATGGAACAACGAGGTAATCCCCGAAGATTGGCGCAAAAGCATAATTTGCCCAATCCACAAAAAGGGTGACAAGCTGAATTACAGGGGCATATTATTAGTTGGTACGACCTATAAGATTTTATCCAAAATTCTGGAATAGAGAATTAATCCGTACGCAGACCCAATCATTGGCGAGTATCAACGCGGCTTCAGACCTGTTCGATCAACGACCGATCAGCTTTTCAAAGTGGAACTACTACTCCAAAAGTGCTAGGAATATAACATCGACGTATACCAAATCTTTGTCGACTTCAAGCAGGCATACGACAGTATCGATCGAAGTGTACTCTACAACATTTGGCGGCATTTTGGTATACCGGCAAGTTAGTGCGACTCACAAGGATGACAATGACTAATACCGTCTCGCAGGTCAGAGTGCAGAACCATTTTAATGACCTATTTGAAACTCGTACTGGACTCAAGCAGGGCGATCGGCTGGCGCCGACGCTCTTCAACTTTGTTTTGGAGTATGTAATTCGAGCCATGAATATGGGCAGCAACGGAACGCTACTCATCAAGTCAACTCAATTAGTATCGTACGCCGACGCCATACATATGTGTTTGACAAGTCCTCATATTAGTGACATATTACATACAAGTGTCAATTTCGGTGAATTTTACTTCATTTCAATAAATTCGCGAAATAAAAAAAATGAATAAAATCACTTTTACAGCGTGTCCGGAAACTGCCTTATAAACGCACCGGATTGTGATTCCTCATGTGATTTCCAGCAAAAAAGTTGTATGGAAGATACCACCAATTCTTAACCCTTTAGCTGCCACAGGCATTTGAAGATTTTTGAAAAAATCATTTTATTGAGTAAAAAATAAAATTAACCAAACTAAAATCGGATAATGGGTTTGGTTTTTACAGAACTTCAAAGCTAAGTTTTTGTGTTTTGACCCAAAAACAAATTATTTTTCCATCTCAATTTTCTCCAGCTTCTAGCTCCATTATTTCTAACCGTTTAAATGCCTTAAGTGCAGAAAACTAGGGTTAATTTTTGATCGATTTTGATATAATTTGAATAAATTTTACCAAATAGCAGAAGTTTAGTATTTAGTGAAGATTTGTTGAAATTTAACCGGATTCCAATCTAAGGAAAATCTATTGGATATATGGTAGATATGTCGTAAATGGATGCCCTTTAAAATTACATGCTCCTTAGGAAAATCATGATGTTGACAACATTTTGGGTTTGCCCCTCCCTGCCTGAAATCCTGGCTACGCCCATGTTTTGCCTAGTCTTTATTTCCAAAGAATGAAGGAAAATTACTAACATCCTATGTATCCTCAAACAATGTCAATACAATATTTTGTGAGTATGCTAAATAAACATCATATTGCCTTTTAGTGGCCGAACTCAATACTACATGTTCTTCTATTACACTTAAGCTAAACAGACCCCCTAAACGTATTGGACTGAGCCCTTAAAAACTAGAGATCGAGTTCCCCAATATTATGGCAACTAAATTGGTGGATCATACTCTAGTGATGGCCATTTTGAAGACATTTAATTTTAATTTCGCAATAGCATCAAAAATAAAGAAGATAAATATTCTCTTGATAATAGTTATTAATATTGATAACCTTAAATCGATTACCAATTTTACTTAAATATATATGTGTAAGATTTGAGTTAGGAGACAATGTTTTTATCTCTGATTTCTTCTTTGTATATCTAGAAACAGTTGTTTTCATCGACCCCACGTGACGTTTCCTAGCCCAGTATAATGTTTTTCTTTAGACATAAAGTATAGATACCGCATTTACGATCGATGTTCTGTCATAGTCGCGTATAAGCAAATAAAACGATTACTGCACATAAAAACCTTTCATTTGTAGAAACAGTTTATCATACAATAAAAGTTGACTATGCAATCATTCATACACATTTTATTTCTGCACACTGTATATAAGTGCATAAAGCATAATTGGTTCAAGTGATGGTTCTTTTGCAAGACATCGGGCCAATTTGTCGTATGGTTGTTCGCGAAACGAGTAGTTTTTATTAGGGACATGTTCACAAATTTATGGTGAATGTTATTTTCTCCTTGTACTCGTACTCATGCATTAAGTGATGTACCCCATAATGGTTCGGTGCAATCTTATTTTACATCTTTACATTTTTTTCGTTGGTTGCTTTTTGAAAAAAAAAAAAACAACTGAAGTGCTGCTACTGCTGCACTAAATGGAAAAATCATACTATGTACGAACCTATGAATTGACCTCCTTTCTCTGTCAGTTTCAGATGCATCCGCCTTGTGACATTCACATAAAACTGCAATTCACTTTTGAGTGATGCACTTGGCAGTTTTTAATTGCCATCAATTAATATGAACATGGAAATGTCTATCTTGTAATGATTATTTTTCTTATGATTGTCATACGATTTGACATGATTTTACTTGCGACAATATTTTTCCAGCCTTGGAACAGTCAAAACTTAACACCTTCAACCGAAAGGAATTCTCTTCATTGGTAAGGTATACATTACAGAAATTAGATATTTACTTGGCAATGCGACATTTGAATAACGCAATGACTGCATGATCCATAGTTGAATAGTGTCTAAAACTTCTTTTCTGATTTTTATTTGGATCTAAAGTAATAATTGTTTGAAAATGCAACAGCTTAGTTAGGGGTTCACATAGAGAGGCGAGAAAGTACAGTAAAAACAGTAGCGGATCACTGAAAAGACCAAGTAAAACATAAAGATGTGCCGAAGCAAATGTTGTTCTTGAGCAGTTGTGTTTAAGATAGTGACAAAAGAGGGGATGAATCATCAAAGTGCCCGGCGCTTCTCCCCAATGTTGTGTGGCATATGTTTACGGGCTGTAGTGCTTTGGTAAGAGCACAGACATGGCGTTAACCCGTTCAAAATTTTGTGGACTAGATAATCTACAAAAAAAGAAGCAGGACGGGAAGATGCATATGGCTAAAACGAAAGATTTAAGCCAGGAACCTAAATTTTGTAATTTGGTTTTCCAGGCATGAAATGATGAAGAATTTTATTTGTAGTTTTCTCTCATATGATATGATTGATGACTTTATCTCTGTCGTACCTAATAATATCTAGTAGATAGGGTGTTCCCTTTGATCTCAGCAGAGCCTGTGTTACCACTCTATCACTTATTTGAAAAGCAAACATTATAAACCTTCGGGCCACAATAATTTTATACCCTTACACGAAATAACTAAACAGCTACAATAATTTTTCGTCAAACACCGGCAAAACTTGCATCCAATATAAATACCCGCACGAGCCTAAAATATGCCATAAATTTTCATCATTGTTCAATTAAAACTATAATTTTCATTCAATAATTTTTAGTTGCGTGCAACTGAAGTCGAGCCTTTTTTGTCGACCATCTACGTACAAGATTGACGATCTCAGCTGGTAGTCATCATTATGGGGCCGAAGCCGCGCGATATGCAAAGTTAAGCAAAGAAAATGTGTATACATATAACGACAGATCAAAAAGATTCGATCATTCGAGGCTCTACGGCAGAACTCATCGCACCATCGATGATTCCATACAGGGACGTAGCCAGGATTTTGTTTCGGGAGGGGTCCAAATATTGCCCCCGCACTATTTTTTTTTGTTTTCTATAAATTTGATGAATCCTTTAGCCTTTAAATTTAAATTATGTTCTGTGTTATTAGGTTAATTTTGACAGGCTTGATACACCAAGAATTACTACAAGATTCCATGTGTACTGAAAGAAATTAAGGGGAAATCCTTTTCGAAATGAACAGTGTGATTTTGTAAAATTGGAGTTACTAGAGTTACTAGAACGCTATAGTATTTAATAGCACAGATGCTAAATTACAAAAGAAGGGAAACGTTTTTTTCGGGGTTTATTAGGAGCACCGAAAGGAAGATTTATATTTATGGTTCTTTTACTAGGGTCCATTGTTGGAAAAAAAAATATTAGAGATCCAACCAGTGGCGCAGCTAGGATATTATCCTAGAAAGGACTAAGGCCACCTATTACCCGACATTTGAAGCTGCTGTCGCAAGTTCAGTGATGGTGCTATTTTCCAGTAATGATGCTGGTGGTGGTGTTTCTAGCTCCCGTTGCATTCACAATAATTTTCGATGTAAATTCTTACGTAGTTCAGCGTCGTCGCAAGAACATGAGTGTAATCCGAATGCCATACTCGAAATCCGCACGGGGTTTTCTTTTGTTTGCGTGAAACTCCAATTTCGAATCACTCCTTTTCAATATTGTGGCTGACGAGGGAGGATTTAAATATATGAAGTAGGGTTATCCCACGACGGTCTACAAGTAAGATCAAGGCGTGCAGCCGGATTTTAGGCAAAAGGCATGGAAAATAAAAAAAAAGGAATTCATGCACAAACAAAAACCGGGCTCATGTTTCGCTGATATTTTTTTAATGGCTTTAGGAAACCTTATCTTTCCAGATAAAACAAACATTGGGATCACTGAGAGGACACTATCAATAGTAAGTCAATTGGATCAAAGCAAACAGCAATCCCCAAACAAAATCTAATATGACGCTTGCTTAACACTAGCATACAGTATTTGTTAAAAATGGCATTTCCTTCTATATATAAAAATGCTAACTTCGGAAATGGAAAAATCTGATGAATGTTCTGATTGGCTACGATGAATCCCGAATGTCGATAAGTATAGCATCATGCAAGAACGAAAAGCAGTCAGTCAGTGCTGCGAGCGCGCAGCGCGAGCACGTCTGCTAATAGCCGGGAGCAGACGTTGGCTGTGGCAGGGCGTGGGCGGGGGGTGGGGTAGGGGTTGACGAGCGTAGCGAGCAGGGGGCGAAGCCCCCTAGTTGTATACAAATTTGCGAGTCTGGGGAGATTTTTGTCCAAAAAATGCATACAAATTTTAGTATGGGACTTTTGGTTCACAACTTTAGTGGAAATTGTGGTATATTTTGAAGACAAATTTTTCTACGAACTCAAACTTGTGTAGTTCCTATTTTCATTGTTTAAGTTTTCCTTTCTCCATTTCTCAGTCTAGCCCTCCCATTTTTGCGCCACTGGCTCCAACTTATAATAGGGCAAATAATTGATTGTGCCTGCATGTTTCACAATTTTAGTCATAACCATTATTTAAATGGCGAGTTTCCCTGACACCAATGTGGTACAAAGTTGTATTTGACTCGCATTTCTTCTTTTTGCCATTTGTTTATTAAAGCCTTGAGACTTTCCAGGAGCATAGTTTGTCGATTGATCCACAATACACCACCGTCAAAACTATTTAGTTTAAGCTTACTAAATTTGGAATCTGGCGAGGCTACAACGGATGATTTTCTAACTGTGGTTGCTTTTTTTAAGGAATCGTGTGAAGGAGTCTGGGAATCAAACTTCAGTTCGTGGCATTTCGGCTGGAATAGCGAACACAGAGTGTAAAAGCAGGACATATCCACCTAAAGAGCTATGTCCGGCCACCCTATCTCATGCACATTTTTAAATGACTAATTTATTAGTTTAACCATAGGCATAGGTAAGCTGGAAACCTCGGATATGTTGCATTCTAGATTTTCTAGCAATGCTCAGCCAGTAGCGGATTATGGCTAAACTATGCTTCATCGCGTTTTGAAATTATTTCTTAGCAACATTCAGGACCCTTGCAGCGGAAAGTTCAAAACACCAAACTCTTAGGCAAATTAGGATACATAATAAAGAGAATTCTGTACCGAGTGCGAATAGTAATTTTCTTCACATAATTAGTAGTGTTCACCGCATCAGCACTTACTACTAAGCTAACAGTTTGAAAATGTGTATCGAATAAACTCTGAAAGCGATTGCTATTTCGGTGAATAAGTGATTATGTCTGATAAAATAGCGGAGCTATTTCAAAATCATGTTATCAAAACGCCGACACCGATTATTTTTGCAAACATTTCGGGAGGGGTCCGGACCCCATGGACCCCTCCCCTGGCTACGTCCCTGATTCCATAGACGTATCTGTACGTGTATATAAAGAGCCTTTTAAAATCTGAACGTGGTTTTGCCATACTAACTAACGACTTGTCATAAAATAAATACCCGTCGTGAAATTTTCATGAAAAAAAAAGATTCAATAATTGCCCGAGGGCAGTTTTGTATAGATCTTTCCAATGCTTATATTCGAATGAACAAAGTTGAAGCCAATAAGTGGGCGGATTGTCTCAAGTATTGCGATTAGAAAATCATTTTTTTTTTTCAATGCAAAATCCTCTTAATTTGTCACCTTCAAATTGACGTTTTTGTCGTTTCAAGTGGGCATTGATCCGGCGCGGCGGATTGGTGACCAAGCTGGGTGTTTTTAAGGGTATACACAACGTGTTCGAACCAATTGCCATTTTTTTTAATGAATGCTATACCTTGTAGTTAATTCTAAATGTGATTTGATGCGCGATTTGTAATATGCAAGAACATGCACTCATATCATCAAATATATAGCCCGTCATCGAATGTAGGGTAACGTACATTATAATCAAAGAGAAGCCTGCAATTTAGCGTTGTAAGAGCCCCTTAACTCAAATGGCTTGTCCATGCTAAGCGGCAATGTTATGTAATGTTTTGGTTTCTTCATCATTATACTTGTCTTGTATATCTTTCACCTGTATGGTCTGAACATGCTCTGATTTCACAATATTGTCGTTTTCATCTTGGCCCGTAATTAAATGTCTTCAGTATCCACTATTTATGGCGTGCAGCCTAATCCGAATGGTATCTAGAGAGACGATAATCAGCCAAGGATTTGTATATCGAGAGTTATCTGAATAAAGTGCAGACACTTTCGAGCATGATCCACTAATATTTACATCAATTATTGCGACAGAAAGATGCAAGTAACTGGGACACGAATTTGATATCCGCGAATTTAACCGTCAACCGGCAAATTTGAATATGCACTTGCATGTGTACGCGTATTTCAACGAAATGAATTAATGCAATTTAATTCCAATTGATTAGAAAATATTTGCAGATATAAATTATGTCTAAAAAATGAATAACTGCCTTCGCCTTCCGAAAATGCGTGTGCATGCATTTACCCATAAAGTTCCCATCATATAGCAGCAGCATCATCAACAACATCATCATTAATGTCTATCACCATAGCCTTGCAATATAAATAACAATAAAAATGCGATCTTGAAATTTTCATATTACGAATCGAAGCACTTGAAACCAACTGTAGTGGTCAGCCTTGAGGCCAATTCAATACCATCAATTTATTTGGATTAATTCAATTTTAATAATATCTAATCAATTGATAGATTAATACAGACGTGCGAAAAAATGATTGCCTCCATAAATGATGCAAAATGGTAGTATCGTTCGTTCAATTCGATCTCTAGCAAATGGATGATGAGTATGTTTTTAATGCACGCTTCAATTTGATGGCCTCCAATTATTTTGGATAGAAGACGTCAATTACATGCAGACCAGTATTGTACTTTGAATTTTAAAATTATGATTTTACTACCTGTAGATGTGCATAACCTCTGCGCGATATGACCACCTGTAAATAGTATGTTTTTGATAACAACTTTCAAAGCACTTAGTATGTTTAAATGGTTTCCTCAAAATGGTTGATCGTATGTGTTGAAGAGTATACTTAAATTTAGATAAAGCATTCCCACTGTGATGTGTCCTAAAATAGGAAGATTAGAAATCTCTCCACCCTCAAGTTGCAGAGATGGGATTATCCAATATGTTCATATTCGGCATGCAGCTACTCCTATAGAGAATTTAGAGTTGACTTATCCAAACCTACGGGCTCTTATTCGTTTTCTAAGATGATTGGGAAGAAGCAGCTGCAACAAAACAACTTTAAAGAATAGGCCGTAAAAAACAAGTAAAGTATATATTGGAAAATCATCAATCAGAGCATGATCACGAATCTTGTTCGCATTTGCGGCGTGATTATGATCGTATGCAAGCACACATTGTTTCGGTGTGGATTTTACGAGTAGGTAATTCATAATACCTAGTATGAGAGTAGGTATATGGAGAGATCTGGAATTAAGTCGGAAGGCTGTGATATGATCGGCTAATCTAATAATTTTTATTGATTGCATTTTCAAAGAGATCGTTGTTCCGCCGTGTATGAAACGGTGGCGTGCAGCGGCATGGTTTTCCGAATGAAATAAGAACTGTATGTACTTAACCCTTTTACTAAATTACATTGTTTCTTGAATTTGAATATGTATAAAAATGGGTGCTACAACTTACATTTTCTATTAGAATATTTCGATGATCAATATCAGAAGCGAAACTATAATCCTTCCAAATTTGGCAGTTTTCTTTGCTAGGGAACTGTAAACTACATCAAAGCATAGATAATATTTATATTATAAAAATATATTCATCGCACCAAGGTAAAAGGTAAAATGCACATCTTGAGTGCATAGGAACGTTGGTTCGAGTCTCACCGTGAACCAATTGAGTTTATGGTGTTTTTCGAACTCACTACCCATGTGACGGACTATGATCTCACTCAGAAGTAAAAAGTGTACCCATTTATGGTGATAAATAACATTGCTAAGCGTGTTGTTGATCAACACCTCAACAAAAAGGAAGTTAAGATCATGGAAAAGGAAGGAAAATTACGTACTCAACGTTGACAAAAGGAAACATTGGAACCAGGAACTATTTACCGAACTAGCCGTAGGCTAGGTTAGGAACGGTAGTTCAATATAATTCAATGAGGCTCTAGTCAGAAAGTTTTTTAACTGGCTATCGTAGGAATGGTTATCGAGGAACAGATGATTGCAAACTCTCGTGTGCAGGTTATGGATCCCCCATAGTGAAGGTACTAGGCTGCTGTTACGTTGTTGGTTCTTGGTAGTTGTTCTTTATATTAATTTATTTTTATTAGTGAAATGGTGATAATAAATGAAGAACTTATAGTCTTGGAAAACACCGCACTATAAAATTTTTGAGAGAATACTTGACTTATGTAATCTTTGCTCATCCAAGTTAAGTACTCATGAAAGCATATCATAAGCTTGTTAAATGCTGTGAGAGCGGTTTGAACTAGCTGATGCTCAGATCAGCTTCTTCTAGATGTTTCTGGTAATAAGAAAATAAATATTGTTCCAACTTGTAAGAGGACATTTTGCTTTGACTTGCCGAAAATAAAGCCAGTATGAGCTTCTTCCTCTGAGTATTTTGATATTGATCCTGCATTCATACGAAAACATTCATGGTCCACATTGGGTTCATAAAAAAGCAACAAAAAACATTGAGATTATTGATCCGACCTGCTGTTGCTATTCGATGAGTATTGGCTTTAGGCAAAACGGCACCCGGGGCTAACGTGGAGGAAGCGCCCCTTGTGTGCCATATATTTGATAATTTGATTTTAAATCATTTTAATTTCGAAGGACTAATGATTATTATTAGCACTCTACGAGCGAAGGGTATAAAAAGAAAACTTTTAACTGAAAAAATAAGTCACAGAAAACGTTATGCCTTAGTGATGCAATCCAGCAAAATTAATTCAAGAGCAAACAATCACATAATCAATACCAACATTTTCAGTTTCTTTTGAGTTATATTTGTCTTTGCATTTTGTTCTGTGAATTTGAAAACTTAAGTTTTCTATTAAATTAACCACATATAGCATTTACAAGGTAATACAAACTACACCCTTAGTGTATATTCGATCCCGGAAAATTAAAAGAGACAAGGTCGTCGCTTGCGCAACAGCTTTTATTTTTTTGCGCTGTCTCATATAATTCATCAAAACGTGTAAGTTTTGTCAAAATATGTTAGTGGGCTTTTTGATTTTTAATAATTGCTATGAAGCTAAAGTTACTTGTACCGGAATCTAGCCCCATGATGAAGTCAATTTCCAATTGTTTGTATTTGAGTTATTACACTATTTATTACGCAAAAATGACTGAACCCCGGAATAGTAGAATATTTATCTGAGAATCTGAGCCTAGAAGAATTTTAGTGCTTAATAATAGCGGGGCATTGGGGTGATGGAATCGGAGTTTCCAGTAGTTTAATTTGTCCATGACCACCAAAACGAATGTCCTACTGCTATTTCTCCTGTATATGATTTCAAATTTTAAATAGTGTGCCCAAAATTTAAAAATATTGAATCATAAAACTGAATATTTTCACGCCCATCCGTATTATCGAACTGCTTTAATTAGCGGAGTGAGTTATGTTTACGTTCCCTAATTGAAAATACGAATGACTTTTTTTTGGGGCAAAGTGTACAGAAATATGTAAAATACTCCGTTCATAAAAAAATATTTCTGAAGGCCTTTTGGAAAAGCTTGCACGGCAAAATGAACAATTGCAAATAATAATATTAATATTATTGTAATGAGTTTCAAAATAAATAAATTTGAATTTATTAATGTCATATTTCATGATTTCCTCCAATTCAGATTCAGTCTTCGCATGATAAACTAGGCTCGTGCCATCTGCGTATATAGTATATTTCGCTCTAAGATTTGCATATCATAAATTTTGAATAAATAATATGTAAAGTTTCGGTCCTAGTATCGATCCTTGAGGTACACCTGTGTTTATTATAATTTCGTCGCTTATATGGTTGTTACATTTAGTCTGTGCAAGTACGTTTGTATTAATTTTGCAGCTCTGCCTCTAATTTCGGGGTCCTCAAGTGTTTCAAACAATGCGTCGTGGTTAACCGTGTCAAATGATTTTTTTAGCTCAATAAATACTGCCGCTACTATTATGCCTTGATAAAGCATGTCAGTAATTTCTTCCATTAGTTTAAATATAGCAGAGTCAGAACATCCTTTTTTAATGCGTTGCTAAAATCTGGTGACTGAAATAACTGTTTTTTAGACGACCTCATCCAAAGGATTCACAGTAAGTTACAGTAATAAAAAACATCCAAAAAGTGCAAGGAAGATTTTTATCTTGGCGCCCAGGCCAGACCGTACATACCAACCATTTAGAAATATATAAAATGTTAGTATGTATTAGTACGCCATTTCATTGAAAAGCACGTGCAAATTTTGATTGAGCGTCGCCAGCGATCTTGCCATGGTACGATCGGTACCACATTTGGTATGCTATGCATGATTCTCTGATGACCAGAGATCCGAGACCGCACTTTAAATCAATTGATGCAAGATTGATGGGATTTTCAATATGTATTCAATATCCGACTAGAAAGCAACGGACATATCGATATTTAACCATAAATGCAGCTTTTATTTGATAATTAATTTTTTGGAAAGTCAACGTAGAAGACTTTAGCCCTATCATTTCCTGCGACGCAGTGGGTGTTGATCGAAAAGACATTCCTGGAATAACGTTAGCGTTTGATAAAATTCGGAAAAGAGCGGTACGTGGTTTCTTTATCAATTGTGCAATAAATTTTTTTTAATATCGGAGGAAAACTTATCTCCATATACTTCACGAGTATACTAGGTTAATTCCATTTTTTTAGCTCTAGTATATTTTCACATCTTTATCAATGACGTTTCGATACTACCTCTAAGCAAAATGCACAACAGATGCACAGTAATACCAAAGTACCTCCATGTTACTATGCAATTCGCGTATAACGGTACGGATACATGTAAGGAACATCATTATTCTTTCTCGCTAATATTAATATAGGCATATAGTTAGCTGCTGGTTTTCCGTTCCATCTATGAATCAACGTCGTTCGTTGTGTTAACCTTCTGCCATACTTCATCATAATAATGATAATGAAGATGATCTACTCATCTTCGTAGTGTATTGCTATCCTGCAATAACTATCCGATAAATTTAGATCATGGCGAAACATTAAATTCAAAAAAGAGGACTAGAAACTGTGGTACAACATCACCACGAGCGAAACGACACACCCGTGAAAAGCTGTTGTTTTCTCAAATGAGATGTATATCATGTAGCATGAAGTAATGGTAGAGGCTAGGCTAGGCGCATGGCGTTTCACGTACCATCGATTGTACTTCATTGGCAAGAAACTAGGATAATTCGTTGTACCTACCTTTGGTACATGTATACTCGTACACGAGACGTATTTTATGGAGCTTCGTTTCAATGGTAAAATTGCAATAATTTGATAGACTCGATCTACGATCGGGATCGTATGGTGAATGATTAAAAAACGAAGACAAAAAAGACACCTAACGGTGAAATTAAAGATTTTAATCGCACTTTCATGGCATATATAGTGCAGCGAGTCACGTGTGTGTTTATAGCGAGTGCCAGTTTGCGCTTCTCTCTTCTTGTGATGTCGACCGCGCTAGCATGACACTGAAGACGCAAAATAGTAGTGACTTAAGGTTTTCGTTTATGTGTATTTTAATTATTAATTAATAATTAAGTTTAGTTCTTTAAAGTTCAAACTAGGGATGAGCATCGAACATCGATGTTTTTGGTCCGATGGTCGATGTTTTTACCATCGATGGTTTTGCGTCGATGTTTTGCACCATTTATGGTTTACGTTTCGATTGTCGATGGTTTTCACCATCGATGGTTTTCACCAGAGGAAGCCCAAAACAACCTTGGGAGCGAAAATTCTTAGTCTAAGTTACATCAAGTCCGGTCAGAAAGAAAGGCTCAAAATAGTCAAAAAATTGGTTCTGTGATGAGGTGTGAAACAAACACATGTACCAGTAAAGCTTAATAAGCTAAAAGGAAAAAATTCTGTACTTGGGCTGAAATGGCCATATTTACAACATTTCACGTTCATGTGATATCCTCATCAAATATATGATTTCGGGGCTTTAGAACTTCGTCCCTCAAATAAATATCAGACCAAGATGTTTTTGTCCAATAACCTGAAGGATGCGAACGCGAGTTATAGTGCAACGTGCCATCAGATAGCTAGCAAGTTCGGCTAATACTAAAAAAAATGGCCCTAATTTCGGAACAAAACAATTTCACGAAAAGGCTTAACGTTTTCTTCCATAAAAAAAAAGGATGCCTTAAGCGAATGTAACTCAAATAATCGTCGGCTTTTTTTAGCGTGCATAAGCCACCGACTTCTTGGCGAGTTTTAGTAAATTGTTGAAATGAGTTCAATAGGTCGAATTTGTGCTGCCACACATTTTTTTAAATAAGTTCTTCGACCTGGCTGCGGGCCGCGAGTTTGATATCTCTTCTCTATGCGGTGGGTTCTTGGTACGATACGAATGCAAAAAAACTCAAGGAGAAGAGTTATATTCTGGTGCGTGGGGGAGGCATTGAATGAAAACCATAATCAGCTTAATTTTTGATATTAAAGTGATTATTTTTTTGAGTACTCAAAAAACCCAAAACATCGATATTTTTGGGTCGATGTTTTCTTACCATCGATGGTTTCGTCTCGATGTTTTTTCGATGGTAACCATCGATGTTTTTCTTTCGATGCTCATCTCTAGTTCAAACTTCCCTGTTCTGAAGTTGGAAAATAAATGACAGATACCGAATTGAAATAATAATTAAGGAGACTAATGTACAATTTGATCTGTTTTCAATCAATGACATCTTCAGGAATAAGACGAATACTAATAGACACTATAATACTATATAGGCCAGTCAATAAACCGAAATATAAGGCGTTAGGTCGCAAAAAATAGCTCGGATCTGTTTTTTTTGGGATATTCCTAGGATAGATTCCAGCAGTGCACCACCAAGTTTGCAACTTCGAAAAACTTGTGCTAACCCTGTGACCTTCAAAAACCTCAACATTTTCGGACTTTTTTCATATTTTGGTTTGTAATTTTTAAAAGGGGCTTCCTACAAGAAAGTCGTCCACTGCACTTTTAAAGCTAACAAAATCTTCTTTAATTTAAGTGCAACCTTAGCTTTGTAGGTACAAAGGATTCCAAGATACAGCATTTTAAAAGATGTTTTTTTTTGCAAAAAGTAATACGACGTATTCTATGACGTTTTCCAATTCCATCTGTTCCTAGATGCGCTGAGGCTAATCCAGGAACACAGTTGGATGAATTTTGGTTAATATTCAAAAAGAAAAAAGTTGTTCTTACAAGAACCTAATATTTAAGGGGTTGGTCTGTATGGCAGTCCTATGAAGTAGTGTTCCGATTTCATCCGTTCCTAGATATTTTTTGAGGCTTAACCAGGAACACACTTGGGTGAAATTTGGTTAATATTGGTACATAAAGAAAAAAAAATTTCTTAGGAGAACCTAATTTTCAGGAGCAGCCCTATGACCTTATGGTCCGATTCCATTCGTTCATATATCTTAATTATGCCGAAGTTTGCTCATTGTTATACAATTTGATGGTTTGATGTAACTATATAGTGTTTTTTACTTCTAATTTAATCACTAATCGTGAATAATCATTGTTGTTAACGTAATTTCCTGCTGCTTACCTTTTTAGGGTTTTTTAGCAATTTTTTTTTTTCAAAAAACCCTTATGAAATCGATTTTGTCTGTCCGTCCGTCTGTCCGTCTGACCGTCTGTCCGTCTGTCCGTCCGTCTGTTCACTAAATAACTCGCGAACGGCTCAACCGATTGTCATGAAATTTGGTGGGAATGTGTAGAATGGTTACAGTCTTTGGCACATATACCTTAGAAGTTGGTAGGAAGAAGATAAGAGGGTGTCCCGAACGTTTGAAAAAAGTCAATTTTTTTAGTTTTTATCGGAGATTGACATATGGGTATTTAAATCAAAGAACTAAACGAGTACATCTCACATCAGTTAAAATTTTCCAGTTTCGACTAACGGTAAAAAAGTTATTGGCGTTCAAAGTTAATCTTCCTTTTCGACCTCCGTTTTTCTAAACCGTTATAGGGATCGATATGAAACTTTGCACAAAGATTGGTCAGTATGGCTTTATATACGTTAAATATTAAGACTGTTGAGTTTTGCTAAGGAAAAGTAAATAACAGTAAATTTGTAAAATTTGAATTTGATCGTGTGTAGCCCCTCTTAGGTTTCCAAATATGAAAATTCTGCTAAAGGTTTTTAGAAAATTACGCAGGAAATATGTCTACGAATTTTCATTCGAATAACTGTATCCAAACCGAAAATATAGTCAAGTAAGTATTTAGTAAGGGCCTTTTACAATACAAGGGAAGCCTCTTAAGCATTTCTTCAATATATATCTTTTAACTTGATGAAACAATGTACATGAAATTTGGTGGAAATGCATAGAACGGTAATAGTGTTTGCCACAAATATTTTTGAAGTTTGTAGGACCAAGTTAACAGGGTGTCCCTGAATAGCTGCAAAAGTATACTTGTTCAATACTCATAGGAAAGCTTGCATGGGTTCTTATGTCAGGGGACACAATGGTATCATTTCATATAAGTTGCTTTTCATTGATTAAAAAAAAAAGAGTAACAGTAGTTTTACAGCCAATAATTCAGTTCATATATAAAGCCAAGCCGGCCTTACGTTTGCCTGAGTTTCTTTTTGCTCAAAGGCCATCAGAAATCTATATCAGAATTTTATACAAACTGGGTAAATAGTAAATCTAGCCTTTCATTCTGGAACGCGTTTATTTAGACCAATCCAAAAATAGATTTACAGGACAGGAAGCATTCCATTAATGCTGTGCACAATTCTTATCTATTGCTTATAAAATATATATGTACAAAAAATATTCACTATGCATCAAAATTCTAAAAAACCTTCGTATTGCAGGCGCAGCCCTCTGTACGCCGGTATTTTTTCTTTTTGCTTCATATCTCTCTTTGCTTTACTTAATTTTTATTTTCTATTTTCTTTTGTTCCTATTTATTTATTTATTTTTCTTTTCCGTTTTTTTTTATTTTTTTTAGACAATTGTACCTATAATTTGTAGTTCTGTTGAAAACTTTCATAATTTTTAACTGTAGTCTTATCTCAATATTTTTGTAGCCCACAATTTTCCTCACACTAGTACTATCTTTATTTGTTTTGACATTCGTAACTAATTTTCTTAAATTATAGAAAGTATTTTTGTATAAAATTTTGAATAAATAATAATAATAATAGTCCTTTGCACCTACAAGGCTGGAGGTGGACTCAAATTAAAGAAGGTTTTGTTAGCTTTAAAAATTCAGTAGACGACTTGCTTGTAGGAAGCACCTTTTGAAAATTACAAACCAAAATATGAAAAAAGTCCGAAAATTTTTAGGTTTTTTGAGGGTCATGGGGTTAGCACAGGTTTTTCGAAGTTGCAAACACTTCTGGTATCTACCCCAACAATATCCCAAAAAAACAGAGCCGAGCTATTTTTTGCGACCTAAAATCATAAAATGACTGGCCTAATAGTCTGCTACGATTGAACTTTCTACTTTCGGACGTATAGATGTTTCGTCTACGATGCTCGATCCCTCGCCGTGGTCGTTCAATTCAATCAAACAAGATGTGTCGTCCCCAAATACCAAATCTTATGAGAGATGCTCTGATGCACTTATCGTACATGTGTGTGATGTGAGGCTATACGGACAATTATGAATGGGCACTTTGTCTTGGGGAATTTGTTAGATCGGTTTTGGTATGATTGCCGATATCAAAACATTTGAATGGAATAAATGGAGGTCTCATGAAAACAACATATAGCAAAGTGTTCATCCATTCCGCTAGGTATACTACTTAGTACGTGTCTATAAAGGCTCCTAGAAAATAAGATGCCCGATTACGTGCACGAATGGTCGAGTGAATGGTCCAATTAATATTGTGCTTTAAGGAAGGTACACTACAAGTTCCTAATTAAAAGATGAGTATAGCTAAATAGACAAAGGTATGATATCAGAAAGAAATGGAGCGCGCAAACGTACGACGTCAATGTTTTCTTCGATTGAATTAAATTGTTTCAGTTTATTTATTTCTTTTATATCAGATGCTGCGATCTGTTATGGGTTATTGACTTTGTTGTGAGACGAATATCTCTGTTGGCGAGATGTTAGACGGCTTCCAAATTGAATAAAATGTTGGTTCAGAATAACATTAATTAAAGGTACACATAATAAAAAAAATATTCGTACTGACTTTATTTGTCACATAATTGATCGTTTCATTCCATTTCGAATCGCGGGCAAAAGACACAAGTTAAAATCGTTTTACTTGATTGTTGCCACCACTAATGATTTGCAAAGTCTTGTGCTAAAGCATCGACCTTATTTACCCAAAAGTTTCCTCGTTATATTTCTGTAAATATACCTGCGACTAGGCCTGTTCGGTACCGAGATTTCAGTACCAGGTTTCGGTTTTTTCAATACCTGGTAAGTACCACAAGCGGTTTACCTGACTCACAGGTTTTTTTCAGTACCGACGGTTTTTCTAACCATAAGCCGGTCTCTTTCGAGTACCAAGTTAAAACCGACTCACGAGTCGGTTTTTCTGTACCGGGTTAAAACCGACTGACGAGTCAGTTTTTTTTTTACTCGGTACCAAAAAACCGACTTGTCGGTCGATTGTAACTGAAAAACCGATTCGGTATTGAACATATACAAAAAAAAAAAAAAAACGGAAATCGGTGCTTTAAAATATCGAGTCCGGTGCTGAATGAACACCGGTTTTGTACCAGGATCCAGGTTTTTGGAACAGGCCTACCTGCGACTGCGATAATCCACACACATAGAGGTCATAATGAAATGAACTCTATCGACGAATTGTCAATCTACATTCTTAAAATTGAAAGTTACCCACGCAAATGATATTTAATCTGCCTAATAAATTTACTGTTACAAATACAATGCGATAATTTTTAATTGCCGGCAACATATAATAATAATAATTTGTTATATTAGGGCACGATTTTGTGATATGAGCTAATTTCGTTAATGGCTTTCATCTAGTTTGACCTGTGATCGAAGCATAATAGTTACTTAATCCCATACGTATAGTGAAAGTCTAAAAATCTATGGTTTCAATTCGACAAGAAGTATGTACTCATACGTACATTTACATGAACTATAGGTATGTTCAACTGACAAATTTGGGCATGCCATATATAGGAAAGCGAATAAATCCATCGTGTATATTTGCGAGACCAAAGAATGTTAATTATGCCATGGGGCACAGCTTAGGTCACTATGATACAGTCTTTCAAAATAAAAACTATAAAAAAGTACAAAACTGATGCTACGTGAACATCGAACATCTTAACCCTTGTGACCTATAAGTCATTCATCTTCATTGTGATATCTGGACGACTTGAGGATTGTATCTGGCATATTGTTTGCTAAGTCTACCTTTATGGTCAATTCTACATCTTACCTACCTGAAGATGAATTGATACAATGTCGAAAATTGTCGGGGAGTTTTTTAAGAAAAAGTTTTTTTTCTCCTTTTGTTTTTAAAGTGAATTTCTAACGGAGTGTCAGATTTGTAGGTTTTGTAAAGCTGATTTGGACGTATAATATATTTTGGGTTTCACGATTTTCGCGACGATAAATGGTCTTGCGACAAATCAGACTCCCCGGAGAGAAATTTGTACGTTTGTATTAAAACTGAGCAAATTAATGTGCCAAATCTGCTGATCGTGTTTAACACGTTTTAAGGTGGCTATTATGTTATGATTATATTTTATTTTAACATGTATTAATGGCATCATTAATTTGTTGCATGTTTTATAATCTTAAAGTGCGGTTTCCATGAGCCGAGTAAGTAGAGTAGAGTGGTTTCCACTCAATCGACCACTCTGCTACCATGCTACTCGTCATAGTTCGACTCGACTCGATTTTGTAGCGGTATAGTCAAACTGTACTCTATTGCAACTATTTACATGTACTATGGAATAACTCCTTTCTACTCTACGGTTTTTCGACTCGTGTAAACCTCACTTAAGTTAGACGGTCTTGCTAATAAAAATTATCATATTCATTTATCTTTTTTTCCATGAAAAGAAAACAACGTAAGCACTCTTAAATTTTAACTGCATTCTTTAACTAGGTCGATCAAAATCAACATACATCCCTTCTGCGCGCTTAAGTACCCGTAGTAGTGATAGTTCCGTCAGGAAGAAAAAAAAATCTGCTAAACACTGCGGCGGCCCTTGTTCTAGCACTTGGCGTGGGTACGAGGCAGGCGGCCTCGACAAGGCAACTGCTCTCTAACTAAATTATGAAGACCATCATGGTACTCCATACAAATCTGCATCACGCCAGAATTGGTTGTCCTGTGAAGAGCTTTCGCCAAAAACACGTAAGCACGATAGCGCTAGTTGGCTAGATACAAAAACCCAGAGTGGCGGTGGTTGTGATATGGCCTCTGACAAATCAATTACGGTAGTTTGCTATGCACTGCCTTATTGCCCCCTTCTTAAAAATGGTTTCCACAACGTATAGAGTAAACAACAATTACTGTATTAATTCTGGTTCCCAATTTCGTGGGTGCGAGTTTTAACTAATTGTGAAAATCTTGACTTATCGTTCCATTCTATACACCAACTGCGGTACATGTCTGTAGTATTTATGGCATGGCAACTTACCAGCTCTATGGGAACTACGCGGAACTTTGTATGTTTGGAGGAGAAGAGCCCCAGCGGGAGAAATATCGAGTTATTCAATTTCGGAAATGTCACATTGGAATTTTTTGCATCGGGACCTCTAAGCGTCTATAGCTCAGTAGATAGAGTTGCTGACCTTGTGACTAAAGGTCGGAGGTTCGAATCCCGATTGGGACGAAACATTTTTCCCTCACTTTCCTCAATTTTTGGTATTTTTTCCCAAAGTTTTGTGGTTTCGTACAGATAGACACACTCATCAGGTCTTGTGTCTGTTGTCTATCTGTGCACAGGACGACCACTTGAATTTTAGCGGGAGCAATGTGAGCATTCAACACCGGTATAGACCTGCACGGTCGAGCGTCATGGTGGTAGCCTTCACGGCAAATCAAAAATCTCCATAATTCTCCCGCTAAAATTCAAGTGGTCGTCTTGTGCACAGATAGACAACAGACACAAGACCTGATGAGTGTGTCTATCTGTACGAAACCACAAAACTTTGGGAAAAAATACCAAAAATTGAGGAAAGTGAAGGAAAAATGTTTCGTCCCAATCGGGATTCGAACCTCCGACCTTCAGTCACAAGGTCAGCAGCTCTACCTACTGAGCTATAGACGCTTAGAGGTCCCGATGCAAAAAATTCCAATGTGACATTTCCGAAATTGAATAACTCGATATTTCTCCCGCTGGGGCTCTTCTCCTCCAAACAGACAAAGTTCCGCGTAGTTCCCATAGAGCTGGTAAGTTGCCATGCCATAAATACTACAGACATGCACCGCGGTTGGTGTATAGAATGGAACGATAAGTCAAGATTTTCACAATTAGGTATAGAGTAAAGTTCGCCTAACATGCTGTATGAAAAGGTTGAGACAAAATATTTTTAGGAATCGATTCTTTTGCGAATATTTATGAGTTCGAGTATTATGTAACAAATTAACAATACACATACCAAATACATTTCTTTCTAAATGAAAAAAATCATAAATGAATTTACGACTTCTTCAAAACTCATATAAACTATTGACATAGCTATAAAATACATTTTTTAACTGGATGAAAGCTCGGTAAAAAATTCAGCTTAAATTTGGAAGTATGGAAATAACACCCTACATTCTAAAAAAAAACTCATTTTTCCATAAATATGCATATACAACTAAAATCACAGCATTAAAATACCATCCAAAATTTTTTTCTATATTAATTTTTAGATTGCAATTACTTTGAGGTGTGTCAGTCCCCACCCAACCATCTAAGGGTTAATTTGCTTATGTTTAACTAAAGTTAGATACATGGGCGTAGCCAGGATTTCGGTCAGGGGGGGGGGGGCAAGCCCGAAATTTTTTCAGTATCAAGATTTTCTTAGGATTTGAAATCGTTGGTCGCGAAAATATTGTTAGGCAAAATTTAGAGTATTTTAGCTGGTGTAATGGTTAGTGGCCGCACCTTCTTTGCACACGGGTTCGAGACTCACCGTGAACGAATTCAGTTAATTTGTTTTTCGAACTCACGCCCCTTGTGACGAACTATGAACTCACTCAAGATGTTAAACGAGTACCCATTCATGATTGTTTTTTTTTTAAATTTTAGGAAAGGACAGTCGAGAATGATTTTCAAGACCATTTAAAGAAAAATTGTCCTTAAAAGTCTTTAGACTTTTACTGGTTATTCTGATTACATTCAACTGGCCTCCGTTTCTGCTTTTTAAAACGTAACTCGTTTATATTCAGTGCAATTTTTGGCTTTTGGGCAGCATATTCCACTTGCGACATCAATGTCCGTTTTGAAATCTGGATTTGCTTGGTTCTACAGGATCGCATCTTCTGGTGAAACATACCGAGAAGCCTCTTATCTCACATCCACAGCATTCATAGAAAAAAACATTATCCGACAGTCGGCTGGAGACATTTAGGGGTACATGCTTTTCCACTTCCTTAAAATAGGAGCCCAATGGAGCTCTTAAGCTGTTTTTCCTTTTCCAAATAGGAGCCCAAGCGCTCAGTTATTCCACTGAGAGCCCTCTTTAGCTGCTCAACTCAGCTGCTCCTCTACACTTCTACAATAACATCGGGAGTCCTAGCTAACCCTCCCCAGAACGGAATCCCACAGTAAAGTTTAAACCGAAGTTTGGCAGGATTCCATTCTATTTCTGATGGTAGTTTTTTGCTCATTCGACTTAAGTTGCCGGGACGCCGTGGAACTTGCATGATGAAGTTTTGACAATTAAGTACTCTCGCACAAAATCATCGATCTGATCGTTATAGCTCTGGATCTCGCGAAGGAATCAAATGCAGTCGACTTAAAGAAAAAATTAAACAAGACCAAAGTGCTAAATTTGAGTCCAGCTTACGTACGTTGTCCTCGACGCGGCCGCACGACAGCGACTCGCTCATTACATAAAAACTCGTTTCTCTCTCATTTTAAAAACGAGTTTTCATATGGAATGAGCGAGTCGCTGTCGTGCGGCCGCGTCGAGGACAACGTACCTTTAGTCTGAAAGGGAATTTAACTCCCCCATAAATATTAATTCATCTATTTAGACAATATCGTTGCCGCGGATGGCGGTATCAAGAGCATTCCACAGTCAAGTTCTTGTCCAAAATTTTGCAAACCAAATTGTAAAAACCAAAGCTGTTGAAAGGGAGCAGTACTTGGAGAGCGTACCTACATTACTGGTCGATGCAAACAGGCCGACAAAATTTCACGCTAGTTCTCTGAATGCATAGAGTTCGACTGAAAAACTGTGGTCAAATTAGGAGGCATTGCGAGAAACCGTATACGTTATGGGACGTAAGTGCAGTCGATTCTCTATTTTCCACAAGTGGTTTACAGCCCTTATACACCTGCAACTTGGTTGCCAACCTAAGTTGGTAACACGCAAAAAAAACCGGGAGATAAGTGATTTGTAGGCATGGTGCAGGTTGCATTACCAGGTTGCAAGAACGTGAATGGCGTGGTTGCCGGAATGTTGCAAGTGTGTAGTTAGGTACCTGCAACCTAGGTTGGCAACGAAGTTGCAGGCCTGTAAGGCACAAGAAAGTCGTCCACTGCACTTTTAAAGCTAACAAAATTTTCTTTAGTTTGAGTGCAACGCCAGCTTTGTAGGTACAAAGGATCCCAAGATACAGCATTTCAAACTTTTTTACAAAAAAAAATAATGTTTAAAGTGCTGTACGAGTATTTTGAGATCCTTTGCACCTACAAAGCTGGACTCAAATTAAAGAAGGTTTTATTAGCTTTGAGAATCAAGCAGACGACTTTTGGAAATCACAAACCAAAATATGAAAAACCTTCGAAAATTTTTAGGTTTTTTGAGGGTCACGGGGTTAGGTTAGGTTTTCGAAGTTGCAAACTTGGTGGTACACTTCTGGTATCTACCCTAACAGTATCCCAAAAAAACAGAGCCGAGCTATTTTTTGCGACCTCCGAATTAAATTATTTTATTGAATGAGGTAATGCATTTAAAAGTGACGTTTTGTCCCAATAAGCATTCCTTTATAATTATTCCTTAAGGGAATCCGTATTCCTTAAGTGAGGACTATGAATTCCTCCCTTAATGTTCACGTTTTAGGGCTTTCAAGACTTGTTCACGTTTCAGAGTAGTAGCTCACATAAAATTGTTCACCTTCACGTTTGGCGAAGTACACGTTTACCCGAGTCTACTGTATAGACATGAAAAGAGCTATCCATAGCGCTCAGGATTGCTGTAAATCTGGACGAAATAGAATAGAATTAGGTATGTCCATATGTATCTATGTAGATGACTATGTAAGGAAGAAGAACGTCTTGTAATAAATTGATATGGAAATGTTTGTGTGGTTTTCGGAACATGGAAACTGCAAACGAAAATGCGAAAAAGTGAATCTGAAAAAAATTATCCCTGAAATATTTCTTTCATTATTATTAATATTCAATTCAATAAAAAAAAGTTTCACCGGCCAGGCGGTCGCCCCCCCCCTGCCCCCCTGGCTACGCCCATGGTTAGATACTGGATTCCTTTTTATATATTACATATACCAATACCTACACCTATATTTTACGTTACAGAAACTAGAAACATTCTTTAAGTCGACGCCTTGAATTTGCTTAGGGTTATACTCCAATCAATAGAGACGAAATAATAGGGGTTAGCGTGCAAAAATTGGGGACTTTTCAAATTTTTGATATGTTATAAAGACAGGTGGGGTAAGTTAAAATCCAAGTTTGCGTCACTTCCCCCCCCCCCCCTGTGCTCCCGCCGCTATCTTCAAAAAACCATCTAAAATCGGCCCTTTCATTAGTTTTGGGCCTGTAACTTCTTTACAGTCCATTTGAGCACAAAATCTGCCGAGACAATTTTGTAGAGGACAAAATTTCTTACAATCTTAATTTAAGATTTTGTACTCTACAATCAAAATTAACAAAGTTATAGCGCCAAGAAAATGGAGAAATATTAAAAATCATTCCAATTTCAAATTCACAAAAACGCATTGTATACCAATAACTCATAGCCTCCTCTTCACTTAAGTATGGAGTTCTCGAAGTATGTTTTGAAATTTGTTAGTAATGATTTTTGGAATTTTTAGCATATTCTTTGCGCTATAACTCTGTCAATTTTGATTGTAAAGTAAAACTTGTCAGATGAAATTTATAGGAAATTCTGTGCTCTACAAGATTGTCTCGGCACGTTTCGTGCTCAAATGGACTGGGAAGGAGTTATAGACCGCAAACTGATAAAAGAGCCGATTTTAGATGGTTTTTTCAAGATAGCGGCGGGAGCACAGGGGGGAAAGTGACACAAACTTGGATTTTAAATTACCCCACCTGTCTTTATAACATATCAAAAATTTGAGAAGTCCCCAATTTTTGCAAGGTAAAATCTCCCCGTTAATTGGAGTATTAGTCGATGTATAATTTGAAGTCTTAGCATGCTATATCTCCACATATATATCTCCCTTAGATTAGATTGTGGGGGGGCGCGAACCCGATGGGGGTTCGTAGCACTGAAGCCGAAGGGCCTATTGTGCTATATATATATCTCCCTTATATACACCCTAGTCCTCGCCCACCCTAGTAGACCTTGACATTATTTCTTTGATAAAAAAATGGATCTACTACAGATCAACAGCATAACATTACCAATGGTTGCTTAGCTTCTGCTGCTCTTGATTCTAATTCGCGGGTAACCGTCGATCAGCTTTCGCCTTTTGACTTATTTTCAGGTACCGGTCAATTCCTGCTGCCATTTTAGGCAACATTTTGGAAAACTTTGCTCAGCGTTCGTTTGGCTACCAATGTAGCGTCGCAATTAACTTAAACGCATTGAAGGAAGCATCTCCGAATATTTAAAATAAGTTCATCTAAATAACTCCCTGTAGCTAAGCGGTTATTAAAGTATGTATATAAAAATCGTATTTTGTTACCTAGTTTGAGAGGAATCAAATAATATCTACATTAACCATTTAAAATAATTAACAGGTTTAATTTTCGTTAAAAAACTATGAGACAACTACAAAAAGGCATTTTGTCCAGCCTTTTTACATTTCAACTAATTTAATGCAAACTAGTTTTAAGTCAAACGTCATGCTCTAATTCGCCGAGAAGCTAGTTTCTTTTATTATTTATTTATCATCATATTGTGAATTATTATCCAGAAAAAAATCCGTTGTTGTTGACTTACTCGAGATAAACTAGGGGAAAGGTTCAAACAGTACCGTGTACCAAGTTACTTCAAGAAAACCATTATGATTGTGTCCTTACTGCGGCATAGATTTTTCCAGTTCTTTGACTTAATTCTTCCCAGAATTTCGAGTGAATTAAAGTTCAGTAAATGACACTCACACTCCATTTTAATCAAGCTAATTCTTCACCAGGTTATGAGGTGTGGTTAAAGTTATTATCCTGCTGACATGATCATCTAACTGACATAGATTCTTAAGCATAATGTGATATGGTTGTTAACAAATATTTCTTATAAGGTGTTATTTAATAACACCAAAATATGAAAAAAAACCCTTGACCATGATATTTTAGCCGTTGGAAAAAGACCATTAATGTAGCGTAGATCAAATTTTCCCCGAGACAAAGAATATTTCGATAGGAGTCCTTTGCCATTCAAATTTATTACGATATCATCACTAAAACAAAATATTTCTTTGTTTTTCTTCGTTTGGTCTCGAACAAGGAAGAGTATCTCTCTCAGTTTTGCAATGGGGAAGGGAACTTCGACTCTATTTGCCAAAATTACTTTACTTCTGGTAGTCTTCCATTGACTTTTCGTACTTTATCGTACTTCCGTCTGATTCCCTTTTGATCTTAATGAATTATGAACTAAATGCACGGTCAGATTTCTTTCGTGATTGAGCGAATAGTTTGACCGCCATTTCAAAGTTCTGGACTTCACACGCCTTTCTGTGGGTCCAATGCGCGTTTTCGCCCTTTAAGAATTTTTTTAGCGTTTAATTTGAAGTTAGTTAGCACAATAAAAAAGAAAAAAAACACGAATCCTGATAAAAAGTTGGAAACTGTTATGAAAAAAGTTAAAAATCGATGTCCTACTTATTATCCCTTTCATTCATAAATTCCTTCGGAAAAAAATAAACTTGAAAGACGAAATAATAGTCTTTATTTGTGTCTAAAAATACATTTTCAATGAAAACAAAGAAAAAATCATGGGTTTGTGGAATAGCATCTACAATGCAGTTTACATTGGAATTGAGTGGAAACATTTTCAAATATAAATAGTGGACAGCAATATGAGTTTCCCGATAAGTAGGTAAGTCTTAGGTCCCACCCATTTACTGAAGCAATGTTTAGAAACCAGTAGTGTAAAATCTGGCCAATCCGTAACCCAAAATCCGGATTATTTTGTTTGATAATCCGGATTTAGGGCTATTTATCAGTCAAGTTTAACATTAAATTAGAGTTTTTAAATTAAATTAAATTTATAAAAATACCAGCGTACAGAGGGCTGCGCCTGCATTACGATGGTTTTTTAGATTTTGGATACATACATAGTGAATAATTTTGCACATAAATATATTTTATAGGTAACTGACTTATCTAGTGCTCGCTTCGCTCGCATTATTGGCTTCACTCACAACTTGACACTAATTTGAATGCCAATCAACCTGCTAACTATAATTTATTGGGATCGACCTCTCGATGATGAAACCAAAGTGTATAATGGAAACAACGCTATAGATTTCCTTCGGGGGGTTAAGCGGTCAAGGTAATACAACAACAACATATGTACTCAACCCCCTGACTGATTGATGAGACTGCACTTGCCCTTCAACTATATTAGCGAGTTATCTCGAAAATCATTAATTTAATAAATTTCTATTAAATATGTCAGCACACTCATTAACTCAGTTTTTCGTGCACTAAAATGTGCGCACGCCACCTACAATGCTCATACTATCCCAGAAACCATCATACATCCAGGTTGACGGTTGTTAATGTAACTTAATTGTAATTAATTGTAACCTTGCTATGCCAACATCCGGGCTGACGGTTATTAGAAAAAAAACCCATGACCCTTTAGGCAATTTTGTTGCGAATCCGGCGACATCTCAATCGTGTCGTTCCGCCAAAGGATTGCGGAGATATCGACGGATTCCCGAAGTAGTACGAAGTCTATTGTGAAATTGCTGTGACCAACATCAAGGATGTGTGTACGTAAAAACATAGTCACCTTGACTACAATTAACACTGTATTTGATCCAATGACAACTAAAATATTCCCATTAAATTTAAATGTTGTCGATGAAAACTTGATTGCAACAGGTGACTCTCATACAAAATGAAATTTCGATATTTACCACCACTTCCTTCGAGATTTTCAAAAATTTTTTGGTCCATAAACCTTCTCCAACGTAAGACGGATAAAACAAAAAAAGAATCATTCAAATCGGTTCGTGCGTTCTGGAGTTATAGCGTCAGGGAGGAAAACCCGACTTATTTTTATATAGTAGATAAATAAGAATTCGTGATGTCGTGCTCTGTGGCCGTGATCGTTCGGTCGCCACTCTGTGAAATAGATACTCATAGAGAAACGAGTTTCCAAACTCGGCACGACTCGTCGCAAGTTTATTATTCAGAAGAAGATGATAAGAAATATTCTTATCGTAGAATAATAAACTAGCAATGCGACTAGGAAGTGGTATGGCTGACAACTGTATCACACTCCGAATTCAGTTGTCTTGTTGATGACTACACACGGTAGTCATCAACGCACCATGCTCCACTAGGAGTTACGGTAATGAAGAAGAAGAAATAAGAATTATGCACAATATTAATGAAATGCTTTACTATTAACTGAATTTATTAGCTGTAACTCCGTTATCTTTCCTCCAAACTGAAAAAAGCGATATGATATGAAATGTACCCATCGAGTTTTTTTATTTGAGTACCTATACGTCCATGTCCGATAAAAGCTAAAGCTAAAAAAGCCGACTTTTTCAAATCTCCGGAACACCCTGTTAGCCTTGTCCTACCAACGTCAACTAAGTATTTCGTGCTAAAGACTGTTACGATTCTACAAATTCCTATCAAATTTCATTACGATCGGTTAGTGAACTACCTACTTCTAAGTATTTCGTGCCAAAGACTGTTACTATTCTACACATTCCTACCAAAATACATGACGATCGGTCGAGATGTTCGCGAGTTGTTTAGTGCACAAATTTGTAAATGTCCGGGACACCCTGTTATCTTTGCCATACCAATTTCATAAGAGTGTTTTGTAAAATCTAAAAAACCCTAAAAACAGGCAAAACTATAAGTTTCACTGATCGAATCTATATAAATTTAAATACAATTTTAGTATAAACAAGGAGGCTTCGCCCCCTGCTCGCTTCGCTCGCCAACCCCGGGGCCGAGGCTAATTTCGGGCTCGGCCGAAATTTGGATACCCTTCGCTTGGGCTGAAAGTCTTTTCGGGCGTACCTATGACTTGTATTTAATCCCCCTCCTCATTCTTTTTCTTCCAGCTTGACAAAAGTTTTGGGCTTGGTTGAAATAAGTGGGCAAATAAAAATATTTACTCGGAAAATTTTATTGGGGTTGCCGGAGCATGACCCCACAGTACGATTCCATTCGTTTTGAACATTTTAGTTGCTTTGATAAAGACACATTAATTCAAGGTTTTGTGAAATTGGTGTAGAAAAATGTTTCTTAGAAGAACGAATATGGGGGGTTTAGTTTGTATGGCAGCCCCATGACCCCATGGTCCGATTTGATTCAATCTTACGTATGTTTTGTGTCATCAATAGAAATACATTTGTGTGAAATTTGGTTGACGTTGGTGCACAAATAAAGAAGTTTTTCTTAGAAGAACCTAGTTTGGGGGGTTGGATTTGTATGGCAGCCCCATGACCCCATGGTCCGATTTTATCCATTCTTACATATGTTTTGTGTCAACAATAGAAATACATTTGTGTGAAATTTGGTTGAAATTGGTGCACAAATAAAAAAGTTTTTCTTAGAAGAACCTAATTTGGGGGGTTACGTTTGTATGGCAGCCCCATGACCCCATGGTCCGATTTGATCCATTCTTGCACGTATTTTGTGTTATCTATAGAAACACATTTGTGTGAAATTTGGTTGAAGTTGGTGCACAAATAAAAAAGTTTTTCTTAGAAGAACTCAAATTGGGGAGCTAGGTTTGTATGGCAGCCCCATGACCCAGTTATCCAATTTGGGTGAGTCAAACATACAAACAGCCTGCAACAATAAGAAGCACGTGTGCAAAATTTCAGCTTGCTAGCTTCAATACCCGCCGAGTAAAACGCGTCGCAACAGACAGACAGACGGACATGCTCCAATCGACTCCCCAAGTCATGCTGATCATATTATGTATACTTTTTATATGGTCGGAGATGATTCCTTTAATGCGTTACAAACTTCATGACAAAGTTAATATACCCTTTCACTCTATGAGCGAAATGTGCCTGTAATAATAATTTTATTTCACTATTCTAGCTGGTCTGTTGGACATTGAGCGCGCAGTAAGAAAACAGTGAGTGCTTAAACAAGTATGTATTTCACGTAGTTGATAGTACAAAGGTTTAGAAGCGACTGACTAAATGACAGAATGTGAATAATGCAACACAAAGAGAGTGCGTTCAAGAAATTAGAAAGGATGCAAATCAAAATTCAACACTCCCACTATTTGCATCAATTTATAATAGTAATAGAATCTCTGTAATTTCTACTTTACTCTAAATCCAAAACATTGTATTCAAAAAATTTAGTTCTTCTGTAAATAAAAAATTACTAACTTAATCTATTTCTTTTCTGTGTTCAGCTCCTTCATTCCGAGTTTAGATCGTAGCTTCTGAAATCGTGACTTTGGTAAGGCTTTAGTAAAAACATCAGCTACTTGATCATCACTTCTGATGTCTTCGATAGTCATGACTTCCTCGTTTAATTTTTCTCTCACGAAATGATAGCGAACATCGATGTGTTTGCTCCTTTTGTGGTTGACTGGATTCTTAGCTAAGCTGATCGCTGACTGATTATCGACGCTGAGGCTTGGTACTTCAAAGTTATTTCGTGTCAACTCATTCGCCAAACGATTTAGCCAAACAAGTTCGCGTGTAGCTTCTGAGGCTGCAATATACTCGGCTTCCATAGTTGAGATACTCGTCGACTTTTGCAACTGTGAACACCAACTGACAGCACCATTTCCAATCAAAAAAGTGTATCCCGTTGTTGACTTTCGCGTTGTAGTTTCTCCAGCAAAATCAGCGTCACTGTAGCCAGAAATGTGCTGATAACCTCCGCTGCTGTACAAAATTCCATGTCGAATCGTTCCTCTTATGTACTTCAGAATACGTTTTGCCGCTGTTACGTGTGCTTCTGTGGGTTTCTCGAGAAAGCGACTCACATTGCCAACTGCAAAAGCAATATCTGGCCGTGTGCCGATAGCCAGATACATTAAGCTTCCAATCAATTGTCTGAAAGGATAATTAGAATTTTCAGAACTTTCAATTTTATTAAGTACCTGATTGGGGTCAGCCGGCATGGCAACTGCATTGCATTGAGTCATCTTGAACCTTTCCAGTACTCGTCGGGCGTAGGCTTCTTGATGAACAAAGATCGAACCATCATCCAGCTGTTCAATTTCGATTCCAACAAAACAACCTGGATTCATTGTCTTCACGTCAAACTCCTGCTTCAAGTGTGATATGACTGCATTGATGATATTCTCGTTGTTGCCTGTGATGAGCCCATCATCAACATAAATCGCCAGAATAACAATGTCATCTCCGCTAGCACTTGTATATACGCTGACACATGGGTCCGAATCAGTAACTACGAAGCCGAATTTCTCGATGAACGTTTTGAATTTGATGTTCCAACACCTTGACGCCTGCTTTAAACCGTAGAGACTCTTTCGAAGCTTGCACACTCTGCCTGTGTTATCATCAAATCCAATGGGTTGCTTCATAAAAACGTCTTCTTCAAGTTCGCCATACAAAAATGCGGTTTTTATATCGAACTGCTTCAGCTTGAACTTATTTTGTGCTGCAATCGCCAAAATTGTACGAATCGATGTGAAACGGACGACCGGACTGAAGGTCTCATCATAATCTACACCGTATTCTTGACGAAATCCGCGACAAACCAGTCGAGCTTTGTACCGTTCGATCGACGAATCTGGATTTCTCTTTATTTTATACACCCACTTGTTGTCGATGACTTTCCGATTTCTCGGATTGTCAACCAAAGTCCAAGTATCATTGATCAAGAGTGAGTTATACTCTTCTTTCATAGCAGCCATCCAATCATCTTTGTCGACAGAACAAATCGCTTCTTCGTATGTACTTGGCTCTCCGCAAATTGTCAACATCGCCATGGGGATCAATGTATTTCGCACATCTCGTACACGTAAACGATTTGCCAAAATGTTCCTTTCATCCAAACCGACCAAATCTCGACGCTGTGTATATCCATCAGATGTTCGTTCACTTGGCGTATCTTCCACTGGTTCAATTCGATCCTGTTGTTGCTGTTCCGACACTTCTTCGCCACTTATGTCAATCGATACTATGTTGTTATCTGCCGATTCGTCTTCGCTCTCAAATTTTTCCGGAGTAGCGTTAGAAAGTTCATTCAATAAAAACTTAACATCTCGCACGACTTCTACTCTGTTTTTATTGGTGTCCAAAACACGAAATCCTTTGACATTTTCATCGTAGCCCACAAAGATGCAACACTTGGCCTTACGATCCAGTTTTCGACGACGCTGCTCGGGTAAATGAACAAAGACTTCTGCTCCGAAAACGTGAAAATTATTTATCTCTGCCGATTTGCCATACCACAGTTCGTATGGAGTCTTTTGTTCGACCGTGCTCGTTCCCGTCCGATTCAAAATGAATACTGATGAATTAACCGCTTCTGCCCACAAATTCGGCTGAAGTCCTTTAGCATAGAGCATTGATCGAGCTGCCTCCATGATCGTTCGGTTATCTCTCTCGGCACAACCATTTTGCTCTGGGGTGTATGCTACAGTTCGTTGATGTTCAATACCATGCTCGTCTAAATACTGCTTCATGCACGAATTAACGAACTCGGCACCGTTGTCGGTTCTCATTATTTTCAATTGATGACCACTTTGCTTTTCAGTCCAGTGTAAGAAAACTTTGAACTTCTCGAAAACATCACTTTTTCGCTGTATAAAATACACTTTACGAAAGTGGGAAAAGTCATCTTTGAACAGCAAAAAATATTTTGCACCTCCCAGCGAAACTTCGGAAAATGGTCCACATACGTCGGCATGAACTATCTCACCACAGACAGATGCTCGTTCCTTCCTTAGACTGAAGCTCATTCGATGCAACTTTCCCATCGCACATCCACTGCAGTCAAAACTTTCGTCGACAAAATCAATGGCGTTTTTACGTAGCACTTCGCGAACATGCGTCAGGTTTTGATGTCCGAGTCGTTCATGCCATAATTGCAGCGACTCCTTTTTGACAGCTAGATTCGCGACCGATTCGTCTGGTGAAATCACTTTGAACATCATTCTGAATAAGCCACCATTACCTTGACGGGCTCCCACTGCAACTGTACGTCCACTGTCTAAAACGTGTAACTGTTTCGACTTCGAATGAATCTCGTACCCACGATCAAGTACGCTGAGCTCCGAGAATAAATTAGTGTACAATTCAGGCGAATACAATGTATTTGACAGCATCTTTTTAACCCATTTTCTTCCGTCGAATGACAAGATGTCAATATTACCGCGACCAATAGCATAAATCGGTTTTCCGTTGCCAAGAGTAATTTTCTTTGGAGTGTCCAATTCGACGTAATCCCGAAACCAATGTCGATGCTTGCTCATGTGCTCTGTTGCTCCAGAATCGCTGTGCCAAGAATTTTCGATCGATGTGTTAACGTCACCAATACTAAAAAATGCTTTTGCAACAGGTCCTTCGTCTCTTTTCGAACTAGATTTGCTCTTTCCCGCATTGCAGTCCCGTTTCCAGTGTTCCATGGAACCACACTTGAAACAACCTTTCTGCTTTTTGCCTTTCGTACTGTTGGCTTTTCTGTTCTTATTACCTCTTGCAAAAAGAGCGGCACTCGAATCGCTTTCACTGTTCAGCAAACGGCTTTCCTCTACCATCAACCGATTCTTCAAATGTGTGAGTGTTTGCATACTATCATGAGTTGAGTCCCATGCACTTACAAAATGGCGATACTCTTGTGGTAGTGTCATGAGCAGCCTTGTGATAACCATTGTCTCATCAACTGTTATGTTCAAATTATGCATTTGATGAATAATTATTTCCATTTTCGATATATGAGTGGCCATATCATCCGCCGGATCTTTCGCAAATGAAAAAAACTTTTGCTGCAGCTGAGACTTACTGATTTCAGTCGTTTGTTCAAATATCGAAATTAATTTATACCACATTTCGTTCGATGTCAGACAATTTATCACATGCACTAAGGTTTTCGAGCCAAGAGCCGTCACGATAATATGCTGAGCCTTCGCGTCCTTCTTTTCCCAATCCAAAATTGCCCTTTCCGTCGCTGTTACTGCCGTTGTACACGTTGCTCCCGCCTCCATTTTCGGCCTTAGCAAATCCCCGTTGACGACATCAAACAGCTCCCGTGCAACTAACGCAATCCGCACTTGAAATTTCCAGCTTGTAAACTGTGAAGCATCTTGCAGCTTCTCGATTTTCAAAGATTCCGCCTCCATAGTGCACACACGAAATTCGCAAAGTTGAGAATTATTATTTCCGAAAAGAAACTACTGTTGCCGCGACTAGTTATGTGTTAACTGGGCCCATAACCTGTTGGACATTGAGCGCGCAGTAAGAAAACAGTGAGTGCTTAAACAAGTATGTATTTCACGTAGTTGATAGTACAAAGGTTTAGAAGCGACTGACTAAATGACAGAATGTGAATAATGCAACACAAAGAGAGTGCGTTCAAGAAATTAGAAAGGATGCAAATCAAAATTCAACATGGTCTATCTTCGGAGATATTAGGCTTTAAGTCGTGCAAGAAAATGATTTTTATAAAAATCTTTAAATGCCTGTGGCAGCCAAAGGGTTAAGCTGAGGGGGTATGTTCGGTACAACTTTATTGCTGAAAATCACATGAGGAATCACAATCCGGTGCGTTTATGCGGCAGTTTCCGGACACCTTGTGTACAGGGTATAAGAACAATTGTTTGAACTATTATCTTAATTCGAACCCACATTACTCGTATACCTTTTCCCACATTTTCACTCAATCAATTCGTAATCGATTCAAGAAAATCCATTTCACCGAAAAAGATGCCAAGCTAATCCGAAAAAGATTTCACAGTATTGTAATTTCAATAAACCAAATGCAGCGATTGCATATAATGCTTCTGCATAATAATTACTCAAACAATTTAGGGCGTCTGAGAGTCAAGTCAAAGGCCAAAAGAAAAATAATCGTTGCAACAGATTGCACCTTTGTTCAGTTCGAATAGATGCCATGGAATGAACTTAGTCTCGCTCGCCGATGCTTTATAATAATTTTATTAAGCAAATCTTCGCGGTCAGATGATGACTCTTTCATCATCATCAAAAAGGGTCCGTTGCATTAATTTTAGAAAACATTTATTTCCTTTTTTTTAATTCGCTTCTTGGAATGAATGCGGATTCCTTCTTTATTGTTGATGTCTAGACAGAAATGTTCAACACTGTTCGCAAGACATTCCATCATCTACCGCGCTTTGTCAATATGCAATTATTTCAATCGAAACAAAATGAAAATGGAAGTGAATATTGATGATTAATTATAGAAAATGTTGGTATGGTTGAGATTGGATGATGATGTTGTGATCTGAAACATTTAAAATTGTGATTTGATGAATTAATGGGCCAACACTATTTAAACGTAACCAAATATTCAAACGATTTCGCTATAAATCTCTCAGATTCGTAACATGTAATTTAATAAATCTGTCAAATATTCGCATACATCGTTAAAAATTGTCAGAACTTTCAAATATCCCAAATACGTTCCCACTTAAATAAATGTGCCGCTAGCGTCGTATCAACTTAATTATTTATCAATACATAATTTTGATTGATTGCATTTCGTCCAACTTGAGATATTTGGACAATAATAACACTAAAAAGATAAGTTTACAAATACAACTCCTGATAATAGAGAGAAGGAAGTTTGACAACAAGCAAATAGCGATGTAATTTTTGTTATTCTCTGTATAGCGAAATTGTTATGTCGGAACTCGAAGATGCTGAAGTAAGTTAATTGTAGATGAAATTTAATTTTTGTTTGAGTTTTTTCTGTATAAGTAATATATAAATGTATTATTCATGATTCCTACCAGTCAGACGAACCAGTTGTATGTACACACCTGAAAGTAAAAAAACCACATCAGTATGGTATGGAATTGCAGAATCGATTAATAAGCAATAATTACACTATATTCAATGATAATGCTTATTACAAGGCAGCTTTTCTTTTACTAAACGGTATTATCAACTAATACGTATGTTCATTTTTTTATATACGTTCGTATACCAGTTTCATTGAAAGTCCTAAAGAGGTTACTGCCTTAATTCTTTTGTTTTCAAACAACAACTCACCGTTACCCATCGCATGCTCTTCATCTTGAAATCCCAAAACGACATTCGACAGTCACACAAAAAAATGATGTCCTATTGAGAAAATTATTGGCAATTGAAAAAGTTTTTGTTCATCAATTACGCCATGTTCTACTCCCTACGACAAAAAAAAAGTGTAGCGGTTATGAATTGAATTGACCACTCGGTATGCTTACCACAAAATAAAACGTAACAACAAAAACATTAAAAGAAGACGCTGTATACAAACTTTCTATTCGTTATGCTATATTGTAAATACCATAGGGAAATATAGTGGCAATATACGACTCTATAGTGTGTATACGATGTGCTCTATCTGACCTCCCACATATCAGAAATATTTAAGGTGGAGTGTCTTAAAGTGCCCGAACATGAAGAGGTTGAATTGAATAGAGCAGTAGTCTCAGTAGCAAACATTATTCGACGGCAAACAAATACTGTATACACAGTATACAATAAAAAAATGATATTGTGTGCGCGAACAAACAACCTAACTATACAAGAACGGTAAGAGCGAAAAAGGGCAGTTGTAAGATCAACGAATTTGTATCTTAAGAATGCGGCGCAGGCGGATTAATAAGATGAAGAAAAAAAGTTGAATAAAAAATAGCATGTGGAAGAAGTAGATCATGCATTTGACCAAATACAAAGAAAATAAGCGGCATATGACCAACAATTTCTTATTTTTTTTATAGTGCTTTCTTCAATTGAAAAGATTTAATTTGTTGAACGTGACATGCTTGGAATGAAATGCCATACCACTATGGGGTACAGTTTCTAATCTCACTATAATATTCTTATCATCTTATGACCGCTGCGGTAAGTGTTGCATCCAAAGTGACACAAAAAAAAAATAACAAAGGCCTGTACACAAACCTTGGCTCACAAGACCTTATGACCTTCAGCTGGTTTGAGTTTTAAAGTTGTAGGCCCTTATTCAGCTATGGAGCTTACAATAACGGTAAAATAGAGAAAATGAGATTCACTTTTAGTTTTTTTTGCAAACAACAGAATATCAAAAATAAAGCAGATAGTTTGAAACTGCAGGGAATATATTTGAGCCAAAGAGTCACTTTTCAGTGCGTCAACTGCTTAAATTTAGGGAGGATTTTGCCGTTTTAAATATTTTATTTTCATAAAACTTATTTTCGAAAAGTATTTAAACGAATTAATAAAAACGACAGCAATAATGATTTTTATTTTTAATTGTGTCATTTTCTTTAATTGGCCAATCAACGAATGCACAAAAAAGGTGTAGAGAATATCGTGTAGAGAATATCGAATTGGATGACGATTATTTTGTTCGGGGTTTCATTTGAAGAAGTTAAGTGGTAAACATTAAATTACTCGGATGTAACGTTGGGAGGGGGGGGGGGGGGGGGGGGTTAAAGGTTCATTTTTTGGGGGTTTTGAGCTATATCTCGAAAACGGTTAATCCTAGAGAAGAGTTGCTAGCAAGAATTAAAGCTTGCTAATTATCCCGCATATTTGTTCATACATCTTCTTCTATGTACCGTAACCACTTGTGGGGCATGGTGCATTAACTCAGCCGTTTATAGGTTATTTCGAGTCAACGTTACATTGCATATAATTTGGGAGTGTACATAATGTTGCAAGCACTATATATTTCCTATCCGCTCATCTACGGAAAGTTTTGGACCACGCCGAGATTCGATCTCCAGACCTCTAGATTACTAGCATCGTAGAGTGCGACTCAACTAAGTGAACAACAGAGTGTGATTGTGTTATGTTCATACATACATATGCAAAATTCCGAACGTTTCTTCCGATATAGTTTAATAAAAGTCGATTATTTCACTTTTAACTTGGAAATATCTCGGAAACGGTGAAATACTGAAATTATTTGTATGCAAATATTAAAGCCCATTTAATTTCCTATAAACTTGTTCTAACATACATTATGTTGAATTTCTAACGGTTTCCCCGACATATCGTATTAAAATCCGAAAATTGTCGAACGATAGTTTTTTTTTAAATTTGTTTGGTTTTGGTGTCTTTTGCGATCGTTTTTCATAAAACTGTGGCACGACAAATTTGTACAGTATTTGATATAACTTTTCGTTGTCTGGGGTTCAATCAGTCAAAAGTTTAAGAGCTTAAACCTACCTTCCGAATTTAGTTTTCCCTATTTATAAGTATAAAGACAAACATTATGGAAAATACGAGAACCGCGTGCATTTTGTATGTTTTCCTTCTAATTACCACTTATAAAACAATGAAATAAAAAGTCGTCACCCCCTCTCTATTTTCCATTATGTTTGTCTTCATTTTTATGTATACAGGGTCCCATTCATGGTGGATGATATTTTAATGGTAGGTATTGTGGTCCATTTGGGGAAAATTAATGTACAACGGGAGCCCTTTATTTTTAACCTTTACAATGTCATAGCATTTTTTCTAAAAAATTCCCGACTTACCGAACTAAATCAAAATTTGCCATACCACCAAACATTTCATCCGAGATATGATTTAAAGTTACAATTTTCAAGAAAACGACACCTCGCCCGTTAAGAACTTGCTCGTATCTTCCGAGAAACACCCGTTCAAAAAGAAATTTTAAAATAGGTTTTTCATAAATTTTTATCATTTGATTTTTTGATGAAAACGGGTGTATCTCAGAAGATTCGAGCAACTTCTTAACGGACGAGGTGTAGTTTTATTAGCATTTTCAGAAAGCATGTCATATCTGGGATGAAATGTTTGATGGTGTGGCAAATTTTGATTTAGTTCGGCAAGTCGGGCATTGTTAGAAAAAAATGCTATTACATTGTAACGGTTAAAAAGAGAGGGGTCCCGTCGTACATTAATTTTCCCCAAATGAGCCACACTACCTACCATTAAGATATCCTCCACCATGAATGGGACACACTGTATAGAATATAAATATGTTGAGACTCTTTAACTTTCGAATTATATTGAAGACAAGCCAATTTCCAATTTGATTTCCAACTTCGTGCTCTGTGGCCGTGATCGTTTGGTACGGTCGACACTCTGTTATATAGAAAAATACTCGGCATGACCTGTCACACGTTTATTATTCAGAAGAAGATAAGAAATACTCTTATCTTAGAATAATAAACAAAAATGCGACTAGGAAGTGGTGGCTGACAACCGTATCAAACTCCGAATTCAGTTGTCGTTGAAACGTTGGCGACTACACACGGTAGGGTCAAGGGATAGCAAGATGCCTTTCAAAAATTGTCATATTTAAAGGGTCGCATAAGAAAAAAGCTTTGGAAACGTTGGACGGTGTAATAGCTCAGGAGTTAAGATACTTAGCAAAAACCAATTCTACCAACATTAATTTTCGTTCAGCGAAAAATAGAAAACATTCAACGTCCAAAAATTATTAACAATGTTAGATAAATAAATAAGGAAATTCTCACAAAAAAAACAGTGTTTTCGTGTGTTTATTTTCTTAATTCGAGACTTGCTGTCTATAAGGTGAGATGAAAGTTTTGCCCCTAATCTAATTAACAATGTCTTGGGCTTATTGATGTTAAATATAAATTAAATTAGTTATCGCTGACTATAAATTTTTTGTATTGGATTTTTGGTATCGGAATCAGTGCCGTTGACTTGGAATAGGATTACAGCCACGTCGTCCCTCATTAAAGATTGGAGAGTTGAATCAATCGAAACTAGACCATGTTAAAATTTAGGTTTCCATTGGATTTGAAAACTAATCTACCCTTAAAGATAAGCTTAGAATGCCAATGCTTTTTTTTTGTCCAGAGTCGAGTGGAACATAAATAATTATAAAGTACAAAAGAAATCATGTTTATAGACGCACGATTTTATTTTTAATCTAAGAAGTCTAGTGAGGGAGTTTCTATTTGTTGATAATAATCTAATATGACTCGACTTTTACCCGGCGAAAGCATACGGACGTGCGAAGAACGAAAAATATCGACAACTATGAGCCTGTGAACTCCAAAATGTATTTTAAATGCGATACTTTGTCCGTCTCTACAACTTATTATTGATTTTCGTCAATGTTCAGTTGCCAAATTTGCAATATTGCTACACTGAGAGAAAAAATGTAACGCCTCTTAATCTCGGCATGAGCCTACCAGGAAACAAGCTGTGGAGAACTCAAATGAGGAGCTCTAGCAATATGTGATATCGCTCTGTCTCGCTGAAACCTTGTTTGAAGTTTGTGACAACGAAACTCTCCCTAAACGAACGGTTACTATGCGCAGACGCATCACACACACAGTTTCGATTATCCACTGGTCTATATTAATGAAATCAAACTACAATAAAAACTCTCTCATGCATTTTTACATTACCCCAGGAATGAAAAAAACTGAATGAATAAAAAATGCCATATGAAAAAAGGAGCTAGTTAGTGGGTACTGCGTCTTTGCAGTACCTGGCGTATTCAGGTTTAAATTGTAATAAAAAGAGAAATTGGCATAAACTGCACAGCATTGTTCGGCAAGTATGCAAGGCGTTCAATACTTGTAATTCGCCCCTTGTCGCATGCGCTGCAGACTTGTATCAAGTTGCTTAACTATACTATCTGGAAAACCATTTCGGAATAGTTTCTATTGGCTGCAAATCGTTAACTCGTATTTGCTCGGCACTTTAAAAGGTTTGAGCTTTCCTATTTATTTAATTATAGTTAGTTGAGCATTCGGACTATCAAGTTGGCTAAGGATGTTCAAAAAAGATCGGATGGGTATAAATGTGGTATCAATTGGAAGGAAATGATTGCTATATTTATTTTTTTCGAATTGAGCTAACGAAAAACGCAACTATTCATTAGTTATTAACGACTATCTATTCGATTCAAGACCTGACTATGGCCACCAGATGGCCAAGCAGACGTTTTTGGAGTCTCGAATCATGTGTTTCAATTATAGCTTGAATTGGAACACACTCTGATTCGAGTCTACGAAAACGTCCGCTAGCTAAATTCGAAAAAATGCGAATATAGCAATCATTCCCTTCCAATTGATACCACATTTATATCCATCCGATATTTTTTTGAACATCCTTAGCCAACTTGATAGTCCGAATGCTCAACTAACTGTAATTAAATAAATAGGAAAGCTCAAATCTTTTTTAGTGCCGAGCAAATGCGAGCTAAAGATTTTCAACCGATCAAAACTATTCCGTAACGGATTGGAGACCGTACATTGCCAATCCGATCTTTTTAGCCAACTTGATACTCCGAATGTTTAACTAACTTTAATTAAATAAAAAGGGATCGCAACTATTCCGAAATGGTTTTCGGAATGCGCTGCGCTGCCTTGTATGTCAGTGCTATTTTGCTCGAAGATAAAAAATAACTAAAGGTAATGATTAAAATTAAAGTAAATAAAAAAAACTTCCCGCTAACAATTAAATCGGATGAGTACTCGTAGTCAGGTTGCTCGCTTAATTCTTTCTTTTGTATGAAATTGTGGAAACAATCTGTGTATACCATCCTGGCCCGCCATACTTTTTCAAGGCTACAATGTGGCCCTTTGAAATATTAAGTTGCTCGCCCCTGTTGTAATTCTAGAAAATCCACTTGTTCCCAGAATGGTAGACCTTTTTGTATGTTTGTATATTACTCGTAGTATTGTAATTGTAAAGAGAGTTGAGAATATACGAGGGTAGTTCAATAAGTACCCGTGTTTGAAGACATAGGATGGTACTGAGGAAAGTTGGTGTCATCATCGTGTGCTGCCATCTAGCAAACGACGCCAACACAAATTCTAGACTAATTTATTGGTTAGTTTTGATTTGACAGCCATTCGAGTAACGCGTGTTTCGTAAGTTTCGATAAGATGGAAAGAGAGCAGTATGGTTCGGTAATTCGATTTCTGTTTTTGGATCAGAAAAAATGCGAGGAGATAAAAGCGAAGTTGGATTCTATTTATGGGGACACTCCGCCGTCTATGACAACCGTTAGATATTGGTTCAACGGTGAATCTGCCCCAAAGAAGGCCAAAATGGTTCCAACGGCCGGAAATCATGTCATGGCGAACATGGCGACGATTTTTTGGGATGCGAAGGGCATCATCCTTATGGATGGAAAAGTAAGAACGATCACTGGACAGTGAGTTATTGAACCACTTCGACAAAAAATTTAAGGAGACACGATCGCATTTGGCGAAAAAGAAAGTGCTGTTTCAACACGATAACGCACCAGCGCATTCATCCGAAGTCGTCGCCGCCAAACTGCATGAATTGCGTAATGAATTGCTGCCGCATCCTCCGTATTCACCCGGTCTGGCTTCCTTCTTGGTCCCTAACATGAAGAAATGGCTCGCGGGAAAAAATTAGCTCAAACGAGGAAGTCATCGCCGAGCAGAGGCGTATTTTGGCAAATTCGACAAATCATATTTTTTGAAGGGGTTAAAAAATGGCAATAGCGTTGGGAAAAGTGTATGTTACTAAAAGAGGACTATGTTGAAAAATAAAAATAAAAATTAGAAAAAAAATTTTGTTTTCATTTTCAACACGGGTAGGTACTTATTGAACCACCCTCGTATTTTAAAAGTCAATTTATATAAGACATGTTTTATTGCTGCTATAATACAAACTATCAGTCAAACTTATTTCTCTTTGCTTAGACCACATAAACTTCCCGCCTTTCCTTTACTGACGCATCTGCGATGACAATATCATAATTGGGTCAGCTTAATGGCCAGAGCTACTGTAATATGCATTAAATGAAACTTCTATTTTTCTATTGACTGATTGTAGGTGTTGTAGAAGAGAATAATGCCGTTCCAGTAAAATCGCGGAATGTAGGTATATTGTCAAATCGCAATTATTCACGAGCGTATTACAATCATCTTTCTCATCATCACATATCGTATTCATAGCTACATCTCAGTTGTAAATCTTTTTTAGTTGCCCAATGGTAACGTATCCCAATCGAATATCTTCTCTATTTTTTTCATCAATTGTCAATAAAAATCCATTGGAATTAATGTGCGCGCCGGCCGGCCTGGTCTTGCTAGTCCGTACGGTGCGACGTGGTTACAATCCAATCGCATCTTCGACGATGAATTTCATGAATGAAAAGTGAAAATCATTGAATAATTGCGAATTCGCAATATCGAATCAAAGCGACTCAAGCAAAAGATGCGATAGAGGAAGACAACATTGAGCGGGTGTACACAATCAACAAGTGGAGTTTTTACGAGCACTTTCAGTCTAAGAATTTTATTCTTCGTCAAGCTAAAAAAAAGATGAACGCGTTAAGCCCGGCTTTTAGACGGTATAAAAGTGTCCATTTAATAATAGAAAATTATTGTTGCCGAAAAATTATTACTTTAGTATTATATTATTGACATATTGCATTGACACCAATTATTATGAATTTTGCTTTGTTGTGAGCTAGAAAGTTATACGATGTCTACCTACTCTTTTGGGGGTTACAGCTACATATGCCCACAAATATTTGGTGAATTGTGGATAATTTATGATGTTCTTATTGTTAAATGCTGACTTTCGCGAATTTTGCCTAGCTTGTGCCAACTTTTTTTTCTGTCAAAATGTTGCACGTATTTGCATTCCAAAGAAAATTCGTGGCACAGGCTAGGCTAGGCATCTTTTTTTTTTATTGAAATGGAAATCAGCAATTTTATACCGCGTAAAAAAATAAATTTAAAAAAGTGTAGGTCCACAACTATGAAATCCATTGTATAATAGGTACATAGAGGTTATGCAGTATGTATGCCTATATCCGTATCGCATGACTCGGCTAGGTATGTAGAAGTATGTACATATTTATTTAGGGAAAACAAGCTCCCATCCTGTAAATATTTTGACTGTTCAATAAAAGTAATATTGTTGACGATCTGGCTGGAATTATGAATGGTGACGGATCATCGGCGCGAGAAATCGTTTTTCCAAGAAAGAATTTGAGTTTATAGCCGACACATTCTGTTCATGTGATGCTCTCCAATATCCGTAAATTTTCTGGAAGGGTCAAGACTATAATTCGTTCCAACGTAGTATTACCATAAAGTAAGAAATTGGAATAGAGATGGAACTTCATATAACATTAACACAGAAGATATCTTCCTGTATGTACACGTTACATACAGCACACACTCAAAGGTAAAATGTTGTTCAGTAGGTTTTAATGTTATATGGAGTTCCATCTCTATTCCAATTTCTTACTTTATGGTATTACAGTTCTAGTGGTGTCTCAATTTCTGGGAGTTGCACTTTTCCATCCCAGCTGACTTATTTTTGAATTTGATCGCATTACACTGTGACACTAAATGTATTTGTTTTATAGTATTTTCTTCTTCTCAGTACCGTATAGCCCCATGTGGGGCCATGTGCGTTAACTGAGCCGTTTGTAGGCAATTTCGAGTCAAAGTAACATTGAATATCAATTGTATATAATGTTGCAAGCACTATATATTTCCTATCCGCACATGTACGGAAATTTTGGACCACGCCGAGATTTTAGTATTTTACTAACCTGTATATCACCTAGTGGTAGCGGCGACCTTTTGAGCTATTCTAGACTATAAGACAAAAAACATTACTGGCCATCTTTAAAATAACAAAAATAATGGATGATCGTACGAACGGCTGTTGAACAGCACCAGCAAACTTGTCAGCCATTTAAAATGCATTGTGCTGCTTTCTTCGGCAGCATTCAACGCGTCTAATCTGTTTCAAGCATAACAATTGTAATGTCTTCATTTTTGCTTGCTTTTGGCATATTTTGCTTAAATCTTGCTTGCAAATTGCAGAATATTAAGAGAAATTTGAATGAATTCGAGCAAAAATTAACACTAGTGTTCTGCACAAGGCATTAAAACTGTTAGAAATAATGGAGTTATAGAATAAAATGATGTAAGAAAGATATAGCGGGAGACTGTGTGTCACCTCAGTCGAAGAAAATTGAGATAGAAAAAAATTTATTTTTGGGTCAAAAAACAAAAATTTGACTTTGAAGCTCTTTAAGAAGCAAATCACTTATCCAATTTTCGTGAACACTGGAAAAAGGCGCCTCATATCAATCAATGAAATTGTTCATTAAAGTAATGAATATTTACACCGATATCCCACCGAAGACGGCTTTCATCAGTCTTATGAATCTGATTTTATCAAAACAACGAACAAAAAATTCATTAAAATTATGAACAAATTCATAAAATTAACAACTTACTCTCTTACTCATTGATATAATTACTGAGTTAATCAATCTTAAAAAAAAAACTGGCGCAGGCCGGCATCCAGCTTCATAAGTGTTGACGAAATTTATTTTACCTCTGCTTTGAAAAGTCATCACCTACCTACAGGGGGAACCAATCCCGGGACCAAATGTTCACAACGACGCAATTAGCGCAACACGCTCTGTGGCTCACTTGGTTGAGTCGCAGTCTGCGATGCTAGAGGTCCGGAGATCGAATCTCGGCGTGGCCGTGCATCGTGACTTAGTGGTATATTTCATTATTTATTATATTATATTTGAAATAATCGGAACTCTTCTAAATATTTAAATTTCAGCCATTCTCGATGCATATGATGTGATGTCAGCTAGACCACTGCCTGGTAATTGAGAAGAAGCGATCAATTTGATACATTCTAAATGTATTCATTGGATTGGATGATTAATCTTTGATGCATCAATTTCCCCCCTGGGATTCTACTGGGAGTTCATTGTGTTCATGATCGCTTTTCATTAAGTTGAAATTTTGTTTTCGTTATACAAACGACCAGTGTTTCATAAAATAGATGAACTCTGTATTATTTTAAGGAAGAGAAGTTTTATTAACTATCAACTAATTCATAATGGTAATGAAAATGAGTTTATACTCCTAGTTCATTAATATTATGATGATTTTTTTTTAGTGTAGTTAGTTTTATTATACCCTTCGCTCATAGATTAACTTTATCATGAAGTTTGTAACGCATTGAAGGAAGCATCTCCGACCATATAAAAAGGACTTGAGGAGTCGAATGGGTGATATCCGTCTGTCCGTCTGTTGCGACGCGTTTCACTCGCCCAATTTAAAAGCTATGAAGCCGAAATTTTGCACAAATGCTTCTTTTTGCTGCAGGTAGTTTGTATGTTTGAATCGGTAAAATCGCACAATGGGGTCATGGGGCTGCCATACAAACCCAACCCCCCAAATTAGGTTCTTAAGAAAAACTTTTTCATTTGTGCACCAATTTCAACCAAATTTCACACCAATGTATTTCTATTGATGACACAAAACATATGTGAGAATGGATCAAGTCGGTCCATGGGGTCATGGGGCTGCCATACAAACCCAACCCCCCATTTTCGTTCTTCTAAGAAACATTTTTGCCAATTTCACAAAGCCTTGGATTAATGTATCTTTATCAACGCAACTAAAAAGGTCAAAACAAATGGAATCGTACCATGGGGCCATGCTCCCGCAGCCCCCAATAAAATTTTCTGAGTAAATATTTTATTTGTCCACTTATTCCAACCAAACCCCGCACAAATATTGTTTTGCCGAATTCTCACTTTTGGTGACTGGGCACCATCGCGTCCGTCTAGCTACTGTCATTCTAACCTCAATTCGTTCTAACATCTGGTTCCTGTCATTTTGTGTAGGGTAGTGTTGTCTATATTGTTCTTGTTTTTAGTTCATGTAACGGAACTTTTGAGAAGACAGAAGGAAAAGAATGGGGGGAGGGGATTAAATACAAGTCGTAGGCACTCCCGAAAAAACTTTTAGCCCGAGGGGAGCGAAGGGTATCCAAATTTCGGCCGCGCCCGAAATTAGCCTCGGTCTCGTTTTTTAGGTAAATTTGTTGGCTGTGAAAACCATCTTATTTCGCTATTCTATCTAGTATAGACATTGGGGTTTAAGTCGTGCAAGAAAATATTTTTTTCAAAAATCTTCAAACGGCTGTGGCAAGAATAGCAGGTATGTTCCGTACAACTTTTTTTTTGCTGGAAATCACGTGAGGAATCATTTTCCAGTGCGTTTATGCGGTAGTTACTGGACACCATGTATACATAGTTTTACATAGGCCGGCTATGATTTGAAACCGAGAAATATCCTTTTCGGGACTACGATAAAAATATCATTGAATTGAATTGAATAAATATTTAAAACTTGGATCGAAATAATAGAGAGTTTTAGCAAGTCGTTGGAAATAATACGACATAATTTGACATTCTATATAAAAATTCGCTTGCTTACCGTATACGAAACAGTAGGTATATCATAATGTCCTAAGGAGGCATGGACATATTTCCGTATTTGACGTCTTTAAACAGTCAAAATTGTCGGGTTGCGATTTTTACCTGTTGTCTAATTAGTTGAAAACTCTCGTATAAGTTTTACGTACAATTCGCGCGGGAATTTTTCTTTGGAAATCGGGAATTACGTATACGGTTTTTTATACGTCAGTGTAAAACTCTCTAATAAAATAAAAAAAAAATATATTTGGTCGATTGTATAAAAAAATGTTTTGTAGATTAAAAAAAAATTAGATGAGATTACATTCCGTAAGGCCACGCGCAGACTAAAGGCGTATTGGAGCGTAGCCTAGCGTAAAACCTGTCGCCCAATACAACGCTTTTTTTACGCTACGCTTCGCTTTAATACGCCTCTAGTCAGCGTGCGACCTAAATTCAGAAGAACAACGACTCAGGTGCATATCTGTTGATGGGTAAGAATTGAAATTTAAATTGTCATTCTCCTGTCGTACGTATGTGTATTTCATTTCGTGTTTGCCTTTTACGGTATTTTAACATCCATTTTAACTCAAAATTATTTTTTATTGAAAATATGTATAGCCAATTTGAGATCTAGTGGCATACTTTTCAAAAATTACAATTTTTGCACGTATGTACATTATTCTTCTTCCGGATGTACCATATGCACTCAAGAGGGAGGGATATTACATTATTTGTAAAAAAAAACACTGTTAGAAATCTCTGACGTAATTTGATCCTAAGCGAACTACTAAACAAAGTATCTTTCTTTGGATTGGAAGTGTACAAAAACGTGTATGTAGTAATATTAGGTACTATACCTCAAATTGAGATCGTCTAGTACATAATAATAAATTAAAACTGATCATCCATCCATTATGCTCTCTTAATTTTATGCTATGTATTTCATTTGCACGATTCGTAATTTAAGCAAATTTTTTCACATAATAACTCCCTCCGAATCATTAGTGTGAAAAAATGATTAACCCCGAGATGTACTTTTCGCATTAAGACACAACATTGGACAGGAGAGTCAATAAAAAAATAGCTACTGCCTCATCGCACTTCGCGGTCGAATCAAATCCATTTGGCAAAACGTCAATCAAAATATTTTGACCTGATTTTTATTCGTAACAGGCAAAGACAATGTCAATTTCTTGGAGGATAGTATTAAAGATGAAATTATTTTGTCCGACACTTATTCGAACATGTTTTCACTCTGCTGCCATATCATGCGTGAGTGGCTCTATTACTTGCTTAAAGCTAAATCCGCCTTGGCTTCTTCTTTTTGGTTTTTTTTTTATATTTTTATCCATATAGTGAACAACAGCTTATTACATCTTTATGTCGATCACAACCTATCTACAATATTTTAACGTCTTATAAGCCGAAAATTCGATACGCGCGCAAAGTTCAAGTGCCCCATAGCGTGAGAATTATTAGTTTGGACTCAATTATTTTTAGTGAGAAAATTACCGAATCGAGAAATGTTATATACATTACACATACGAGTACTTACGAGTATAATGTTGTTCCTCAAATATTTTTTACTTTATGAATTATTTCGTTTGTTAAGAAAGTGATTAGGGAACAAAAAGCTCGCTGGAGGTCTTGCAAACCGATTGACTGTGATGATTGTAATTCGTTGCTCTACAACATACGCGCGATGTATAATTGAACGGATTTAGCAACCTTCCAGTTAAATATAACGCCTTTTGCAATTTTAGCATCAGAATTAAATATCTTGATGTATATTTTCGCATCTGTGTAATCTAGGCTGAAAGCTTTCGGAACTATGAAGTGTTACAATTTATTTAGCTAACTTCAGTATTAACAATAACTGCATGCCAATGATACGATGTTATGAATTTTTAAAGTGGTGTTTTGCTTTTTATAACCTGATGCTTTTATTAAAAAGGCGTATTTCGCATTGTCAAGGTTATCAATATAGTTTAAATGTAAAGGTAAGATTTACAATCTCGACTTTGGTGGTCGGAGCGGTTATGAACGGTTGTGAATCAAGTTTTATATATATCGCCTATACGCTTTGAGAGCGGAAGGAAGGAAGGAATATAAATATCGGCATATGATAAAATAAATCAGAATTAAATAGCTTTATGGAGATTCAAATTTTAATATCAGGTTGGTAAGTTGTTTTCAAGTTCTAGATCTACTAAGCCTATACCTTTGCTACAGTAATAGTAATATTGAGTGGCGTAGTATTGTACAGAGAAGAAAAGTACGTACTAAGTCATGCTGTAAAACCAGCCCGTTCTGGCAATATACTTATTGAGCAATATTGGGCTCACATCCCGAAGATCGTCCATATCATAGAAAAACCTAGAACCAAGAATACGTCTTCGTACTTCGGCCAGGGCCGGACACTGACAGAGAAAGTGATGAACGCTTTCTTCCTCTTCTTCGTCACCACAACTTCTACAGTAGTCATTATGGGGAATGCGGAGTCTCCTTGCGTGCTCCCCAATAGGACAGTGCCCCGTTATAGCACCGAGCACCCCACCAATGTGTTTCCTGTCCAGTGACAATAATATGGTTGATCGGGCCGAGTCAAGCCGTGGCCAAATCAACCTAGTTGTCGCGCAAGTGCTGCCGTGAATCCATCTGGCACTAGCCCTGAGCAAAACAGCCGCTTCTACTGCCACTCTGCAGGAGGAAATCGGCGTTTTTAGGTTACTATGATGGTCCTCTAAATTCATATTTGTCGCATTACGGGCAAGGCGATCCGCATTACAGTTCCCCGCGAATCCACTATGACTAGGTATCCAACAGAGGGTAATATTGAAAAAACGACCCATCTCTGTAAGAGCCGAGCGGCAGGTTTCGACAGCTTTAGATGTTGTCAGGACCGAATCGAGAGATCGAATTGCAGCCTGACTGTCAGTGTAAATAGTGAAATCCCTCGCAGTAACGACATGATTACCTAGCCATGTTAAGGATGCCATAATCGCCGAAATCTCCGCCTGCAGGACGCTACAGTAATTAGGCAGATGAAATGACAGGTTAACATCAAGAGCATCCGAGTGGATGCCAGTACCCACTCCTTCGTGTGACTTGGAGCCATCAGTGTAGATAGCAAATGACTCAACGTCCCGAGGCATGTTGTTGTCCCAGTAATCCCTCGACGGAATCAAACTGTAATGGCTCTTACCAAAAGTGTATTTAGGAGTAGTATAGTCAGTTTCCAAAGGTAGGTTAAAATTACTTAGTATAAGCGAATGCCCATAATCAAGCGTTCGCCACTGATTAGTTTCCCGCAGACGTAAAGCGGTGCACAACATTAATGAAATGCTTCCTGTAAATCTATTTTTGAATTGGTCTAAATAAACGCGTTCCAGAATGAAAGGCTAGCGCCTTACATTCTGTTCCACTTTTAATTAGACCAATCCAAAAATAGATTTACTATTTACCCAGTTTGTATAAAAGTACTCCAAGGCATATCTACAGGCATTTTTCGATTTCTGATGGCCTTTGAGAAAAAAGAAGCTCAGGCAAACGTAAGGATGGCTTGGCATTATATATGAACTGAATTATTAGCTGTAAATCTACTGTTACTGTTTTTTAAATCAAGGAAAACCAACTTATATGAAATGATTCCATTGTGTCCCGTGACATTAGAGCCCACGCAAGCTTTCCTATGAGTATTGAACAAGTATACTTTTGCAGCTTTTCCGGGACACCCTGTTAACTTGGTCCTACAAACTTCAAAAATATTTGCGGCAAATACTATTACCATTCTATGCATTTCCACCAAATTTCATGTACATTGTTTCGTCAAGTTAAAAGATATGCACTGAAGAAATGCTTAAGAGGCTTCCCTTGTATTGTGAAAGGCCCTTACTAAATACTTACTTGGCTATATTTCCAGTTTGGATACAGTTATTCGAATGAAAATTCGTAGACATATTCCCTGTGTAATTTTCTAAAAACCCTTAGCAGAATTTTCATATTTGGAAACCTAACAGTGTGTAGCCCACACTCTAAAACACGACTGTAATTTTACACTCATTTTGCACATAATAATATAGTAAACTTACGTAATATTTTACTCATAATTATTTCGTTGGCGTATTTATACCCTTATAGAACATGCAATGTACTATTTTACATACTTCTACGCAAAAATACATAGCCTCTCTTCCAAAACACGTATAACATAATCACATCTTTACATATCAAATGTCCATATTTACACATCGATGTCGCATTTACCAAAATTTACACAGAAATGTGTAATTTTCAGCATTATGCGCATTTGTTGTGTGTACCGTGCAGTTGCAAATTTTCAAACGTGTTTAGTGATAGTCTAAGAAAATTGCACCAAAATATGGCCATCGAACGGCAAAAATCCTACATCGGAAATTTTTTTTTTGATTATGGTTGGGGATGGTCCCCAGATTATGGCATTAAAAGTCCCAAACGATCGGGGGTCCGCAACCTTAAAAAAGGGGGGGGGCATTTTTCGGTTTTTCGCGATTATTTAAAAAACGGTAAGAGATACAGAAAAATGGTATGAGGACTAAAAAAACTATATTGCATGCTTGAAAGTACTATATTCACGACATAATTAGTGTAAAAATACACATTCAAGGCGCAATGGTACATATACTATGTTTAAAATTACATCTTTTCGTATAAATTTCACTTCATATTCCTCACAAATTTACACAAACTGAAGTTAAAAATTACACAATTACGATGTACTTATTTTACGACAAAAAGGTGTAAAATGCAACGTTCCGCCTGTTATGTAAATTTAAAGCAACGAAAATAGGAAACTAGTTTCCTAGTATAATGTATGTAAAATTCAACTAAATTGTCTTAGAGTGCACGAACAAATTGAAATTTTACAAATTTACTATTATTTACTTTTCCTTAGCAAAAGTCAACAGTCTTAATATTTAACGCATATAAGGCCATACTGACCAATCTTTGTGCAAAGTTTCATATCGATCTCTATAACGGTTTAAAAAAACGGAGCTCGAAAAGGAAGTTTAACTTTAAACGCCAATAACTTTTTTACCGTTACTCGAAACTGGAAAATTTTAACTGATATGAGATGTACTCGTCTAGATCTTTGATTTAAATATCCATACGTTAATCTCCGATAAAAACTAAAAAAGTCGACTTTTTTCAAACGTTCGGGACACCCTGTTATCTTCTTTCTACCAACTTCTAGGGTATAGACTGTAACCATTCTTCACATTCCTACCGAATTTCATGACAATCGGTTGAGCCGTTCGCGAGTTATTTAGTGAACAGACGGACGGACGGACAGACGGACGGACAAAATCGATTTCATAAGGGTGTTTTGAAAAAATTCTAAAAAACCCTAACAAGAACTTGTTTTGAACAATTTTAATTTTAACCACTAAATGGTCAATTTGCAGAGTAAAGTTTAAACGATCAAATCCCCCATTCATGGCGATCCAGCTTAATTATCAATTTTGTCCGTAAAGAGTGGAAGAAATTTTTTTCAAAATCAAAGAAAAACTGCAACCCATGTCAGGGGGTCCTTTCAAAGAGTTGCCGGATGGGAATCGAGTCAAGTTTTTTTTTCGCTTTTGGCAATGTGTGTCAACAACTACAAAAAAACCATAATTTCTCAGTAATCACTAAAATTTGATTCTAATCTGAATCTCCAATAAGCCAAAGCAATAATATGACTAATTTATAACCATGAAACCCCACGATGTCTTAAACCCGATCTAAAATGAATATGCAGTTTCTCACCTTTTCCAGTTGTCTACACACAAACATACGTTTTTCCTCCAAAATAAATTGTTTTTACTTTTCACTATAGACAATCAAGGGCGCGACCTATTATTATTATTATTACTGAATCTTGTAAGTACATTATTTAAAATCGTGCTCTTAGCACTTAATGACTAGTTTTCATTTTGTAACAAAATTTCAGATAATCGTCCGGTGTTAAGTGAAACAATTGAAATGAAAATAATTTCATTTAGTCGCGGATGTTGTTTCATAAGCTAATAAGTGGTTCCATTCGATTTATCCACATCTCAGAATAGAAACGAAACGACATCATTTCAGAGCCTATTATTGCGACAATAGTCTAAGAGACCTAGAAGAATAATAATGTTAATGGTTGGTAACAAAGTGTATTATATTTTGAAGTTAAAAACAAACAATGGTTGGCCAGATATGTTTTTCTCCCAACTCGCACAATGTTATACGTACATACAGGGCTGTGTGTCGTGTGCTCTACATGAAGAAGTCCAAGTATGCAATCATTACCAATGAAGTTTAGCAACTTTCCCAGGTTGAGTGACTGATTATATTTCCCATGGAATCATTATTTTTTTCTGCAGATGGTCTAATCTTCAACTTGAGATCCTATACAGTTGTACAGAGGTCTCCTTGCAGTTAATTCACTTATTATGAAATTGTGAATAATACGTGAAGAGCAAAAACTGGAAGGCCTATATGGGTTCTTTAACAAGTCGTTGGCACTAAGCGTGAGTTCAATAGCGCAATGCAAAATGAGCAATGCATCAATCAGTAAAATGTTTGTGAGTATGCGCGAAAACAATGACGAGACGAGCTAATATGTAACGCACAGTAATTGTGAGGTTCGTTTTACAATGGATAGCTCTGATTATGGATACCCGAAAATTAAAATGATTTATATACACAGATGTCGTGACATTTTTTCTTCTTTTCTTTCCCTAAAAGGACGTCAGGGCGGTAAGCTATCATATCTTTTAGGTAATTAAATAAATTTAAATATATAGCTGGCACGACAGTCTAACATTCGACCTAAACGGCAAATGTGTAAGTGACATCCAATTTACAAGCACTTAACTGCTTTTTGTGGATGTGTTGAGATCAACAACAATCTCTGCAGAGCTGTTTATCCTCATAAATGGGTACTCATTTAACATCTGAGTGAGATAATAGTCCATTACATGAGTCGTGAGTTCGAAAAACATCATGAACGTAATCCGCTAATGGTGGATCTCGAACCCACGACCCTGTGCGCTAAATGTGAACACAATAACCAATGTACTAACCAGACTACAAACTTTTAGATAGATAACAATAAACTAATTTTATTAATTTATAAACTATTAGAAGTATTATTTTCCCTATTTTTTTTTAACTAGAACTTATTTGATATAATTTTTTTCATAAGTAGTGACAAAACTACAATCGTTTCATCCCTAGTCTAATCATAATAAGGGCTACAGACAATGCCGTAGTAAGCCACAGCCATATATGAACTCAATTAATTTATGAGAAAAATGTGGGTAATTAGTGACTGTAGTGTAGGAATCTATCTTAATACTAATTTTTAAAAAGTATTTTAATCACATTCTCTCAATATCATTCTCATTTCATTTTATTGCATTTCTCCGCTGGTTCTTTAACCAATTCCCATAATACCTATATCTAACAACTCCAATTTTCAAAACTATCCAACATATTGTGTCCTCAACTGTATTTGATTCGGATGACACTTAGCACGTTCTTAACGTACATTTTGCATTTGATAGATGCCCGAGACGCTAAGATACGATAGTAAATGAAGTGAATATTTGTTAAGTGCCAGATTCATCTTGAAATTAAGTCATTTGCATATTTACTGTGCGTCGTCGTCGCAGTCATACTACATGCCACCTGCAGACTGCTCCATTTCTCACCTATAGAAAAATTAAAACAATTGGTAGACACACTTGAAAAATGCGCAAAATTGTCTTTGAAATTATGCAACATTTTCATTATCAACGCCGACGTCTCGTATACCAGTTACTGGCTAGCAACGCACCTTGCCACCAACGACGTTGTTGGAGAAGAGCCGAGATTGATGAGTTTGCTGGTGTTGTGCTGACAAGTAGTTAGACAATAATTTCAAATTCAAATATCGTGAGAATTCGTGTACTTGCATAGAATTGTGTTCAAGTGAGTATGAATGTATTGCACAGGATTGGTTGTTTGTTAATAAATACACCTTGACCCAATTTGTTTAAAATTGTAATATTTCAATATTGGAATTAAGTGTAGCATAATTTTTTGAAGATTTTTCTGGGGCGGATCTTAAACGAGATTCTGGATCGGAGGATTTTTTTCCTGGTTTATGAATTTTGTATTAGAATGAAGCAAAAGATTCTGGTACTATCTTCTCAAATTGCCTTGTATGGTCTGAACTCCTAAGGAAGTAGTTCCTATTTCTAAGGTTATACACCAAATTGAATTTTTGAAATATTTACACCCATAGCATGGTTACATGGATGTCGACCGTTCCTATAGGTTATTATCAAACTAACTCAATTTGCGCAAAAGGTCTTGCGGCGAATGCTCAGATCTAATGTTCAGATCTAAAACTATAAAAAAAAAGAGAAAAAGAAACTATAAATTAACCGACGACAAATTCTCCTATACCACAAAATACCATTTGATTAATTATGTCTTATTATATGGGACAATTTCAACAGATCAACTCTAAATTCCAATCGTTTAATATTAATGTCCTCTTTTCAATCTTATCTAAATGCTAAATTACAACAGCGGCATAGTATGTTAGTTTTTCTTCACTCTCTGCATTAAAACCTGGCTTATATGGAATTGGCGAATTGGATACGAAAATCCTCATCAGTTCTACTATGTATGTACTCTTTTTTGAAAAAGTTGAAATTTAATTTTATTACCATTCTTTTTGCTCAATCCAAGGAACATGATATGGAGATTTATGCACAACAGGTCAAAGATATAGCGAAGAAATAGTTTTGCATTTGCCATACGGATATCAAAATGAAATCGGGCGAAACGAATTGGTCATATTATACTTATCGTATCACAATTCTCTATAGTTAATGTTCATGTTATGCTTTTATAACTATTATATCGCTATAAAGAGACATTCGTTGACTTTCTTGAGATATTGCATTTCGTCGAGCGACATTATAACATCTATCTCCCCGACCGATGAACATATCTTGTGTAGTATGTATAGTAAAATGAAAATCGATTAAAATCCGATAAATTATTTGCGATCATGTGTGTACCTTAATGTCTGTTGTTCATATCGGGATTTAGCTGGAGAAATGGCTGAAGAGAGAGAGGAGCAAACAAACTTAGATAAAAAAAAGCATTCAGATACGGATTATCTATTTTGTTGGTTTCATGTTCGTTATTCGCATCCATATCATATGTGGGCAATGTCGCATTTGGATTTAACGATGACATCGATCCGAACTTTGTGCCAATATGTACACTTGATAATAAATTATGCATGTAGGTATATATTCCGATACGAACGAATAATTTGCATTTAGGGAAGTTGTTAGTTGAAATGTTTTTATATTTGATACAGTTATAGAGTTACGCATGTAAAAATACAGCTAAATGTGTTAAAACATTTGAAAACGCATCTCCGTACTTTTATTCTAATTGAGATCTTTTATACTGTCCGAATAAAACCGAACCGACTCAGTCACTTCATATAACGGTAGCTTATGCCAATGCAAAATTAGGAAATTAGGTGAAACATACACGGTTAAAAATTGTGGTGTATTTTTTATACCAACTGATGGTATAAAGCTCATGCATACATTTTTTAGTATGAATTGTATACAAAAGCGATGTATAAATTTTGTTTATATGAATTTTTATGAAATTTATCCGAGTTTTGTATTAAAATATTGAATTCGAGATGTTTGTATAAAAATTATACGAATCTGTTACAAAATTAATCCAAAAATACTAATGAAAATTATGCAGCATTTATATGAATCTTTTTATCAGAACGTGTTATTGATTTTATACTATAAATTATAACTTGCATACCAATCGAGAAGTTGCTTAATAATATCCAACTGATAGAACATTTTTATACCAAAGTGAGGTAAAGTTTATCCTAAGATTGTACATTTCTAAAAAATTTCATTGCATTCGCATTTGGTAAGGTGGACTCCGTACGTCGCTGTGGCTCACTTGGTTGACTGATCATCGTAAAGTGCATGCTAGTAATCTAGAGGTGCGGAGATCGAATCTCGGCGTGGTAAAAAATTCCTGTATGTGCGGATAGGAAATATACGAGTATAGTGCCTGCAACAGTATGTCCCAGAAGGGGTTTTCTGCAGGCATACATTATCCTTCAGATGTAAATGAATGTCGTTTTTTTTTAAATTTTGAATAAAAAAAATGTATATTTTTTATCATATATCTGGATAAATACTATTTACACCTTATTCGGATTATTTTTATATTTTTAGCTTATAAAAATATTTTATACGCGATTAGCATGAACTGTATAGCTTCAACTGATAACTTTGATTAATAAAGAAGCTTGGTATAATTTTTATACAGAAAGTCTATGGAACTATATGTATACCAAAATTTATAAAGTTTATACCATTTTTGTTTTAACCGTGTAGTCATATTTGTTTATGTTATTCTAAAGAATTTTATTCTAGCCAAAAGTCAGAAATGCAATTATAACTGATCCTGCTCCAGCTCGAAACGAAAAGAAGAAGAAATAAGCATAGTCTGTCCGATTAAATTTAAGGCTGCGCCACCCACAACGTGCGTCCGCGGCCGCGTGCCAGTCCTGCCACATAGGCTGCGTGACTTCCCCCTAAATGATGGTCTTCTCCTAATTTAAAAAAAGACAGAAAATTACCAAAAAGGATTCACGCTGGCCACGACGTGTGGACGAGGGTACGAAGCCTATAATGGAACCGCAAAGATTAATGCCACAGCCATCGGTCTACAGGCGTAGCGACGACAATTGCTCGCTGTAGCTGTAAGTTGGGCTAATCGAAGTGGGAATTTGCCGTCCGTAGCCAACTACCATTCAAAAAAATAGATTGAGGGTAGCTCATCCTCTTATGTCTTCTAAGACATGTCGAGGGAGAACACAGAACTACATCAAGTTATCTATTCTATCAACCATAAACTGGCATACTAGCGTATTTTGTTTACAGTTCCTACACTTATCGCACAAAGCATACAAGATACAAGTACTGGGCACATAGCGTTTTGAATATTTAGGTTATTAACCCTCGGATGGTTCAGTGGGGTCTGACAGACCCCAGATAAATTTAAATCCTAAAATTTTCATAGAAAAACTTGTTGAATGGTATTTTGATGCATATGTAATTTAAGTATGTGTCACATACTTTCATTTAAGCATGAATTTGTTTGAATTTGTGATTTTATTAATAAGTTATAGCACTTTGAAAGAGATCTGGGGTCTGTCAGACCCCACGAACTATTTACGTATGTCTTTTTTACAAAAGTACATTTTTCGTTTTGTGGGAAATTTTCAAAGTATGTTTTTTGGAAAACGATAAAATGTAATAATTAATGGTCGGCAAGTGTTGAAACATTGTAATTAGAGTACATTTGTGAAATTAGATGTGTTAATTTTGAAAGTAACGGAAAATTTAGAGTGTTTTGAATTAGGGGTATTTTAAATTTTTTACTCAATTCATTAAAAATTATGCCGTTTTTTACCTTGTTTTCAATTATGTGGATCTCCTTTCACTATTGAGTCATTACCTTATGACTTTTAAGTCAAGTCATAAATTAATGACTTTTATGAGCGTAAGAATTAGGTGGCTATTTTACATAATACATAAAGCTTCCTCAACGAACTTGGCTGTGCACTTGTCGAACCTCTTCTAAGAAGGAGGAAATCAACGGGCAATATTCGCCGAAGCACAGTGCAAAATATTGAAGACATTTTGTGCATTGTTCAGCTTGCATCCCCCCCCCACTTGGGGCTGATGCCCCAGGTCCCTTAAAGTGGTCAGATGGTCCCCCAAAGAGGCAAAATTGTTTTTTATGCCCACGAGCAAATGATCGGAAGACAAAATACAATTGCAACGAGTGCAAAGAGCCAATCTTCGAAGACCATCGAGGAAAAAGCTGTGAAGAAGAATGCTCTAAATATTTACTAACTTTGGATCTCGATTTAAGAAAAAATATTAACCTTAGCTAAAAAATGTTGATGTACTTATCTTTGTTAGTTAGTATTAAATACGTTTTGACTAATAAAAATAAAATTTTGCTAAAATTTTAGTTTTTATATTGATTTATTTGTGATAAGTTCAAATTACCCTCAAATTTGACACCACCTAATTTTTTCTTCCATATACTAAAAGCTACTGTCAGAATTCCATTTTTTTATATACCACTTAATCAAAAGGCTTCACAGTCACTTCTAGTTCAAACAAATGTGCCAAAAAAGCAAAAATTTAAGTTTTAGAGCGATTTTTGCCTTGGGGTCTGTCAGACCCCACTGAACCATTTACGTATGTAAAATTTACCTGAACCATCCAAGGGTTAATTTTCTAGGCATTCCATCTTATTCCTTCCTCCTTCGCGAAAAGAATTCCACTCAACAACTCCACGTCACTTGAATTTTTAAACGAACAAATTATTACTATAATATTCAATTTAAATATTTATTTGCAATCTAAAAAAACTTTGAATCCCCAATATGTATGTGTACTGTATCTCTCAACGATATCTGTCCGAAAATATTCTGGAAGTACAGGGCAAGTAAACAATTTTATTTTTTGGGCGCAACCGCCAAATTGGAATAGCTCAAGCGACTGTTACCGAAACAAATTTTAATAGAATTTGCCGATTTGTGTTAGGAAACAAATAGCCAGCAAAAGGTATCAATATGTTTTTTACAAGGAACTTATCAAAACTGCGTTCTTTTTTGTGCAAAGCAGTTGAAGTATTCAACATTTCGTTGCCTCAATTCAAAATGTTGTCGGCCGCCAGAGACAATTTTGGAGTTGCCCTGATTGGGTTGATTTTGATCTGGTGGATTTCGTACCAAACCTGATGCGAATAATTTTTTTTCCCAAGGCAAAGCTGACCGCCGAAAGCCAGACATAATTGAGCTCTATTATGACATGGTTCTTCCCGTTTTTGTTCATTAATTGTACAAAAAAAAAAAAAACAGTAAATTTCCAGAGGTTACTTTTAATGTAGCAAATTTTAGATTAATCTCGAAATTATTTTTGATTTAAAATTAAAGCGAAATATTTCGCACAAAAAGGAGGACATATGGCACTATAAGTCAAAAACCATAATATGTCTCCTAATAAGACCGCGTGGCACCCTAGATTGAATGAATTTGTCTAACCAAATTCTTTCGATGAATTGATTGAGCTGCCCTGGCTTAAGGGAATCGATGTGCTCTCCCAGGGGAAAATGTTCATTACATCACACCCCCAAAAGTAGACGATTTTTTCGTGAGACTTATAGAGATGTATAAAGCACAGTCTGAAGGTTTTTTTCTACCATGCACATAAATCTATAGGTAGGTTTGCCGATTCTCCACAGGTATACAGGTAAGTTTTCGATCCCCCAGGCTTTTCATGCACACTCTTCTTCTATAGTTTGATGAGATGATCAATACCGTCTCTGAAACCACATTGAAGAAGTCCTCCAAGAGTGTTTTTTTTTATTATTTACAGCTACACGCTGACGCAGTCATTGATTGTTGTTGTTCATTGTCTAAACGTTTGGGTTTGACTAGTGTGGGCAACCGCGATTTTATAAGTTTTCCCATCTATCCGTGAGTTGTTGAACCTAAATATAAACACTTATCCATGACAGTCCCAGGAAGCTTTATCGGGGAGGATAGTATTAATTACTGGTAGAAATGCTTCAGTGGATACGAAAAAAGATACAAATAATTTAATTCCGATACGGTTCCAGCAACGGACACTTTCCTACAGAAGGTCGTATTATTATTTTGGGGCTTAATCTTGGCCGACTTTCAAACTCATTCGGTGCCCGTTCTCGGTCTACTCTTTTTGGCGACAAAATCCTTCATTATAATTCACCTAAGTACGATCCAGCCAATTCAAGCTGATTAGAGATTTGCACATGAAGTAGGCCACAGTGGTCGTGATCATGCGCACTTGCGCTGACTGTGAAGTGTGGGATTAAACAAGATAACTCTTCACCCGATCCCCGGCGCTGTTTATCAATTACGTTATTAACAATATTGTAAACAACAATAGCGCTTTATGTAAACTCACCAAGCGAACCCAACTAGTGCAGGATGGTTTCAGACTCCAATATGGAAGAGGACGTCTTATAATGTCAGAGACCTGTCATAGAAACCCAACCACCAAAAGTAGGTTTTGCTAAGAAAAAGATTTGTCTATGCCGACCCAACCAAAACTCACATAACAATGTTCTTATGGAAGACAAAAGTACCTATATCATTGACTGCCATAGAAACCCTCATGGGCGTAGCCAGAGGGGTTAGGGAGGGGCGCTTGCCCCCTCCCTGGTCGATGATAATGGTAAAAAAAAAATTCTTACCGATGTAGTAAAAAAAAATCGCTGCACTTTACAATGCTTGAAGGCGTAAAAAAGCGACTTTGATCCCAAGCACTACGCAAAATTTTCTGCTGCTGAGACGGTAGTCTGGAAAACTAAAATATTTGTAGTTTTCTAGCGCTTGATATCCGGAACTGGGTTACCTACGTGGGAGCATCATGAAGCGATAACATAATTGAGAAATCTTTCTTTTATGGAGACTGTTTTTTCTTTTGCGAAAATCCCATATTTCATGGCTTCTGAGCTGCAGAACGCAAATTTAACCGTCACGTGAAGGTCTCTCCGGGAAGGTAGTGGAACTCAACTTCATTCCATTTTAAAGGGATTTTAGTGACAAATGGTGTACCAGCTTTGCCTAGTTAGGGACCTTGTAAAGAACGATTCTCTTATTTACGTGTCTTTTAAATTATTTTATGAAGATTCATTTTGTAGCTGAATCATACAATCATTCACTGTTAATATTTTGTTAAATTTGGAGGAAATCCTATCAAAACCGTAAACCGTCTTTCTATCAAAAAAAAATTTATAAATCTTGCTCAGAAGAAAATCAGTGACAGACGACACGAATGGAATATGCTGTCCGTGAGACAAAAATAGCACTGAATATAGACGAGCTACGGTCTAAAAATCTGAAGTTGGAGGTCAGTTGAATGTTATTAGAATCACCAGTAAAAGTCTAAAGACGTGCAGGGCAATTTTTCGTTAAATGGTGCAGAAAATCTTTCTCGACTGTCCTGTCTTAAAATTTGCCCAACAATATTTTAGGGACCGACAATTTCAACTCCTAAGAAAATCATGATGTTGAAAAAATGTCGATCGGCGCAGATACATTGTCGCACTTCGGCCGGGTGTTTATCAACAGCTAAGGGGATGTATTCGTTAAGGCGAATGACTGACTCCTGACACATCTTGGCGTTGGTCTCGAGAGGGTTTGTGGTGTTAGACGAGTCAACCAGCTATAGACGCATCCCAAGGTGGGGTTCCAAAGGGAGGCATTCCGGCGGAGAACACCCTTCCGGCTTTAAGCCGGATAAATTGCCGCTCTTTTATGGAGGGAGGTATGGCCAATTGGTTTAGTTACTCTAAAGGCAAGCGCCAGTAGACGCAGACTCCATCACTCCTCCAGACTCGCACCAGATTCCAAATCGAATAACCATCATACCTGGTGATTGTCATTTGAATTTTAAAATGACAAAAGTGTAGCAGCTGCATAGATTTGTTGCACTACGGCAGTGGTTTCCAATCTGTTTCAGCTCGTGCCCTCCTTGCGAGATCTGTCGAAGCGTACTGTACAACATTCTGCTGCATTTTGGTCTACCGGCTAAGCTAGTGCGACTCATAAGGATGACGATGACTAATACCGTCTCGCAGGTCAGAGTTCAGAACAGACTCACTGACCTATTTGAAACTCGTACTGGACTCAAGCAAGGCGACGGGCTGGCACCGACGCTCTTCAACCTGGCTCTGGAGCATGTAATTCGAGCCATGAATTTGGACAGCAGTGGAACGCTACTCATTAAGTCGACTCAACTAGTAGCGTACGCCTACGACATCAACATCATGTCTCGAAGATTGGGTAATGCAGAAAGCCATCTGCATAATCTCAATAACGCCGCCAAAGAAGTTATGCTACATATCAATGAATCTAAAACCAAGGTCATGATGCAATCAAAAACAAGAACGCCAGTAAATTCAAGCATCACAGTGGGGGACCTCAATATAAAGTATGTAGACAACTTCACTTACCTGGGTTGCAATTTGTCAAAGGACGCTAACGAAAGAAATTAGATAAAGCGACGGATATAACTAGCTAATAAGTGTTATTTTTCGGTCCTCCCAATTATGAATTCGAAGCTGGTGCACAGGATCACGAAGCTCCACGTGTATATAACCAGGTCGGATGTGCTATGCTATGGCTGCGAGGCATGGACCCTAACCCAAAACTCTGAACACCTGTTGGACACATTCGAGCGAAAGGTTCTCCGAAGAATCTTCGGGGCCATTCGTGAACGAGGTGAATTGTGCGTCCGGCACAACTTTGAGTTGTATCAGCTGTATGATGAGCTACATGTGTCGAAAATCGTGAAATTGCAGCGACTGCATTGGGCGGGACATGTACCAAGGATGAACGACGATCGCATGCCCAAAACTGGAGCTTGCATGCTTTCGAAACTGGAGCACAAGGTCGCGTAACCGCGACAATTGGAGGTCTTCATTCCAGGCGACCAAGGACCGACGTCGGGCTATCGTGCCATAAAGAAGAAGAAGAAGGACAAATAAAGAGGATATTTTAATTCAAAAATTACGGTGAAATTTTAAAGAGAAGTTTAGGGACATGTGGATTCTGAAACTGAGTTTTCGCATTCGAGAGGTTGCATATTTGTATATGACTTTTGTCAGTTTTTTTTTACAATACTTTTCTTGTAACTGAACAATCATGCGTTGTACTGAAGTGATATTTCTGCAAAATTTATTGTGTTCAAGTTCGGAATGGGGGCTCCTCACTTTCGTTTTTAAACCAACAATTATTGAGAGAACCCGCATAGAAGTGATTGCTAATTAGATTTATCTAACGATAGGTACCTTAATGAAGGTCATTCTCACTCACTTCACCTGATAAGGTTAATTAGTGTACCTGGTTAAATGTAAAATTTTGGCGTCAGATTGCTTTTAGCGAATTTGGTCTACAATATTTCATAAATATTCTGGCAATAAGCCCCATTTTACGGATAATCTAAAACTTATCTACTATTTTCAAACTGTAACCGATCACCTGATTGACCCAGGAGACGAAAACACAGACTCTTAGATCAAAGACATGTCTCCTCTCTCTCTGGTTCCTTTTAACCCCTAGTGGGGCATTAGGCATTGACTACGCCTCTTTTTCACCTCTGCCTATTAGCAGCCATCGCCTTTAGCTGGTCCCACGATTTGCCTATAGATTTTTCCTGTGCCTCAACAGATTTTCTCCATGTAGTTTTGGGTCTTCCTACACGACGCCTTGCATCGGTTCCCTGAGGATTCCAATCTAGGCCTGTCTTGCAATGTTTTTTGGCTCTTTTCGAAGTGTGTGACCTATCCACTGCCACTTCCGCCTTTTGATATCGATGCTTATCCTATTTTGGCCAGTAATTTGGAGGAGGTCGTCGTTAGAGATTACCTCAGGCCACCGAATTTGTAGGATGCGTCGAAGGCACTGATTCACGAAAGTTTGTAGTTTGGTTGTAATATCACTATGGTCACCTTCCAAGTGGAACACCCATATAAAAGCACGGATTTTACATTGCTTTCGAAGATCCGGAGTTTGGTATTACTGGAGATGTTTTTGTTTTGCCCGAGAGGAGTCTAACTGAAAAATACTGCTCGGGCTTTATTTATGCGTGACTCTACATCCGCATCAGCCCCACCATCCGCTGCTACTACGCTCCCAAGGTAAGTAAATTTCTCGACTTTTTCTATCGGCTGTCCGGAGATAGAAATGTTTCTTTGCTTTTCTGATGTCAAGCTCAGGTATTTCGTCTTAGCGGCATTAATTTTTAAAGCAGCACTTCGACTTTTACGATGCAAAAAATCCGTCATTCGAGAGAGATGATCTGCTGTGTTTGAAAGAAGGCAAATGTCGTCGGCATAGTCCAGGTGCTGAAGGTAATCAAATAATTTCCACCTGATACCGTTACTTTTATGGTCGCCTAGAGCGTCGTAGATTACGTCGTTGATGTTAATAAGGAACAGTATTGGTGATAAAATACAGCCTTGTCTAACTCCATTATTCACCTCAAAACGACGCCCTTGTGCACGACGTGACATTGGGCTCCATTATAGGACTCCTTTATGATGGCAATAAGTTTCTCTGGTATGCCTCTCCTACGTAAGGCTGTCCAGATATAAGCCCGGTCAACGCTGTCAATGAACAATAGATGTAACGGGGATCTCCATTCAGCGGATTGTTCAATTATAATTCGGAGGGTGTTGATATGTTCGCTACATGAAAAACCCTCACGAAAACCAGCTTGTTCATTGTTTAAAGTGCGGTCGATCGTTTTCTTGATCCGGTGCAAGATTATTTTGGCCATCACTTTAGAGACTGCAGGGAGGAGACAGATTCCACGCCAATTATTGCAATCCTTGAGACTTCCTTTCTTGGGGATTTTAATAATGACGCCCTTCTTCCATTCTTGAGGGAGAGTCTCGGTTGTCCAACACTCTTGGATCAGGGGAAGAAGAATATCCGCTGTAGCGTTGATGTCCGCTTTCAAAAATTCCATCGGGACATGATGAAGGGCCCTAGTTATTTCCAGCTTGGATGGTACGCCGGTGTTAATTCTGGCCATTTGCGGAAGACTTACTGCCTCCGGTGGAGATGTTGTTAAGAACCTCCATGAAAGGCTCTCTCCATCGGCGCAGTTCTTGTTCATCTGTGACTAGCAGATACCCGTCTTTATCTTTTACGGGATGCTCATTGGTAAAAGATTTGCCAGTCAGTGGCTTTATGAGCTTGTAAAGGGTTAGTAACATGTGTGTAGCAAAACATGTTTACGATCTTAAAACCTTTCTGAGAATTTCTCATAAACAATTCAATATTTAGAAGATAAGGATAATGTGCATCCACATGTAGTGTTCTTACACACACACACAAATATATACTTTGACCTGCGTGTCATAATAATAATATGCAAATATATAGATACTTTGACCTGCGTGTCATATATATTATTATTATTATTATTATTTATTTCATGCCAATTCATTTATATACTTTGACCTGCGTGTCGTAAATAGGATAAGCATAAATAGTAAGAAATTGTATTTTAGTCTTTAGTCTTGTTTTTGAATAAAGGAGGTTATACAATCTTTAAAACGACTCGCATTTGTTTCTGAAAAGAACATAATTGGTTCCACTGTCACCACGGTAAGCCGCATCTTCTGTCTCCAAAGTTAACGCGTTGATGTTGTTGCGTCTGTCATGTCTCTCTTTTGTGAAGAGAACTGTACTCGGTCCTCAGTTGTTGCTTAACTGAATTGTCAGTAGCCGAGTTTATTTGCTCTTTAATTCTCTTCCGTGCAGTTATCAGAGACCATGTATCATCACTGATAAAAGGTCTCCTCCCTCGCTGTAGTCTGCCCACAAATGTTTCGCCACACGATAGCTTCCTTCACAATGTTCCATCTATCATCAATAGAAGAAGCACCTGGCGTTTATGCATTAGCTACCTCGCGCAATGCGCTAGAAACTGCGCGTATTGTTAATGGTTCTTTAAGCTTTGCACATTGAATAATGACAAAACACGCTCGTTTTGTGTGCGACGAATAGCAGCGGTCCGCAAGCGAATTTTTGCGATGACACGTTGGTGATCGCTGCCCACATCAGCACCGCGCTTAGCCCTGACATCCATGAGGCGATCCCTCCATATTTTGGAGATGGCTATATGGTCAATCTGGTTCTCTGTTCGGCTATCTGGAGATATCCAGGTTGATAAATGGCAAGGTTTGTGTTTGAACAGGGTGCCGCCAATGACAAGCTGACGAGAGTTACAGAACTCTACGAACAACTCACCATTGGCGTTCCTGACACCCAGACCGTGATTGCCCATTAGATGTTCCAATCCAACATTGTTAGGCCCAATTTTAGCATTGAGATACCCTATACTAATTTTGATGTCACCTCTGGGAGCCTTCTCAAAGGTGTCGCCAAGCAGGTGGTAAAAGGCGTCCTTAGCATGCTGGTGGGCTGACTCAGTCGGGGCGTAGCACTGAATTATAGTAATGTTTCTTACTCTGGACTTGAATCTGGCAGTTATTATTCGGTTGGAAATGGGCCTCCAATCTATAAGAGATTGGCGAGCTTCCTTGTTCAAAAGGATGCCGACTCCAGCCATTCTGGGTGAGGCTCCAAGTTCACTACCAGAATAAAGCAGCACAGTTTGGGAACTAGGTGATAAGGTCGTTCCCTATCCGGTCCATCTTGTTTCGCTCAGTCCTAATATCGAAATTCTATATGTGGTCATTTCCCGTTCGACTGCCGTGAGTCTTGTATTACTGAAATCGCCCCACATCGTTCGAACGTTTCAAAAACTAATCGTAGTCCGTTGTTTGTAGCCAAAGGTCGTTGCCGGTAGATCAGTCCGTGGTATCCGAGGCTCGTTCAATGTTTCGAGTGTAGTTTAGTTTCAGGTATGCAAGTTACAAGCCTACACACCCTATCCCTCAAGTCGCCTTCTACGACAAGCCGGGAGCGCTGTGGCATAATTCTTACCCCAACACCACAGGGGTCTATTATTTATCTTAAGCTTCGTACATATCCACACAATTTAGCACAAACAACGTCGCGCGCAATTGTGGTGATTTGTACGAAACCCAGGGGAGTTTTATTCTCCCCTGCCCCATTAGTCGCCTTCTACGACACGCCGGAGGAAGCGGGGGCATTATTCTTGTCCCATGCCACAGGGCGACATGTCCCCTAACAACCTTAAAATATGTGTTTATTACGTGTTTTTAAAGTGTTTCTTGTTTCTTATACTAAAATGATGTCTCTGATGTCTACTTTTTATTTAATTTAATATATGTATAACGAAAATCTGGCAATGTGTGTAGATTAAATTGTGATTTATAAATTTTTGCAAAAATTAGTAAGACGCAATAAAATTTTGGCTCACTACTTACTATGTTTAGTCGTGCATTACCTACCTGAAAAATAAATGAATGAAATATTATTAAATTTTGATCACAATTCTAAGAATTACATAGTCAATAACAAAAACATGTATTAATATAACAACGTAAGATGTATGCAATGTGCAAAAATCATAAATTTGTTCCAAGCAAGTATTAATTTCCATAATTTTCTAACTTGATGCCATCACATATCTAATGTTGCCTTTAATTGGAATTTCATCTTGTTCTATGTAAACTCACCCTCGCTTGAGGAATTAATTTCCTATTACGAGATGAACATCGTTTTATGCATGCATTTACGACTCGCACATTGAACGCCCACACGCCCGCGCCTCTTCTCTTGATTTTATTTCAACCATTTGTAAAACAAGCCTTATTAATGCATAAACTATTAGTTAACAACAATGAACGTAGGTAATTCAAGTTTATGCAAATTTTTTATATACATACATACTAACCTATGAACTGATTTGCAATATATGCTTGGGCATACATTTCGCTGAATACTGCTGTTTTTGTCGTCCTATATCTATTCGCGAAAAGACCTACACGTAAACCTTTTCTACATTCTGCATTTTACCCGTTTGTTGTTTCCTATCAAGGAGATTCAAGAGTTTTCTGCTATCATCGAGTGCAACGAAAAAGCACACACAAAAAAACAAAATCTTGTGCAGATCTTACTATTCATATACGAAAACTGTGAAGAAAATAGGAAAAAAAGGAAAGGATCCTTTTTGTGCGTGCACAAAGCCAGGCTAGATAAGATATGCCAGTGATGCATATAGTATAGTTGCAATAGCACCTTTTTGCATAACAAATTTAATGGAAAATGGGTTAGAGTTGTCGACGGTTTTGACTATATTGATCGTTTTGTGCGCACGACTGCCTTATAGCGATTACACATAGACGTGTGTATACTATGGACAGATATGTAACAACATGCAAACAACGTCTTGTGTATTTCATGCTGCGATAGCACATAAAAAAGGCGAAATGCCTGCTCATAGTTGAACAAAATCAACTATTACTCGTTCCGTCACAATTTGAATTTCTAATTGAGTGCAATGCAAAATTCTCTTGTGATGATCTCCCCGGAGGTTCGACTATACAATATGCAAAAATCATACCAAACCTAAACCTCTTATTCGATGGACAATCCAATTTATTTATGGACTTCGCGTAATTCAAGCAGCAATCGCGCGTATATGTGATGTGACGCAAGATATTTTGAAGAATATTTTCAGTTATAGTACATATTTGAATATCTTTCATGAAACATATACGTTAATTGAACTGTAACTCGAACAGGAAATGGAATATTAATAAATTTATTGGACATAGTCGACAATATATTCGTTTTATAGAGGTTCCGTAAATTGTTGAGGTATAAAAATAAGAGAGCGGTAGTACATGAATGTTTTCCTAATTTACTTCGTGATAAATCTTACAAAAATTTGACTGCCGATGACAAATTTAAAAAGTAGCACACGACACAACTTAAATGAAGATTTAAACTCCAAGCGGGGAGGTTCTTAAAATAATACAAATTAGAACGAACATGCATAGAACAAAAGACACGAATAATTCTTTCATGTCTCTATTACCATTAAAAATAGCAAAAGAAATAAAAAAAAAACAAAATACTAAATTGTTTGATTTCACAAACATTAACCATAACAAAAGACTTTGATTGTTGTCCATTGTCGAGACGATCTTCTGCGGTTGATTTTTGTATCCAGGAATAATAGGAAAATCTTGCAATGTGTATGTACTCGTACACGCAAGTGCACCTGGATACGCAATTGTTGTATTAAACCCACATATCATGAACATCTCCCATAATTACCAACAATTACCACAGAGTGTGCGGAGCATACAAATTGAATAGATAAGAGTATTCCAGTTTTCTATTTAGATTACACATTTTTATAACAATGAGAAATGTGTCGTCGTTTCAAAAAAATATATTTAGAGACGCAAAGAATTTTTCAGATTCAGTTGGCCTATTCTGAAAGTTTCGTTTCTGCAAAGTTATAATGTATAGTATAATGTGGTCTGGCTGGTCTAGCGGTTAGTGCGCGCAGCTTCGGTGCACAGGATCATGAGTTCGAATCTCACCGTGGGTCAATGGTGTTTTTCGAACTCACGAGCTTATGCCGGACTATGATCTCACTCAGATGGTCAACGAGTACCCATTTATGGGGATAAATAACACTGCTGAGTGTGATGCTGATCTCATTACCTCAACAAAAAGCAGATAAGATCTTGGAAATAGGATGTCATTAACACATCCTGCGGCCTTAGTCTAATGATGGATTGTCGCGCCTGTTATTTTTTTTATAATGTTACATCACTTGTTTTTTTAATTTATTTATGTACGATTATATCGAAAGGGTTTTTTTTCTACCATAGAAGCTTAGAAAAATATCCTCAATATTTATGAGACAAGATTCATTACCATTTGATGGCTAACTTTTTGACGATCATGTCTGATCACGTTTTTTTTTACCAATGGTCCACTCGTCTTGTGCGTACATACCGTTATGCAGTAAGTCATTCTGTTTCTCTGCAATGTCGTCTCGAATGATGATTTTTCAAATGGTTTGCTGATGCTGGATATATATAATATATGCTAGATGCCTTGCCACAAATTGTGATTTCACAAATAATATTTCAATTAAGAAAACTTAAGACAATTTTCCACGCTTTTTTTCAATTTAAAGTTCAATAGTTAAAAAAAAAAACACCTTCTACTTTGAAAGTATGGAAGTACTCATAGATTGCATGGGTCGAGTCTTGGCTGTTAACTCCAATTAGGGGTCTAATTGTTTATTCCCAAAAGAATAATTTCCTGGAAGAAATGTTGTCAATAGTAATAATTAATCAGTGAGTTCTACCTCTGTTCGTGGGACCCCTAGTGTAGCATAGCGCTTCAAATAAGTCATATAATTAATTAGATGAACCGAGTAAACGTTTCATCCGATAGTTTCAGACTTATTTTAATAAGGTGCGGAGTAATTGCTGGGCACTTTAACCACCGCCATCTATATATTAAGGCCGCAATGTAGACTCTTAAACGTCAAATTAAGAGTCGAAATTGCATTGCATTGTTCTTGTTTTTAATGACGTCATATGCTTGTTGTTGTTGCTTGTTCGTGTAAATACAAAATTGAAGAGCTAAACTATGACGTCATTGTACAATTGAGTTGCGGCTATGATATTTCTAGATGGCGTTGTTTAAACTATGTCCTACTGCAGACAAGTTTCAGTGAGTGCTGGGTGAACAAAGAACCGCGCAAATCGCAGAGCAAATATATTGTTGCTCACTCCAAAACCTAGCAAGTCGGCGAGCGAACCGAATTCTCAAAAATGGCAGAATGGCTTTCCACGAGCATGTTCGACAGTAGACGCAATAACATTGGTAGATAACTTAGCAATCGACTCTCTCCGCAAAGCAACATGTTATGGTATGGCAGTGGCGTATCGCTCCCAAAAATTTCTTGTCGACTTTTATTATCCAAAAATTATTGAAAGAATCCGAATTTAAATTGTCAAATGAATAAGAATGACGACAATCTTCTTTTTTTCTGAACCAAAAATATAAATTTTAATAATTATACGGGAAAACTTGCAAGGTTATCTACATGCCCCATTAAAATATATTACTAGATTCAAGAGCATCGAAATTCATGGTAGAGGTCCAGAAAGATAAATGCGTCATGCAGGCAAAACGGCGGATCTTTGATATGGACAGAAGGTTTATTGGCAGCCATGTGTTTCTTGATTTCATGAGTATAGTATATGCGTGTATCAATGAGTGTTTAATTACATAATTACATATAATATCTTATTTATTACATTTAGTACATTTTGTACTAAAACCAAAAAAAAAAAAGTGTATTAAGTAATAAGACGTTTGTGGATTCGAATTTAGCAATACTTTTTATGCAAATGGATGAACTGAAAAAAATACTTTCAATTACATGAAACGAAGTAATTCTCGATATTTTTGGGATAAAAAAAAACACAATTTTCAAATGGAAAGAACATATGTATATGTATAGCTCATAAATGAGTTTTGCATAACTAGCATTGACTTCTCTATAGGTGTTGGCGACATTTCATTTACCTCTTTACGCTCAAAAAATGAATAATTAATCTACCTACCTACAGTGGGATTCGATCTCAGGACCATATGATTTGTAGACGAACGCCCTACCTACTAAGCTAACCAGACTAACTGACGAAGTTTGTAATTTATACAACATGTGACATCGCTCTACCACTGGCTACTTGCTAATAATCCGACACTAATAACACTGCGTAATATCGCATATTAATGATTATTACATTTTTAACTCAAAGGGTATTCATTTCCAGCTTATTTTGCATTGCATATTGTGTATTTTGAATTTTAATAAATTTTAGTATTGCATATACCCGCGACTGTATTACCAGTAGAATGTAAGACCAACTTGGTATATGTTTTATTTCAAAATCTTCACAAATGTATCAAATTCAATAACTGCGGTATTAAACATTTTGAGTAATTAAGCATTTGGTTTACAATATAATTCACAACTCCTTAAATATGGTAATATGTATAATAAGGGAAAAAATTATGTGACACCAAGTTTGATTAACCTTCCGGCGGGCGCAATACTAATCCTAACACGATCGGGCGCAATGCATCTGACAGATTAAGTGCAGAAAAAGGGATGAAACTAAGTACCTGTAAATTTTAGACTCTTATTTATTGTTGCATTATCTTTTTGAAACAGTTCTACGAAATTTCAGAAACAAAAACTGGCTCACAAAGTTTGATACCTTTCACATTTTCAATTTTCTAAGAATATTCCACTTTCAATAGCTTCAATATTTAAAAAACCTCTAACAACTCGACCGCCTTAAAAATGTGAGGCTATTTGACTAAAATAGTGTATTCAACGAATTGGTGAACCTAAAAGTAAACACAACATTATTACGCAATGTGAAGGGTATAAAATGTGGAAATTTTCATAGAAAAGGAGAGAATAACACAATCGGGCGCATCTGAGAGATTATTTCATCCCCTCCCGCCCCTCAGACATATGGCAGATAGAAACTGAAAACTGCTTTGGGTAGTTGATGGATAAAGATTAAGCTACTGTGAGTTTCAGATCTCTCCCTTTTCATATGGCTGATTGGCGCAACAAAAACTGGGCACTTAATCTGTCAGATGCATTGCGCCCGCCCGAAGGTTAAGTTTTAATAGACAATATATTATGCAAAAAAGTAATATTTTGAAAAGTATTAAATTTAGATCTGTTTGTACTAGCAATTGGTAGTAATAAATGGCATGGTTTACAATTCAGTCCAAGAATTTTTACTGTGATCCTAGAGATGCCCATGTCTATGGGAGTGACACTGATTGGATTGGTGGAGATACTCGCGGAGGACACTAACATGCTGTACCGCAGCCACAACGATGAAACGATTGACCAAAACAAAACATTGTTGTTGAAAACATGGTAAACCATTTCCTTACTCAATTCTTACCACTGAGGATTGTGGTGTTATTTGCATCGATTTATACTGGAAATATTTGCAATAGTGCTCCAGGTACAAGGAGACAATGTAGGATGCGAAGGAAGTGCGTACAGCTGCCCAAGGGTCGCATCTATTTGGAGCCACAGGATCTGGGCAACATCATAATTGCCCAAAATTAGGTGGGTATTTTGTTACAATCTATAAGCCTGGCTTACCCCGAGAAATGGCCTTGAATTCTAATCAGCCGCAGCCGTCCCTGCGAAGGAATACTGAAAGATGGTTCCGAAGAGACACAATGGGTGGAATAGGTGTTTTATATGGTTAGTTAGTAGAAATTTGATACATATAACACTGCCGACAGGCGGAGAGTATCTGCAGAAAATTAGAGTCGAAAGATCTAAGGCAATAACTTTATGTCAATAAACAATACCTGATTGACTATTGTTTAATATTTTTACGTTAAAGTTGAATTTAGTTCCTATTGCTTACATTACTGAACAAATTGACGATCAGATGTCTTATCCACTTCTGAATCAGTTTTTTCTCATCGTTTGTCGTCCCTATATAAATATACAGTCGAAACTCGATATAACGTTCCTTGATACAACGTTTTTCCCGATGCAACGTCGTTGCTTGAAAGTCCCGGTCCGCTTGTAAATCATGCAATGAGATTTTACTTTGATATAACGAATGCTAAATATTCGATATAACATTTTTACTCGGTATAACGTCTCGCTTCTCCATCCCCAATTACAAATTCCTATACACACTGCAACTCGATACAACGTTTTACTTCTTAGAAAATAATGACAAAGAGCCAGTACGATACACATGCAAGAATGTTACAAACAATTTTTCTCTGCTTATTGGCTTCTGTTGTGTTCTATTCAAAGCGTACAACGTCGTGTTTTGCGGCCTAGCATGCAAGTAAACCCCTCTCCTTGACACTCTGTATTGTTATTTTTCCTATTTTTACAGTTTACTTTACAGAATTTGTCGAGAGACGCGAGTGATTAAAAGGTTCTTTTTTCGTCTTGTAGAGTAAATTAAGCCCTGTCCAGTCATATTAGCATTTCAAATAGAAAAAAAAGAGTAAGGCTAATTTTTGTTGTTTTTGAATCATTTTACTAAAAAAATAAAAGGATCGGAAAGGTCCAAAAAGGACACTATTTAATCAATGACCGGGGGACGGCTTGCGGGGTATCATATCAAAGGGGAAGTCGAGTGCATTACGCATCCGGCGTTTGTTTCCTGTTTCAACGACCCTCAACGAAATAAATCACGTTTGAATGGAAAATTTTAGTTGTAGAATCTTCAGCTAATATTCTAAAAACAACTTCAATTATTCGCGTAGTTATGGCTTTGGAAAGATGCAGATGATAAGTTACGGGAAACGCGAGAATTTTTCATTTAAGCCCTATTTATCCCGTTGAAGGTCCTTGAAACAGGAAGCAAACATCGTATATGTAATGTACTCGGAATCCCCTTTGATATGACACCACCTCTGATCAAGAATTAATTAGTGTCCTTTTTGGGACCTTTCCGATAAAAATGTTTCTTAGCAAAATGAGTTTTAGACCCTACTGATTCAATTTTGAAAAGCTCATTTAAAATATTTCATGACGTTCATAGCCCGCAATTGTGTAGTGTGTCATGCTTTCGTGGTTTACAAAGCTCGATTTTTTTCGCGTTTTATGAGACGAGTTTATGCGCTAGTGTGTCAGGACTATTATTCTATTTTTTCTATTTGGAGGCCTGAATTGGGATATTTTGATTGGACCAAGGCTTTAATATTGCATAATGTCGTTGAAAAGAAAATCGTTTTCCATCGAGAACAAAATTTAAATTATCGAGACCGCGCAGGAAAACTCGTCGTTGTCTAAAGTAGAACTTTCTAAAAAATTAAGCATTTCAGTCATAACTTTGGCTGCATTGCTAAAAAATAAAGATACCATTCTAAAATATGCTGCAACGGCCGGAAGTAGCACAATGGCGAAAAAGCGGATTAAGAAAGGAAAGTTTTCAGACGCATTGGTTCAATGGTTTCACCAGCAACGAACGGCGAACATCCCAATTTAGGTACCAATCCTTCAGGAAAAGGCGATGCATCTCGCGAACCTGTTTGGCATTGCTGCCGACTTCAAGGCCAGTCCAGGTAGGCTGACAAATTTTAAAAATAGATTCGGAATTACGAGCAAAGTCATCAGTGGCGAGTCAAGAGCAGTTGACGATACCACGGTTGAATTGTGGAAAACGAAACGACTTCCAGGATTGCTTGAAAAATATCAAAAGCAAAATATTTTCAATGCTGATGAGACAGGCCTATTTTATAATCTTCTCCCGGACAGAAGCTTAGTTTTTGGGAATGATGATTGCCACGGGGGTAAAAAGGTTGACAGTTCTGCTGTGTTGTAATGCTGATGGATCAGACAAATTTAAGCCACTGGTCATCGGAAAATATGAAAAGCCGCGATGTTTTAAAAATATCAAATCACTTCCGACTCTATACAAATCAAATTCCTAGTCATGGATGACGGGAAAGATTTTCACAAACTTTTTGTTGGAATTGGACAGTAGAATGAAAAAAAAATAGGCAAATCTTGCTATTTGCCGATTGTTGTGCTGCTCATCAGACTAATTTAGAACTAACAGACATTGTGACTAATTGGTTGGTTTAATTTGGTATACTTTTCCAGACAATTTTGGTATAACGTTTTCTTCGATATAACGTTTTTAAATTATGGTCCCGATGAACACGTTATATCGAGTTTCGACTGTAGTTTTAAAAAAATGCACTGGAATAAGGCAATCAAGCAAATGATATGTCTCTAAATTTTCGCAGGATTGCTTGGGATAGCCTCGTGATCATTGGGAAAAATTCCTGACATTGTAAAAAAAATCCTGAAATTTGTAATATGTATTTTTGAAAAAAATTACAATGAAGAAAGTTATATTTTTATAAATTGGATTGTCATTATTCTGTATTTTTAGAATCCTGCATGATCGCATAAGCCGAAATATATGGGTTGAACACAGCAGATAATTCTTTAATTTATCAAAACGGAAATAACTTTTAACTCAATAAATAAGGGTATTTTCCATATAATTCTCCCGCTAAAATTCAGTCGTCTTGTGCACAGATAGACAACAGACACAAGACCTGATGAGTGTGTTTATATGTACGAAACCACAACGCTTTGGGAAAAAACACCAAAAATTGAGGGAAAAAGTTTCGTCCCAATCGGGACTCGAGCCTTAGACCTTCAGTCACAACGTCAATCACTCAACCTAGTGAGCTATAAGTGCTAAGAGGTCTCAATGCAAATATTCCAATGTGACTTTTCCGAAATTGAATAACTCGATATTTCTGCCGCAGGGGGCTCTTCTCCTTCAACAGACAAAGTTCCGCGTAGTTCCAATAGAGCTGGTAAGTTGCTTTGCTAAAATACTACAGACATGCACTACAGTTGGTGTATAGAATGGAACGATAAGTCAAGATTTCCACAATAAGGTATTTTCATTTTGCACAGTTTCAAAACGCACCATAATTCTTGAGTGAATGCAACCTCAGCTATGCAATTTTGTGCAAGTATTCATGTTAGTTTGTAGAGAATTTTTGCCAAAACTTAAGTCTATTTAAATTTGCCATGGCAGTATGCCCATATGCTCCTTTCAAAGCCACAGTAGGGGGCTAAAATGTGGCATATCGCTAATCTATCATAGAAAAAAACTATAAGGTACCTCCCATACAAAGTGATACAGTACTCATCGATTACGAAAATGATTAGTACGTCAAATTCCTGTTTGCTCCCTTTGTACTAGAGGTTCCCTTAACCCTCTCCGCCAGTTTCAATGCCATTTACTCGGCTAGTTGTATCAAGCTGAAATTTTACAAACATATTTTTTACTTATCCCTACTGAACCCTGAAAAAAATTAACACCTATTCAACTAGGTGAATAACACTTTCATCAGAGCAAAAGATGAACAAAAACACCCACCTGACACGTGTGTCACAAACATTGTTCAGACAGTTCAAATTTGCTCCACATATATTATTGAGCAATGGAATTTTACTGATGTTTCAAAACAACCTCCTGCATAATAATGTGTTTATCACCATCTGTAAATTGCGGATAACTATTTCATTTTCATCATCATAATACACTCAGAATATATCTATAGGTAAAACCAATATTTGATCGAGTAACACATGTTCCTTGCTTGTATTTTTGGAAGAGACATAACATCTTTTCCGGTTGTTGTTGATCTATTTAAATATTAAATTAAGAGCCAGTATTAAGATTGAACCATAAGTTAGAGTGAATTTCAACATAATGACACTTTTCATCTGTTTTAGATGATTTCAATTAATCGAATTTCTTGATTATCGTGTCGCAAGCATTATTTATTCATGTTAATGAGTAATGACGTAATCTGTTGTTGAGGTGAATGATCGCCTTAAGACACATTTTAATTGAAATTTATTTGAAGAACGTGACATTTTTCACCAAAGACGTGTAAAAATTTCAAACAGTGACTTCATATATTGTATGGTAGAGGAAAGTTACCAAACAATATGTGGAAATACCATTTTGTTTTTTTTTTTTGGCATCATAAATATTAAAAATCAAAAAGTTTTATTTGTAATTATAAACTTCCGAAAAATTTGATATTAAATGGTACTTGTCTGTATTTTATTCATTAATTGCAACTACAGTTATATTAGAACATCAAATTACACGAAATAAGAATCCGGATATGGAATAGTAACGCAACTATGGACTATACCTATAATCGCGTATATTTGTACGTATTTTTTGAAAAGTACGATAGTTATCCATAAAACTCGTATGTGATTTCAAATTTTGAAACCTTAGCTACCTGTTGGTACCCTCTTTATCAATATTTGCTGTGCACTTTTTAAGTTAATGCCAATTGTAACAAAACATTCAGAAAAACTAAAATTTATGGTCGCTAACTGTCAGATAAATTACCCCTACAAAAGCGCCCGTAATCGGTTTCTCATTATAATTTGCATCTGGAAAGTTAGCTTACTTACGTATAAGGTAATTTCAATCACTATTTTGTCATCCATAGATACGGTGGCGCCTGATCAAGCGGCTCAAGTTGTAGCCCTATTGTCTGAAGGTCTTAGTCAGCGAACCGTCGCTCGCTCGCATTTGGGGTTTGCGTGCCTTCTAGGTCTGTACATGGGTATAGGGTATATACTCATCGAGCTATTCGCACGATTAGAACTCGATCTCGTTTTTCAACTCGCTTTGAACATATTTTCTGGAAATCCTTTCAAATTTTCCAAAAAACATGTGTACGATGTGAATATGTAAATAATACATCATTACTTATACCCATATTTTGAGAAACTCTTGATTTTTAGGAATCCGAAAAAAAATTCTCAACTTAGGGAGACCATTTTAACGTGGAAAAACCACTCGGTCGATTGAGACGCCGATGATTATTTGTTACATAATATGTAACAAACAAGGATAATAACTAGATTTTTTGTTTCTTAGAAATTGGTGTATTCGATATTTGGTTACTTTCCTTCAAATTTTTGGTGTGTGTGTGTTCGAATTTAATGATGGTTTTGTCTTCATCAGTGTTATACATATTACTAATTCTATCAATTCTTTTTCAACATTAAAAAATTGTTTCATGAAAACCTAAAGTTAATTAAGCTATCTTGAAATGAAAACATTAATCAATTTGAATCATATATGTATATTTTTTGTTCATTACATACGAAGAGTACACAGAGTGAAGGTCTTTACTACTTTATTGCACTAGTTTTTTTCGCAACATTTCCAATTGCCTTTTTAATCGTATATCAGCAAATTAAGCTGTCCAGTACAATGTTAAACGGGCTGTCAACGAATAAACATTTCTGCGATCATCCAAATTTACATCAGTCATCGCGTACTTATGCATTTACGAAACAATGGTCTCAAAATGATTATCAACTTTCACTGCGCCAAAAGAAACATATTTTTTTCCAGTTTTATACTTTGTACATAGTTTGCATTATTTGTGTGTATTTTTTTTTTTGTTTTAAATCAGATATGTAGGTACATTGTGCACTGAAAATCCAAAATAGCTCGTCTTCTATTAAGATTAAATCGGATTTTTTTTTAAACGTCCCCGTTTTTACGTTGAATCATAGTTGGTAGAGCGCTACGGGCTTTTTTGAATGACAATTTTTCGTGTAACTTCATAATACTGGACTATTTCAAGATGCCAATATTGTCAATAAGTTATTTTTGAGTTATGCAAAAATATTATAATTCAAGTTATCAATGGAAACAAATCTGATAAATTATTACGACGGCTGCCGGACTCGTTATGTTGTTTGGAATCACTTGACGTTGATGTAGGCTGTAATGGCCATAGTTTATAATTTCAACAACAACCTTAATACTCCAGGAAATAAAGCATATTATCTTGAAAAAGTAAAGCGTAACTTTTCAGTTTTTCTTGAATGTTTTTAAAATCTTAAAGGCTACAGCAAAATGGTATGGGCAAAATACCTTTGAAGTAAGTTAAGATTCTGATCAGTCACTCCCCGACTACGTAAGCATTTCGCTCTAAAAGTCTATACGTAAGTCGAAATTTTACGTAACCCGAAATGTTCTTAATACAAATCTATATTAGTTATTTGAAATCTACCAAAATTTGCCAAATAAGTGAATTTCAGACTTACATAAACAAGTGTAAAGATATTTTAAATCTCTTTTTGAATTTTATAAAAAAGGTATGGGAGTTTTCCTTAATTTAAGTGATTAATCAAATGATTTTTCATGAGTTTTTACTTTTACTTAAGTGTGCAATAACGTGAGTTCGCCTTACGTATGTCGGGGAGGTACTGTATATGAAAATTAATTCGAAATAGCGGAAATACTTATGGAGTTTGCACTTCCCAAGAGGTGCTATGCATCGTCGTCAGTCGTTACATTCAATCCAGTGCACAAGCACCGATATATCGAATAAAAAATGTCGATATTTTTTAAATTGAAATATCGATTTTTTGTATACGATATATCATAAGAAAATATCAATATATCGATAAATCGATATCATATCGCCTAATAGAAACCTATTCATCCAGAGTCTTAAGCCGAATTCACCATAGTTCAGCTAGACGTTGTAGAAGTATTGAATTCGCAGAGGAAAATATTTTTCACTGTCGTCAAAAAACAGATACATATATGTATGTTCAGGAGGTACACAAGAATAGTGTTGCTGGGGATTTTTTACTTTAGTAACCTTTTCGGGTCGATCTCTCTCTCTCTCTCTCGATTACCGTAACTCCTAGTGGAGCATGGTGCGTTGATGACTACCGTGTGTAGTCATCATCAACGTTACAAAGACAACTGAATTCGGAGTGTGATACGGTTGTCAGCCATACCACTTCCTCCTAGTCGCATTGTTAGTTTATTATTCTACGATAAGCTTATCATCTTCTTCTGAATAATAAACTTGCGACGAGTCGTGCCGAGTTTGGAAACTCGTTTCTCTATGAGTGTCTATTTCACAGAGTGGCGACCGAACGATCACGGCCACATAGCACGATACATAATTTCATTACACACTGCGTAACATATTAATAATTTCAATTGGTCGTATCTTAATTTCGAAAAATATGCAAGCACAGATGCAGTGAAATAAAAATCCTTAATTCTGATGAAAATAAGAGGAAAGAAATGTTCAATTGCCGGATCAAATTAAGATAAAACTTTTTTGGCACACAGCCTTGCGGTTTGGCCCACTTAATTTTTCGGAAGTAAGATCAGCGCCGTCCGAAGGGAGGGTCGAAAGGGGCACTCGGCCCGGGCGCCGTATGCAGGGGGTGCCTAGAACGCGAGTCGAAATATAGTCCCCACTTCTTGTTCAGTGTCTCAGGTTTCTTTTATTTTTTCGAAATAAATCTATTTTCTAAATCTAATTTCGTTCAAACAATGTGTAAAGGAAAAAAAACTTGCTGCAAAGACCTAGAATGAGATTCATGATGGTGGGATAACTCAGTGAAGCAGTAGAGTTGCGATTGAAATTCACAATTCGACGATGATCCACCAACGGAAACTACTATATTTCGCCTATGAAACAATAATTTGAATTTCATTAGCGGGCCGAAGATCAATAGACTTAGTAAATATGTTGCCGTAGTAAATTTATAGGTTGCTGTTTTATGTGCAAAAACCGCATCCAATAACGAGTTGTATCAACTGCATGATGAGTGTTGAAAGTCCTTAAGCTACACAAACTGGACGACAATCGCAAGGCCTAGCGCCAGGAAAATGATGAACCGCGGTCGACCTACGACTCGCTGAGACTGAGATTACTATAAGTTGTTGAGGACGCGAAAGAGGTGCTGGGATTTCGAAACCGGAATAGATCGCTACAATTCGATTCGAGGTCAACATAGAGGCTAGAGGTTCCTTCGGCTTGGGCCGTACAAAATGATGAAATGGGCCGCCCGGAGGCTGCGAGTTTGACACGCTAAAGCTTAAATTTAATATTTCTTGACATGTATGATAAATTTTGAAAAGACTGGGCGCTCCATCTATTTATTATTCGCCCCGGGTGCCACAATTCGTTCGCACGGCTCTGAGTAGGATGGATACTAGATACTAGCATCATAGTTCATAGACATATAATTAAAGTACCTTTTAATGTAAGCATTAGGATGCTTAATGCGGCACCTCGCATCGTATGAAAGACTCGCAAGAACTTTTCATCTAAAAAATGCAATTTCGAAAAGAGATATGTATTAATAATACAGTTGGTAGAAAATATCTTTGACGGGTTTTTTTAGTTGAATGTACAAAATTATTGATTTTGATCTTTGATTTACTTTCCAAAAATCGAAATTGCTATTGAATTTTTCTTTCGGTTTTTTATATTTTTTCTATTCGACCGCTAGCCAAAAAGCCGCCCCAAAATTTTGACTGCCCCACCCTTTCCCCTTATAGCAGGCGCTGGCAATACGTATGCGTTAATGTAGCATATGATCTAATAATAAAGTGGACATTGCGTGGTATGATCTTCAAAAAAATATCCCAATAAAATCAAACAAAAAGTTTCAGGTGTCCAGTCTTCGAATATTGACACTTACACGCTGAAGTCCACGTTATTTTGGTTCCACATAGACCAATATCTTTAAAAGATTACGACAACTCTTAATTATCGATGAAAAAAGCTTCTACGTATTCGACTAATAATAATCGATCAGCATTCATCACGAACGCAAAATGAATTCAAACAGGTTGGCAAGCAAAAGTGGACGTACAAAAGACATTGTCGCTTCCATGTTTTCCACTTCGGCACATCTTCATATTCTTTTGACCAACCTGAAGAAAAGTGTACAGCTAACAAGTTGTTTCAACATTGCTCGAGATTTTAATCGGATTAGACTGCGCACACTTTAAGCCATTGTTGATCCGGAAAGACTTCATAAAGCTGCGGTTGCACTCTGCCAATGTTTGCTTGAACCTTGTATGTTGCAGATCTTGGTATGTACGGCAGCCTACCGAGATGCTGAGATCCCTGCGCTTGTACTATATTCGTGTAGTTACCGGGTAGTACTTTTATAGTTTCAATTGCAGCTGCATCACAAATCCAAGTTTCATCCAGAGCTCTGAGTTGTTGATGATAAGACCTTTCCATGTTCATAAAATTTGCATAAGCGTCTATACAGGTAGTGTATGTGGCTGACTGAACGAACAGCAGATCAGGATTGGGGAAGACTATGCTTTTAGTGAGCATGGAAAATATTATTTGGACGATATTTCCTTGCAGATTACGTGTGCGCATGTTCACCTGGAAGGTAAAACTGTGAAGGAAGTTATGTTTTAAGAGATGCATGCGATTTGCTTTGGAGTCTGCCGAGACGTAAAGATATAGTGGGTCATGTTGGAAATATTTTTAGGGTGCAGGTATACTAAATTTTTATCCATTTGATCCAATTGCATATAAATCAGTGAATTGACATTGACATTGGTTTTGGATGGTTTCATAAGTATTCGTTAATTATTATTCTTTCGAGATGGATCATCTTGCACTATTGTAGATCCCTAAACTACTACTAATTTAGTTCACATGCTTTGACTGAGTTAGCTGACGAGCACGACGTAGCTAATATTGACCACTATAATTTTCCATACCATTACTGAGAGATAGTAATGTATCCAGAAAAAAGAACTATCATTTTCAGTTTAATTTAAAAAAAATGTAATTATACAACATCGTTTGTAGGAGTATACACATACCCTTACGAACATAACACGATTCCTTTTAACGTCGATCTCTGATATGATTTTTGCCCTCGGAGACTACTCGAAACGCGGCGTATGTATATATTGTAGGAACTCACGACACAACGACATTATTTATGATTTTTTAACCCTTCAGTGGGCGCGCGGGCTACGATTGTAGCCCACACTTTTTTAAATGGCGATCATTTTCAGGATATAAACCGAATTCATTCGAACTGCTCAGTAGCTGTTAAAATGTTGCTTCTTAATCCAATAAGAATAGTTTTGATACTTATTGAGCCTAGAAACTAATATTTTTTTGCGATCAAAGTCCACTGGGCTACAAGTGTAGCCCATGCGCTCAATCATGTTACTTTTTTGGTACTCATGGATATCCGTTAAAATAAAAATATGATTATAAAACATTGTAGAAAATAGTAACAGTAAAATGTTTGACAAAAAAAAAAGGATTTCAAGATAAATGTACAAAAATTAGATTACTATTTTAACGAAAAACCTGGAGTTGAAGTCAAAGTCATTTCTTACAGCGTGGATATGTTACCTGTTACTAACATTACTTAGTTTCTGGGTGAAATTTTTATCAATTCTAGCGTAAATATTGCGAGAACAGTTATTATGGATATTGCGAGTAAAATTCAATCAGTTTGACTCACTATATATTTAGCTTTCCAGCAAGAAATTGTACTCCCAGTTTAAAAAATTGTGAATATTGGGTTCCCAAAAATGGGCTAAGTTTGGAATTCCACAAACTGGGCATTTTTAACTGCATTCTCTCGCTCAGTGTTCCATTTCGAAGATTTTTTGTTGATTTCTGAGAATATAAACTTTTTTGGGGTTTTCATTTTGAAAACTAACTATTTTGTTCACCTAAGTAAGTTAATGTCAAAAAGACTAAAAATAGGACTAATATGCATTTTGTCCTCTTTTATTATATATATTTTAATAAAATATTAAAGATTTTATATTTTTTAATCTGTACAGTAATCAAGAATCCACAGACCGAGCAAGAAAAATAAAATAAAATTGAAAAATATTTTTTTATATAATTTTAAATTTGGGCTACAATTGTAGCCCGCGCGCCTAACCACGTGACAAATGGGTGCGCGCCTAACGAAGGGTTAAATGCAACCTTTTATAATCTGTTATCGCGTAATTTGTCTTAACGATACCAATTTACGGCAATTTAAAATTTTAAAGGAACTTCTTTCATATACAAACATTCGTATACTTCTTTCCTTATGTCCATTTGTATTTGCTTGCATTTTCTATGCAAAGAGGTTATGCGCATAAGAACCGCGCCGCGGCGCAGCCATAATTTTCGGGAACAACAATACAAATGAGATCATATAGCGATGAACTGCAATGATTACTATCACGAGAATGATTTATTCCAAAAGATTAAACATGGTAAATACAGATACAATGTATTGTATTCAAAACGATCGAGGGATGATCATAGAGAATGAATTACGGAAATATAGATAGTAAATTTTGAATAAATTACAATGTATGAAGGCGGTATAAAATATTTCGAAACATCTGTTCATACCTGGGACGAGAATGCAAGAAACATTTAATTTAAACAAATTCGCCATGTCAGCTATGTATTTTGGTGAAGTTTTAAAAGTTAGTTTATTGTTTAGTATGTGAAGTATTGCGCCTTTCATTCTGGAACGCGTTTATTTAGACCAATCCAAAAATAGATTTACAGGAAGCATTTCATTAATGTTGTGCACAATTCTTATCTATTGCTTATAAAATAAATGCACAAAAATATCCACTATGCATCAAAATTCTAAAAAACCCTCGTATTGCGGGCGCAGCCCTCTGTACGCCGGTATTTTTTATAAATAGTTTTTTCTTTTAAATTATCAGAATTTAAAACCTTAGGAAGCATCTTCATAACAAGACATTTTTTATTTTGAAGAGAACACTACAACAAATCATATTTAATGAGATAAATAACATTTAGAAATAAGAAATGGTCCAGGTGTAATAAAAGTGTTAGATAGTTTCTAAATAATATTTTATCAAGTTTACTGAAAATTTTCAAAGAAAGTGCCGTTATTCGAGAATTTCAAATAGTAGCACAAGTGATGGCAATGTATATGTATCTATTAGATGCATTCGGCTTCCACCCAAAAACCAATTATAAAGCGAAATGATTGCCTTAGCAGTGCGGGAGGCTACCGTTAACCCTTTCATTCCCAAATTAAATTCCTTCGGAAAAAAAAAATAATATTGTTATTATTTCGTCATTATTTCTGTCGATAAATACATTTTCAATGAAAAAAAATTATGGGTTTGGAAAATAATAGCATGAAAACTGCAGTTTACATTGGGATTGAGTGGACAGTTTCTTAAATACAAATAGTTGACGGCAATTTGATTTTTTTTATTTAGTTTGTATTACGGAAAAGATGAAAGAAATTTTCTCGATGATAGAACTAAGGTCTCACCGATTTACTGAAGCTATGTTTAGAAACATTAATTATTAATTTTTATTGGTGACCAGAGATTCGTCTCCTTCTAGTTTCTAGTCATGGCATTTTCCAGCTGAGAGGATGATAGCTTCAAATGGTGTCAGGAGTGCTATAAATACTTTTGAGCCATATAAGACGGCTGGAATGGACGGAATATTTCCGGCACTGCTACAATGGGGCATAGCAGCTCTGCTGGAGAAGATCCGGAACATATTCGTTGCCTGTTTATCGACAGGATATATCCCAATGTCTTGGAGAGAGACTAAAGTTGTCTTTCTACCAAAACCGGGAAAGAAGGATTATACGGAAGCGAAGTCATTCAGGCCGGTTAGCCTAACCTCTTTTCTATTGAAGACAATGGAGCGAGTATTGGTGGACCATCTAGAGAATACCTCGCTGATGTATAGACCTTTGAGTAGATGTCAACATGCTTACAGAGCAGGTAGATCTACTGAGTCCGCTCTGCATGAAGTAGTGCGGGTAGCAGAAAGAGAGATTAACAACAGCGGTATCGCTATGTCAACCTTTATGGATATAGAGGGTGCTTTTGATAAGATCTCGTACAACAAACTAAGAAATGCCCTAGCGGAGCGGTATATCGAGCCCTTGATAATAACATGGATCGATTCGATGCTTAGTGGGAGGGCAGTAAATCTTAGTAATGGATGCGCCAGAATAAGGGGAAGGGTAGTCAGGGGCTGTCCACAAGGAGGGGTACTTTCGCCTCTACTGTGGAACATCACCGTAGACTCTCTTCTCTGTAAACTGGACTCGTAGGATACAGTAGGATACGCTGATGACTTAGCAATTATGGTCAGTGGCAAATTCATGGACACTATCCAAGGTTGCATGGGGCAAGCTCTCAAAGCAACTGAAGAATGGTGTAATGAACAAGAGCTAACTATAAACGCAAGCAAGTCAAGCACTATAGTCTTTACTCTGAAAAGGAAAGATGTAGAAACCACTCCCATGCTGCTTTTTGGTTCGGAGATAAGAGAGTCCAAGGAGGTGAAGTACCTAGGGGTAACCTTAGATCCCAAACTTACTTGGAACTCTCATGTTAACGAAAAGACACAAAAAGCAGCGAGGATTTTGCATCAGTGTAAGAGAGTGTGTGCACGTAGGTGGGGTATATCACCAAAAGCGGCACATTGGATCTATACAATGATGGTTAGGCCCGTTCTATCCTATGCAGCAGTGGTATGGTGGCCCAAGGGTAGCCAGAAAACTACTAGGCAACGGCTGGATGGGATTCAACGCATAGCATGTATAAGCATATGTGGTGCAATGAGAACTACGCCAGCACATGCTATGGAGGTTATACTTGGATTACCGCCACTGGATCTGTTTATAAAACAAAGTGCGGCGCTCGCAGCAATAAGAATGGTAAGAGATGGCACTTGGCATCACTTTGGTAGCAACGGAGGTCATAAGAGGATCCTTGATATTGTTCGTGATAATGTCAGGGAGACTCATATGCCTTTGGATGGTATGAGAAGATGTAGGGTAGTCGAAAGACATCACATGACTCTCATAGAGGATGGTAGGATACACGAGGGGTATCCACGTGATGTTGCTATTTTTACTGATGGGTCTCTCATGGACGGAAGAGCGGGGGCTGGAATATACTCCGAGGAGCTAAACCTTGCATGCTCACTTCGTCTAGGAGAGTATGTATCGGTATATCAGGCGGAGATGCTTGGACTGCTGCGCGCGCTGGATCATATTCTGGAAGGCGGGATACTAGGGAAGAAAATTCTGATAGCACTCGACAACCAATCGGTGATCAAGCGCATGCAGCAATCCAACATTAATTCAAAATTGGTACTGGAATGTGTCCAGAAGCTCAATGAGTGTGCTTCAATCAACGAAGTTACGCTAATGTGGGTTAAAGGACACGTAGGTACATTGGGGAATGAACTTGCCGAAACCTTAGCAAAAGAGGGATCAGCAGAAAAGTGCCAAAGACTGGAACCCAAAATCGCTTTGGGAAACGGCATGATTGAAGCCAGGATACATGGCTGGATTGATTCCATCCATCGGCAACGATGGTGAAGCCTATCCACTTGTAGACAGGCTCGTAACGCAATTGCCAGTCCACTAGGGAGGAAAGCCAAACAAGTACTCAGTTACACACGGAGCAGCTTAAGTTGGATAACTGCCTTAGTAACTGGGCATGGTAATTTTAAAGCTCATCTAGCTAAGATGAAAATCGTGGAAGATGATGTATGCAGACTATGTCTGGAAGAGGCTGAGACGGCAGCACACATTGTATGTGAATGCCCAGCACAAGGTAGTAGGAGGCTAAGGATACTAGGTAAATCCACAATAGGTGTGGAATCCATGAGGGAACTTAGCTTCAAAGATATGCTACTCATCACACGGGACTCAGTGATGAAGGAAGAAGTCGATAATTATCAGTCGACTTCTGGAAATCACTGATGACTGTAAGGGGACGAAAATGGACCCAAATAGTAGTGGTCTGCTTCGAATAATCCCCAAGTTACATATATAATCTAAGACAGGAGGACCAACTTCTTAGATTAACGTCTACTAAAACTATCAGTACATGAGTATTAGTGCATCATAGGCTATTGAGCACTCTCTTCGATCGGTGAAATAACGGGAAAGATATGTGTTATATGTACCCTGAGAATCAAAAGTGATGCCACACTTCGATACCCTATCTTTTATTCAACATAATTTTATAATCGTAAATTTTAGAGAATGGGGAATTGTTTTATCTTAAAGCGATATTTATTACAAATAAAATTTATAAAATTCATTCAAATCCACACAATAGTTTCAATTTAGCAAGGACAAATTCAAAAATAGTCATATTTTTATGGATCAAAAGTAATGGCAAAAACTTAATCCGGTTCAAGTTAAAAACATTGTTAAGGAAGTGAAAGTTAATCCGAGGGCTAGCGCTATAAAAATTGCTGAAAATATTACCAGTGATCCCGGCCATTAAAACAAAGGGTACCTCCCATACAAATTATTCAAATTCAATGCCACTAGTTTATTAAGAAATAAGGAAACAAGTCAACCAAAATTAAAGTTTTGCTCGTAGACAATTTTCCGGTCATTTTGTATGGAAGGTACCCTTTGTTTTAATCAGATCGAAGTAATATTTGGTGGAGGGTCTAATGGGACTTAGCCTTAACGTTTACCAAAATTTTTCTCGCCTGCTGTGATTCGGCGAAAAGTTACAGGCATGTCTTTTTTTTAATGTTAATAGGGAGTATAGGGGAATGCTTTGTCGGGCAGCCTGAGTCTCCGTGTGGGACAGCTACATATTGTTAGGAATAGTTATCCCAATTACCATGGCTCCAATTAAATTACTTCAGGAGCTAGAGCGCTAAATGTAACTATCAAAAAATCTAAATTACACTAAATGTTTTAAGGTCTAGTATATAATCTGATAAGAGAAGGTATATGATATAATATATCATTAGAAAGGAAATTTGTGTAGTTTAAATCGTCCTCAGAACATTTTGCTGTAAATATTACAGTTAACAAAATATTGGCGAAAAATCATAATTTCACCTCTTTGCCGCCCCCTCCCCCCCCAAATGTGACGCGCAAAAAAGTCTAACTTTTTACTGCGTGATGCGGTCAAGCCATAGAACAATTTGGCATCAAAAGTCAGCTCTTTTTTTGGATGTTTGGGTTTCATAATTTTTTCAGCTAAAATCACTATACTAATTACGCTCTTTTCAATTCTTGAAACTTACAGATATATTTTGAGTCAAAAGTCAGATTTCAAAGTGTGCCTTCACTTTTTCATTCTCACATGTCAATTTTCTAATAGACTTACCCGATTTCAATCTACAATCTACAGTCGTTGAGAGTTTGCTTCTACTATTCCTTGCAAAAAATTGAGGAGCGCCATTTTTAATACAGATTTAAAGAATGCGGTACATTTCACTTCGCGTATGTATAAACTCGCCCGCGTGTACCGTCCAAAAACAAAATGAAATCGAAAAATTTCAACTCTATTCGTGACACGACCCGACAGTCTCGACTGTGGGACGTACGTCAAAAAAAAAACTTAAAACGCCTACTTTTGACAAGAAAAATTGTGGTGTACTGTTTTGTGAACGCTACACAAGCGAATTTTTCCTTTAGAATCTCATAGATGTGGACGTAAGTTGTACGACATGCTAAGACTCTCTATTAATGACTGGAATAACGTAAAGTCAATGAGAAGATTCATTATTATCGGAATTCTCGTGGCCAACTTTCTAAAAATATATAGAATTGCTACAACAACAATTTAGGCTATGGAATTGTCGTGGATTTTAATATTAATAAAACTCACTTCATCAAAGTAGCTTTATAAAAAATATAAAAAAATAATAGTTAGTTAGTGTCGAATATTTATCTAAATATGTAACTACATATATTTTTACATTTAAATTTAAATAAATAGATCTATAAAAATAAATTAAATATTGTACTAATTATTCTCTACAGAATAACGGGAAGCCTGTGGGGTCAAGTTGGAAACTTCGAAATCATTTTAGGAAGTAAAGGTCAATTCTGGAGACTCACTATTGACTGAAATTAATTAATGTCAGTGACTATTATATAACGGCTAAGTCAAATCATCTGATGCGACATTTGGAAGAAGCACCGCTGCGCCTGAGTGCTGTATTTATATCTGCAGCGTCGCAGGTTACTTATCGTGATAGATGACAGAAAACGTTAAACTCAAAGCAGCATCTTCCAGGCATGCCCATGATAACCTTTACTCAACGATTAAACCCTATCATGGTTTAGCGATGTGCCGACAGCTCATCCTAAGAAAAAAGCTTCAAGTCAAGAAACCTGAAACAAAAACCTCGGATTGGACCGATACAAAACAACGACGACCCCGCAAACGAACAACTGATTACTCTTTCGGATCCTGGAATGTACGCTCTCTGAATAAACCGGGGGCCTTAAGGGCCCTCATGGATCAGGTAGAACAATAGAAGCTGAGCATAGTTGCAATCTATCAGGAAACTAAATAGCTCAAAAGCGAGATTAACGACCTCAATTCGTACACTATTTTTACGAGTGGTAAGGAGGAGGGCAACAAGGAGTTTGGAGTAGCTTTTATCGTGAGTAAGCAGCTCAAGGACCACGTTATTGGTTTCAAACCCATCAACGGCAGAAACCTGGTCATAAGTTCTACATGCTTCCCTCATCGACGAATCCATAAGCAGACCTGGAAGTCTCCAGATGAATACAGCGTACTGATCAGCAAGAGATGGGCTTCTTATGTCTTAGATGTTCGATCCTATTGAGGAGCCAACTGCGACTCCGATCACTATTTGGTGAAGACGACCTACAGGTGCAGAATCTCTTCGGTGCCCCTAATGAGAATCAACCCTGCCAAGATCTTCGAGGTTGACAATTTAATTGATGATGCCGCGGCCGGCGGCTGCGTATACTACAGCACTAGAGGAAAAACTGTCGCCCATGCGTGACGACATCAACAATTTAGGCATCCATGAGTTCTGGGAGGAGCTCAAAGACGGCATCAAAGGAGTTGCAGAATAGGTCGTGGGCTATAAAAGCCGGCGCAGACGAACAGACTGGTTCGACGACGAATGCAGGGCCTCGATTGAGGCGAAAAAAGAAGCTTATCGCCAATACACACAACGCGCATCCCGAGCCAAGAAAGAAAGATACAACGAACTTCGGCTAGTATCTAATAAGTTAATTAGACGTAAGAAACGCAAACATTTTGACGAGCAGTTACAGCAAATAAACAAAAGATTAGCCAGTAAGAACATTTGGCAGGCGTACACATTTATAAATAATGTCAAGAACGGTTATTAACCCAGGATAAGCCTATGTAAGGACAAGGATGGTAACATCATCAGCGACATCGAAAGCGTAAACAAACTATGGGCCTCGCACTTTGAAGAGCTCTTCAATGTACCATCAACATCCCCCACGAAGCCAGCTCTTGAGCAGTTAGCCGAACCAGGCCCTCCCGTTCAACCCTCAACAGTAGAGGAGGTGAGTCTCGCCATACAATCGCCAGGTCTGTGGAGAGGGGGGGAGGAACGGTACGATTCCCCCCGGGCCCGGGATTTCATAGGGGGCCCGGATTTTGACACAAAAGTTGTGCTTTAGTGTTTTTTTTTACATACAAATTGCTATTTTGAGGTCTTTAACTAAGAACCCTTATTCATATGTACTGCTTTTAGCGTTTTAACAACAATTCATAACATACTGTGCACTAGGCTTGTGGCCCCTAATCTATTTTTGAATTTTGAGAACTAGGGCCCGAATCAGCATATTCAATCAACATGATAGTTTCGTTACTAAATTTCAATTAAGAAATTTCGACTTTTTCATCCAGTAGCGTACAGTTTTTCGAAATATTTGTGTTTAAAGTAAAAATAGGAGTACAGCGTCATTTTTTTCAAGGAGGACTTTTCCGAGCGATTTTTATTTTGTGTACATACTGCTGCTGCTTACGAAATTGTTTTCAAGGTACCAGCACACAGATGTTGATCACTTAAATTGTCGAATCTTTTAAATCTATCTATCTACCAGTACTCGCCAACTCGGTAACAAAAAATTTAAGGTTTTTTGAAATAGGTAAAATAGGAAGAAATAAAAATCCTTTATAAATTCGTAGCGGTGCGCATTTCGAAAGTCAATTTTATAGAGTGAAGACCAACATTCTGGGCCACTGCGAGTGTGCTAATAAATTACAGATTTGAGCTCCCCCAGCATTTGTTAGAACTGTACCCGCCTTGTTTTTTCTAAAAGCTTTGTAACGGTTGAGGTACAGAATATATCACAGCTGTTTCCTTCGAAAAAACTTCAACCAGAAAAAAAAATTAGTAAATTTGCCCAGTTTATTGCATTATACACTTTCTATTTTGCGTGTAGTACAGCCTTTATTATTCATCTGTAAAATGAACACTTGAGCCAATTTCACCCGTATAGTCTTCAAATCGAATTAAAAAATATGAATGATCCTATCTTATCGAGAATGACTGTCGAAAATTTCAAGGCTTTCTTCATATCAAAGTTCGAATATAGGTTGGAATCTTACTTCACCAATAGAATAGACATTTTCTAAATAATTTTGTTGGGACAAGGGAATCAATAATTTTTCAATATTTTTTCTTGGGAGAACTAAATGCTAGAAGATTACCAGGCTACCAGTTTCGCTTTATGCGTATCTTGTGTAAGGGGCACGACCATTAAACAATAAACTTATTTTCATCACGGGCAGATTTTAGTAAAGAAACTTCATACTAGAAAGTTAACCCTTTAAGCAGTAGCTTTTTATAAAGATTCGTTACCCAATGCACGTAAAACGAAGAAACCATATTCTAGAATGATTTTGGCTTCTGTATTTCCTTAAAATTCGCCACTCAACTCTCGAATCGTCTTCAAAATATACTTGAAACGGGACCGAGGCTAATTTCGGGCGCAGCGGAAATTGAAATGAAACTTAACTTTACTATTACTAGGAACATATTTGGGTGAAGTTTGGTTTAGATTGGTTCATAAAAAAAAGTTTTTCTTAGAAGAACCTTATTTTCACCCATGGCCCGATTTCATTCGTTATACACAGCGTACACTAAAAAAATCTCGTCACACTGATCAATAATATACATATATACTTTATATAGTAGGAAGTGCCTCCTTCTGTGCGTTGCAAACTTCATGACAAAGTTAATATACCCTTTCATATAGTGACGGATATGAAAAAAATACCGGCGTACAGAGGGCTGCGCCCGCAATACGAGGGTTTTATAGAATTTTGATGCATAGTGAATATTTTTTGTACATATATTTTATAAGCAATAGATAAGAATTGTGCACAACATTAATGAAATGCTTCCTGTAAATCTATTTTTATCTAATAGCAAAAGTCAACAGTCTTAATATTTAACGATTATAAGGCCAACGGTTTAGACAAACGGAGCTCGAAAAGGAAGTTTAACTTTAAACGCCAATAACTTTTTTACCGTTACTCGAAACTGGAAAATTTTAACTGATATGAGATGTACTCGTCTAGATCTTTGATATACCCATACGTTAATCTCCGATAAAAACTAAAAAAGTCGACTTTTTTCAAACGTTCGGGACACCCTGTTATCTTCTTCCTACCAACTTCTAAGGTATTTGTGCCAAAGACTGTAACCATTCTACACATTCATACCGAATTTCATGACAATCGGTTGAGCCGTTCGCAAGTTATTTAGTGAACAGACGGACAAAATCGATTTCATAAAGGTTTTTTGAAAAAATTCTAAAAAACCCTAAAAACACACACACACACAAACTGTTAAACTATCCAGTCAACCCCGTTTTTTGTGAGTTTAGTATGTAAAAATGCATCACGAATGAATTCAGTTGCTGTCAGTTTTTTGGAAAGTGGTTTATCCTGTATGGTTATTTTTTATTATTTCTATTTTTCTATAATTCATATTTTTCTGAAAACCCATCATTTTACCTCAGAACTTAAATATCAAAATGCACCTGAATGCGCAGAAGGCCGCTTTAAAACATTCTTCAAATATCTATCGTACTGATGCCGGATGCCGGACTATATTAGATTAGAAAATATCCGGATTACTGAGACTGAGCCGATTCAGTGTGGACGCTGGATTATGAGGTGTTCCGGATTAAATGGAGGCTGGATTATAGAGATAATTGTACAATTTGTTTGAGGACCGATATGTAAAAAAAAAATTTCTTCGATTCATAATTTTTTATCGTATGGAAGAGGTGGGCCCGGAATCATTGTCCCCCCGGGCCCGGATTTTCTCTCCACGGCCCTGACAATCGCTCCACACTAACAAAGCGCCCGGCGACAAGCTGAAGTGTGAGAATTACAGGGGAATATCATTGGTTTGTACGACCTATAAGATTTCGTTGAAAATTCTGGTAAAGAGAATAGATCCGTACACAGAACGAATCATTGGCGAGTATCAAGGCGGCTTCAGACCTGGACGCTCAACGACCGATCAGCTTTTTACAGCGAAGCTTTTACTCCAGAAGTGCTGGGAATATAACATCGACGTATACCAAATATTTGTCGACTTCAAGCAGGCATACGACAGTATCGATCGAAGTGTACTGTACAACATTCTGCTGCATTTTGGTATACCAGCTAAGCTAGTGCGACTCATAAGGATGACGATGACTAATACCGTCTCGCAGGTCAGAGTACAGAACAGACTCACTGACCTATTTGAAACTCGTACTGGACTCAAGCAAGGCGACGGGCTGGCGCCGACGCTCTTCAACCTAGCTCTGGAGTATGTAATTCGAGCCATGAATTTGGACAGCAGCGGAACGCTACTCATTAAGTCGACTCAACTAGTAGCTTACGCCGACGACATCAACATCATGTCTAGAAGATTGGGTGATGCAGAAATCCTCCTGCATAATCTCAATAACGCCGCCAAAGAAGTTGGACTACATATCAACGAATCTAAAACCAAGGTCATGATGCAATCAAAAACTAGAACGCCAGTAAATTCAAGCATCACAGTGGGGGACCTCAATATAGAATATGTAGACAACTTCACTTACCTGGGTTGCAATTTGTCAAAGGACGCCAACGAAACAGATGAGATAAAGCGACGGATACAACTAGCTAATAAGTGTTATTTTGCGGTCCTCCAAATTATGAATTCGAAGCTGGTGCACAGGAAGACGAAGCTCCACGTATATAAAACCATAATCCGACCTGTGCTATGCTATGGCTGCGAGGCATGGACCCTAACCCAAAACTCTGAACACCTGTTGGACACATTCGAGCGAAAGGTTCTCCGAAGAATCTTCGGGGCCGTTCGTGAACGAGGTGAATGGCGCATCCGGTACAACCTTGAGTTGTATCAGCTGTATGATGAGCTACAGGTGTCGAAGATCGTGAAATTGCAGCGACTGCAATGGGCGGGACATGTACAAAGGATGAACGACGATCGCATGCCCAAAAAGGTGATGAACGCGCAACGAGTGGACGGAGCCAGATTGCGTGGACGACCGAGAGCCCGATGGGAGCACTCTGTATGTGAGGACGCCCACCAGATGCTAGGCTTTCGGAACTGGAGGACAAGGTCGCGTGACCGCGACAATTGGAGGTCTTCAATCCAGGCGGCCAAGGCCCGACGTCGGGCTATCGTGCCATAAAGAAGAAGAAGAAGACTCTAATACATATACAGTTACCCATTTTGCGTGGCTCAAAGTAGGTTCGATGAAACGACGGATCCGGCCATGGGGCTGCTATAGAAATTCAATCTCAATAGTAATTTTAATCAGTAGTTTGATATTTATTCAGGTGTTCAAATATTTGCATAAATTTTCTTAGAGTTTTCGTTAAATGAAATGAAATCGAGTGAAGTCGTAAGTAGAATAAGTAGAATATCCACAATCAAATTATTGCTCGACTAGAAAAACATATCCAGTCTTATTACTAATATAATTTTGCATGTATATTCAAACTAAAAAAAGAATATAAGCTAAATTGTCCTCGGCAAATCAGGTTTGCTGTCTAAGTCTTTCGATTTAAACAAAATTATGCTTACCATCACTGTGTGAACATTACACCTCGCATGACTGTTTGATCGAAAGATTACCTAAAATTTAATATTGATTTCTTATTAATATAAAAAAATACTGCGATAGGAGAATCGATCTGAAGGAAAAATTATTACCTCAAATCGTTCGATTTGGGACTTGGGTATTCCACATTTTCGTCTTACATCATAAAGCAAACTATTTACTGAAGGATGTTTATGTATATTTGATAGACAATACAAGAAATGGCCACAGGGTGAACGCGTTACTTCAATATACTGACCGTTTGGTTAAGATACTGTACTACATTAACTGCATGATAAAAAAATATTCTTATTTAATGGACATAGCCGTGCTACATATACTCCTAGCTCTAGGTATTTTGTCTTTCAGTAACCCTACAACAAGAACTGATACCAGTACGGTTTTACATTTGCAGAAAAAGGTGAGCACCCGCTTGGTTTAATTTAGACTTAGAATATTGTCAGGACATTAAGTACGTTTCTGGAATCGAAAGACCTTATTGGTTCAGATTTAAAAACTAAAAAATATATGCTAAGCTTCTAGACATATATTAGAGACAAATCAAAAGGTTTTTATTAATCGTTTTAATCATGAAATAAACTGTTAGAAAAGGAAGGAAAAAACATGTATTTATTACAATTCATAAAAACTTAAAAAATATCGTAAGAATTAAGCTATTTCATTAATTACATAATATTGTAACTATTTAATTAATTGTAAATGTATTTTCAATTTCAGCTATCAGGTTCTGGCTTAGCTTTATAGTATTAAATGAACGATTAAATCAAACGCATCACATTTAATGGGTAATAACGTTTAGCATCAACCGAAAAATTATAACTATACATACGTTCATACTCGTATCTTAATTTTTCAATATAAATAATGTCTACGTATGTATAGAGATTCAGGTTTGACGATGTGACCGGTAGGAAACGAAAAGAAAACTTGAATTCTTGAATATATTGCACAGTGTAGCACGCTCCATCCAATTAAGATACAAGAAGTTTATTACATACCATACATGTAACGAGCATAGACGCCTTATAGTCTGGCTGGTCTAGCGGTTAGTGCGCACACCTTCGGTGCACAGGGTCATGAGTTCGAATCTCACCGTAGATCATGGTGTTTTTCGAACTCACGAGTACCCATTTATGGGGATAAATAACACTGATGAGCGTGTTGCTGATCTCATTACCTCAACAAAAAGCAGATAAGATCTTCGAAATAGGATGTCACTAACACATTCTGCGGCCTTAGTCCAATGTTGGATTGTCGCGCCTGTTTTTTATTTATTTTATAGACGCCTTGCAATTATAATTTCATCTTTAAAAGTTACACTTCCAGTGTATCAGTGAATCACGTTAATATTTTAAAAGAATCTTATGAATTAATCAACTTTCGCATCACATACGGTGTTTCATTGGAAATATTTGGCATTGGATATTATACCCATAACGCTAATTGTAAATAAAATAGTTTACTTTAATTTCGACAACTGTCCGCAGTTATGTCTGTTCTTAGTGGTCCTTTAAATCTTTCTCTCTTCATTACCGTAACTCCTAGTGGAGCATGGTGCGTTGATAACTACCGTGTGTAGTCATCAAAGACAACTGAATTCGGAGTGTGATACGGTTGTGAGCCATACCACTTCCTAGTCGCATTGTTAGTTTATTATTCTACGATAAGAATACTTCTTATCATCTTCTTCTGAATAATAAACTTGCGACGAGTCGTGCCGAGTATGGAAACTCGTTTGTCTCTATAAATCTGAACTTCTACTTAAATTGGTATTGCTTGCCTTAATTCTGACTAACTGAATTCCTTTCTGTTTAGGCTTTAGCATAAAAATCATTTATCCTTACACACCATATATATTCTTGGCTAGATTTGAAGGTCAAGTAATTGACGCATTTATTTGTGGTATAGAGCATACTCAGGATAATGTATTATTTAGTTTGGAAAATATTAGAAATGCAAGTTTTATGTCAAGTTATTATGTTTTGTTTTTATAAATTTAAATTCATGAACTAATAAACCATCAATACACAAAACCAAACAAAACAAATTGTAGAAAGTTGATATTTAATAATTGCCAATAAATAATAATCTTTTCAATATTTTTTTTTGTCTCAACTTTACACATAAAATAAAACATTTCAAAACTGCCCGTGGTTATACCGACCATCCAAACTGGCCAGCATGGAGAAAAAAATCTGACTACCGACACACGTGCTGTTCCATTAATAGTTAACGTAACAATATTCACTAGGTATTCACTTCTCGGCACCAAGTGACGAATCTAAACAACACTAAAATCTCAAGTGTTAAAAATACAATAGATGGACAACGGATTCATTTCCCACAGACACAATAATGAAGGATATTCCAAATGGCCCAAATATTGGCACACATAAATGCCTTATCGTTTCTTTTTATTAAGTTACTTTACATTGAAGATTTTAGGCAGTACTCTTCAAGACCCCATATGGCAATTGATGATGAAGATGACGGTGCGGCCGGCTTTAAGCGTTGATAATAATAAGAGGAGTGTAAGTGGCTAGTTGTACGTTACGCCCGTAATTAAGAGGCAATTTCATATTATTTTGCGATATCAGAGCTTCAATCAAGTAAATGTCAGCGATCGCACATTTGATTGATGATTTTGCATCAGTAGCGGTCAAGGCTGGGTGTGGCCTAGCAGCAAAAGTGGCTACAGTATTTTTATAGATTGATTTTTCAAAAGAAAAAGATATCGAATTTATTCTGGCAGGTTAATTGTATACAATGAATACAGTTTAATACCTTTGCATGTTCACATGGTGCATGAAGGACAAAATGATGCAATTCGACCTCCATGCAGTGAGTCTGTGAGCCGCCGTCGTATGTTTTTTTTACCATTTAATAATATTGTGATTATTAAGTGGAATATAATGATAAGAAGGATATCTAGTGCTGTATCATATCGATCGAAATGGTAATAATATTCTCTTTTATAATTAAGAAATATTGATTGTAACTTAACCCTTCTGTCAGCACGAAAGTCTGGCCAGACCTTTGGCACTATATTTTGGTGTAAAAAGCATAGAAGATGAAATCGCAGCGGCTTCATATTTCATGATATCCTAGAATAATATGTTTGGAAGCATTTTGCAAAAATTTGAAAAAATCGGTTGAAGTTTTGAGTATGTTTTTGATGATTTTCAATTTATAGTGCTTTTTGATACCCAATAGGTCTGGCCAGACCTATAGTTATTCCCCGCATTTTTCTCTTGAAGTAAGAAGTGCAAATATTAAATTCTGTTATTTATGATGTAATAATGTAATTTAAACTCAATTTGAATTTCTGAGATTTTTCTATAAAAAGCCTTGAAGTTCGGAAAATGGGTATGCCTAATTTCGTCACATTTTATAACACCACCTAATCAACTGAGATTTGATCCTAGGAAATTCAACCCAGTTTTATTTCCTTTGTAATAGTAAGGACTAAGTATGAGTGACTTGCAAACGTCTTTCTAAATAGATTTGATCAAAAAATTTACGAAAAATTTAGAATTAAATGATTTTTGACTTGAAAATTCCCTATTTCTTCCCACTTATTTCCCTAAATCTGCAGACTAATATCGAGGTAAAATCTGTCAACAAAGTGCTTAATATTTCCCCAAAGATATTGGAATTAGAAAATTCGATCGAAATATCTACTAGATAAACACAATGCAAATAGCGAAGCAAAAAAAGAAGAAAATAAGGAAGAAACACGTTTGTACTAATACCACCTCAAAATACATCTACTTAAAAACGTTTCCACTATATCAACAAAAATTATTTTAATGCTTTTATTGTTGAAAAATTGCAGTAAAGAATGGATAGAATGATTTTACCGTTAAAAGTTTTACTTTTTCTAAAAAATAAAGAAAAATTCTCAGTAGGTCCAGCCAGACCTATTGGGTATAGAATATGCATATTGTAGTAGGTGCCGACAGAAGGGTTAAACAATAATGGGTGCATACAAATTTTGATATTAGGCTCTTGTATGGATTCATCGGCATCCAAGCAAATTTTGTGCATTTGTTTGATTTTCAATCAAATTGATTGCCACTATTTCATCACAGTTCTGCTCTGTTGATCGTTCAGTCGCCACTCTGAACTATGTGATATAGGGCCGTATGTACAATCATGGTTTAACTCCCCGTTTAGTTAACTGTAGTTTAATTTTAAACTCCGTTTAACTAACTGGGGAAAAATACACTACGCAATAATTAAAATTCCTGGCTAAGCAGCAACTCATATTTTTTAAAAATTAGTATTTTCCATTAGCCCCTGTATATTTCCGGATAATAGTTAATAAAATGTTTGATTTTAAAATGAAATGAGCCAGATGAAAATTCATGGTTTAACTAATGATTGTCAGTTTAACTAAACTCCGTTTAAGGAAATTGACAAACAGTTAAACTGTCGTTTAAACTGCAGTTCAACGTGAAAAATTAAACGGTCGTCGTTGGCCGTTTAACTAATGATTTTTAGCCCAAGAAAAATAAACCGAAATAAGGCCATCGGGCAATAAAGATAATGCATTTCTGAATTTTCGCTGGGGATGGCCCTCTGATTTTAGAAACAAATTCTGACCGGCAGGGGGCCCGCAATATGAGGGGAAAATGTAGAAAGGTGGAATTTTGTCAGTTTTGGATTGTTTCAACATCGGTAGCTACCACAAAGTAGTCTGAAAACAAAATAATCTACATAAAACTTTCTTTGCATTGAGATGTATTATATGCTCCACACCTTTTCTTTGAAAGTTAGGTTCCCAGGGGTGTCAAACTTATTTTTACGAGGTTTACACTATTGACAAAACATTCTTCATGCAGGAGAAAACATTAATTGTTTCATGTTTTCATTATTTTTACCGCAAATGAGAAGCATTTTTGACGATGCAAACATTCACTGTTACTTGGACATCATGTAATGGCCCGATCTAGGTACATATCAGTCAATTTTCAATGTCCCTCTCCTTCGTAAATATTCATTATCGCAAATTTTAAATTATTGATATTTGTAAAAGTCGACAAATTCCAAACTTGACAGGATGTAGTAACATTTTTATAAGGCTTTCCAATATAACAATTTGCGGCGATATAGTAATAAATTAACATTGATATGTTTTTTTATACTTAACCGCATTACGGGAGCTTATAACTCTATAAGGGGCTCATTCAACCCAAGTTGAATTAGTTTTTTGAATAGAGAAATAGAAAGCAAGAACCCGACCTAATCCATCGCACTTTCTTTAGGTTTATCTGTACAGTTGGTAGTAGCATATCAAAAATCGGCAGAACAACTGGAATCCAGTTTCGATCTATGAGCTTTATCGAACGTTTAACTTTATTCATACAAAACATTTCATTAAAGTTTGTTAAAATTGTTGGTACAGTAAGGCACGGGCAAGCCTGTGCTTGAAAGGGCGCCAATATACTTGCCACCAATATCACCTCAATCAAACTAAGGTACCTTTCATAAAAAATGACGCTCACGACATTATATTCTACAGTACGGGTAGATTAATAAAACGCACTGAAAGAACCTTTGATGGGTCATTTTGTAGAGGGGGCATCCTTATCCATTTTGGTCGAGCCGTCAAATCAAACTCTTTGTCCTAGTTCAAAGAAAAGAAAATGCAGCAGAAAAGTGTGCATAATTCACCAATTTCAATATTATTGGGACCTTGCATGACCAGAAGCGAGTTAATAATTGCTGTCGAAACAAGTCATAATTTAAAAACAAAATCAACCTAAAAACGACTATTTCATACTGAGATTGCTTCTAATTAAAATCCCAAGCAGAAAATATTTGTATTTTGCTCTGCCTATTAATTTGTATTGTTTTGTATACAAGTTTCCATAGGAATATCGGTTGTTTACGATTGAGCGAGCTGATTGTTCAACCAACCTCGCTCACCGAAATCGTTAAACTGCGTTTAACTTGTGTGTGCTGACTGCTGATTGGTTAAACAATTTTAAACTGCTGTTAACTTCCATGGTAACCTTTATTGTTTACGATTGAGCGAGTTCTATTTTGAAAATTTCAACGCTTACTGCTATTTAGCTCATGAAATAATAAAAAAGAAGGTAGCGCGGACATTTTTCGATTCGTTTTGTGTACGTGAACTTGTGAAATTGTGACCAAATAATTTCACAAGTGTCTATTTCCATTAATATTTTTAATTTACGTGACGCAGATTTAAAATTTTCATAAGTGATTTTGATGCTGAAGACGTTTCAAATGTCCCCACCTATACACCGCGTTATCATGTTTACGTGATTCGTGGTGTAGCTGACAACCAATTTACGTTACAGTCGAACTTCTCATAGACGAACACCGCATTAGGTGATGGAATGGTAAATTAACTTTGACATGAAGTTTATAACGCATTGAAGGAAGCATCTCACACTATCTAAAATATGTAAAAAAATAAAATATGATCAGTAGACGAGAGGACTGGAAAGGGCGATGTCCGTATGCGACGCTTTTCACTCGTCCAATTTTAGCTATGTAGAAACCAAGTTATATAAGAACAGACGGAAAAGAAAGGAAGAGCTGAAATTGAAACCGCACCAAACCATAAAAATGATGTACAGGAACGGACCAATTTGGAACACAAGCTATAGTGAAGCCAGAAAGAAAGTGAAGTGTATCCAAGTGTGTATGATTATTACATGCTATGATTATTACATTTTCTTCAATTGACCTCAAAATGTTTTTTTTTAAGTACAATTCTTCAACACCAAATTCTAAAAGTAAGCTTGTTGCCAGCTCGTTTAGTGAGCAAAATGTTGCATTCGTTTCTGGCCATGGGAGTGTCAGGAGGCCCTTAAACTTCGTTTTCCTTGCATGATATGTAAGAAAACGTTGGGGAAAATAAAAATTATGAGAAATGTTCGGGTGGTAGATGTGTCCGTTTAGGCAAGTTCGACTGTATTCGTACACATGTTTCCATAGAAACCTTAGTTGTTTACAATTGAGAGAAATTTAGCTAAACGACTGTTTTTTTTTTTAATAAATAGAGACTCACACTGTTTACAAGTTTGATTAAAATCTAAATTTGATTAACAGTTGTCCCATATTGTAATGCAACTTTAATAATTCAAGTGTATTCTACAATACATTTTGAATTTAGTGACATATGATTCAAACCCATTTACTACGGTTTTTACTGATCTAATTTAGACCAAATATGATATTAATATAGTGTGAACCAGCTATAAGGATAATTCGTAGTTTAAACGGCAGTTTAACTTTTTGTACACATTTTTTAGCCATCGACGGTTTAACTGACAACCATTAGTTAAACCATGATTGTACATCCGGCCCATAGACTTTCATTGAGAATCGAGTTTCGAAACTCGGCGTAGCTCGTTGCACGTTTATTATTCAGAAGAAGATAAGAAATATTATAATCGTAAAATAATAAACTAAAAATGGTATGGCTGACACCGAATTCACACGGTAGTCGTCATGGTTTTCAAAGAATTCGAGATTTCACCACAAACACATTTTTCTATTAAAAATATTATATTCTATTATTCTCTTCTATTATATCGAACACTCTTCATGTATGTATATGATATAAAAATGACATACATATATCATTTTCTACAACGTCGCTCCGTATGTGTGAAAATTAATTACAACCAGTGGCGTGAGGGTTATTATTGACATTCTCACATAATCGGAAGACTATCGATCAATCAGAATCAAATTCAATAATTCATTTCTGTGAAAAACGATTTATCTTGCATATATGATGTTGCGCATCTTTCCGTTTAAAAGTTAACACATTTTCATTTATTTTCTTGGCATAATTACTTATCGATGCCACATTTCAAGAGTAAATTACACACACAAAAACAGGTTCATGAAGATAAAACGGATGACAAATTAAACTCAATACAATTACCGGCTCGTTACTACACGGAGATAAATTTCCGTGGTGAATTTTTCCAAAGGGAGTTATTAATAACATTCGCTAAACATTAAAAAATTAATATTCATTTCAAAATTAGTAAGATTTTATCGGTAGCAAATGCTGTGCACTTGTTACGAGGGCGGTTCAAATATGATCGAGACAAATGCTCTGACACGTTTATTTATTATAGAAAAAAACTACAAAAATTTACAGTTTTTCTAGGTACTCCCCCTCACTAGTTTGGTTACACATATTTTCCACCTCTCCGGAAGCTTTTTGATGTCGGTATCAAAAAATTCCTTGGACAACTCGGAAATCCATGTGCGCACAAACTCCTCTGCCTCATCGTCGGTGTTGAATTTTTTGACCTTTGAGGGCTTCTTTCAGAGGTCCAAACATATGGTACTCGCAGGGTAATAAATCCGGAATGTAGGGGGAGTGCTCCAGTACCTCCCACCCCCAATTCCGATATTGTATCCAGCGTAAGACGCGCGGTATGAGGACGAGCGTAATCCTGGAGAAGCTCAACAGTTTGAGAATCCATCGCACCGTTATTTTGCGATATTGAAGGTGTTCGTACACTACCAATGATAGAGCCGAGTTCAGCAAAATTGTCTCGAACATACATGCTACGTTCCTCCGAACTGAGTTGTTCTACGCGGCGAATGTTGTCTGGTGTGATGCTGGTTGGCGGTCGACAATCATGCGGCTCATTCTCGACGCTTTGGCCTATTTAAACACAGCAGTCCTGCTCAGGCACTCACTATCGAACCGATTGTGCAAACGCAGAAAAATTTCCGTATTCTTAACGCCTTCCCTGACTAAAAAACGAATGACAATACGTTGCGCAATGGCGCTCGGCACTTGATGTTCACTCATGGTCGTAGCTCGAGCGACGAAAACTATGCCACTCTATTCGTAAGGGACCCAGCTATCATATACTCAAGCCACGACCTTCAAAACATACATTCGCGCCATCTACAGCGTTTGTATCGATCATATTTGAACCACCCTCGTATTTTGTTCGCTATCACATCGTTTATTGCACAACAATGATAAAAGTTGTTACACTTTCTTCTGTAGGATTTAATTGCAAATGCGCACGTATTTGTTAATGTGATGTGAAGACTCGAATCCTTGCATTTGCAGGAAACAGGAAACCCAATTTAAATTCAATTTAAAGAAATGAACATAAAATATTATAACGAAACGGAAAAACCCTGTACGTGAAACACAAAAACGCTTTTTTGAAGAAACCATTTAAGATAGGTCTTCTTCCTGGCCTCGTTCTTTATACCGATCCATGGTTTCGCGTCGCTCGACCTGCGGTGTAGGCACATCCCCGTTTTGGCGGTAATATCTCAGCATATTTCGACAGGCAGCTCTGTCTTGGATCGTGTCATGGCCGAGACCAATGCGTTGTTGTTGATTTTTCATTTGACACATCCAGGTGTTCTTCGGTCTGCCTCTGACCTTGGGTCCATCAAGTGGAACTTCCATTGATATCGCTTTCTTTGCGGGGTTCTAAGGGTGATGCTGATGCCTTTGAACATGGCAATACCAATCTATTTGTCGGTCTTCGAGTTTTTCGGTGATTGGTTGGTCTATGGACAAGCTGCCTCGGATGTAGCTACTCTTGACGTGGTTGGTTACACCAACTGACATGCGTAACATTTTCATTTCAGTCGCTGTCATTTCTTTCGCGTAACCTTCATACATGGTCCAGCATTCTAATCCATACATGAGTGCGGCTTCACTGGCATTTTGTTATCGTAGAATACTCCGGAGTTTTCACGTGGGGACCACCCAACCTTTGTGCGATGTTTGATGTCATCATCGCATGTAGCTCCGTTGTTCACCATCGAGCCAAGGTACTTGAACTTGGTACAAAACTTAAGCTGCTCTCCTTTGACGTACATATCTGGTATCGATGCATCTGGGTTTGAGAATGGGAAGCATAAGAACTCAGTCTTTGTTATACTTTACTTACCCTCAGTCCATGCTCCTCCAGAATGTCACACCATTTGGTAAGTGCAGCTTGCAAGGCAACGATGTTTGGGCTACTGAGGACTATATCATCGGCAAAAGAAGAGATATTTCTAGGCCGTCGGAGATACGTGTTAATAAGTGGCACATGATGATATTGAAGAGCAACGGACTCAATACATTGCCCTGGTGTACTCCGACATTCACCGGAAATTGGTTTTAAATTCGTTGATATGTAGTTCAACTTCTTTAGCTGCGTTATTGAGATTATGCAGAGGGCTTTCTGCATTACCCAACCTTCGAGACATGATGTTGATGTCGTCGGCGTACGCTACCAATTGAGTCGATGAGTAGCGCTCCGTTGCTCTCCATATTCATGGCTCGAATTACATACTCCAGAGCCAGGTTGAAGAGCTTCGGCGGCAGCCCGTCGCCTTGCTTGAGTCCAGTACGAGTTTCAAATAGGTCAGTGAGTCTGTTCTCAACTCTGACTTGCGAGACGGTATTAGTCATCGTCATCCTTATGAGTCGCACTAGCTTAGCTGGTATTCCAAAATGCAGCAAGATGATGTACAGTACGCTTCGATCGATACTGTCGTATGCCTGCTTGAAGTCGACAAATATTTGGTATACGTCGATGTGGTATTCCCAGCACTTCTGTAGTAAAAACTTCACTGTAAAAAGCTGATCTGTCGTCGAACGACCAGGTCTAAGGCCGCCTTGGTACTCGCCAGTGATTTCTTCTGCATACGGATTAATTATATTTTCTATATTTTAGATAAAATCTTTTCTATATTTTAGATAAAATCTTAAGTCTTAAGTCGTACAAACTAGTGAGATGCCCCTGTAATTCTCACAATTCAACTTATCCCCTTTTTTGTGGATTGGGGAAATGATACTTTTGCGCCAATCTTCCGGGATTATTTCGTCGTTCCATACTTTAACGATAAGTGTGTGTATAGCCTTTAACAATCTATTGAACTTAATGAATGTATTTAAGAATAAGCATTCCAGGTGAGTCCCTGTGCAAGCTCATCTTGGGAAAAAATAACATTTTAGAAAGTTTTTATTATTACATATTCATAATTCATAATACATTTGACATATGTATTAAAATTTCTAATATCCGGTACATTTGTATTTTTAGACATATCGTCACCTAGATTTCAAAGCCCTCAAACTGCTAATTGAAAAAGATGACAGAAAAGTGGTCGCTTTCAGAGATATTTATTGTGTCACATAAAAATTGTAGTGTTTGATAAAATTTCGGGTTTGCGCATTCCTAATTTAAATCTTGGCTACGCCCATTAGTCTATGAAAAATGGCATATTTGGTCGGCAAAAATCCTACATCGGAAATTATTTTGGATTATGGCTGGGGATGGTCCCCAGATTATGGTATTAAAACTCCCAACCGGTTGGGGGTCCGCAGCCTGGAAAAAGTAGGGAAAGGGGGAGGGGGTTCGTTTTTTTTGCGATTATTTCAAAAACTGTACGAGATATAGAAAAATGGTCTGAGGACGAAAAAAACCTACGTAAAATTATCTTTGCAATGATATATGTAACACATTAGAGTTTAATTGAACATTTCGGCGTTAGACTAGAAAAGAAATTAGAATATTTTCATTTTAGACCCTTTTTAAAAGCACCATAACTTTTGAAAGAATACCTAGTTCAGCCGTAAAATTTTGCATTTTTCCATAACTCCCCCAAAATTGCAGCAGAGTGCTAAATTTTGGTTTGTTGCGATTGGAGGTCATAGTCACCCCACTTTTTTAAGGTTGCGGACCCCCAATCGGTTGGGTTTTTTTATGCCATTATCTGGGGACCATCCCCAACCATAAGCAAAACCAGGGTCGAAACATTATAAACTTATATATTCTTGAAATCGTTTTTAACATCAGAGGCTTTTGTCAAAATCAAAAGATTTAAGGCAGAAACTTTCCTTTAATTAGTGATGCATACTAAACGTTATTGTTTTCGATTTTTTTATAATCATTAAGAAATGAGATGAGATGCATTATATTTTCATGAAGGCTTCTACGCAGAAAGAACGACCTAGTTGGCGTGCACTAGCCGCACAATATAGTCAGACAAAATGTTAATATGAAAAAAAAAAACGGCGAAAATGTCACAACCAGCGGTTTAATTAAAAGCGTGTAGGTATACTCATACAATAAAAATTTTTCAAGGCAATCCATGATATTGATGTCCACTTGTGCTTACAACCGCACCATTCTATAATGGTTACTGCCAGACAAGGAATATGTATGTATTACAAATTGGATCCTTCACGCTTTTCACCTAAGCCATAAGGGCAAATTCAGTATTCAAAACACTATACGCTTCCTAGTGAAATATAGGTACGAAGACTATGTGGACATACAGTTGAACGAACCTCAATAAGTTGACTTCTTAAAGGCTGGAAAATTTCTGATCAAGGCAAATAGGTGGCAAACTTTATATACGGTTAATGGTCTCGTCACCTGGAAAAAGTATGGAGAGTATGCAAAATCTGGGCCTTACACCTAAAACTTCTGATTTTCTAAAAGAAAAGAATAGTCTTCAGTCGTGACCAAAGAGTTGGTACTCCTCTGTTTTCTTGGATAAATACACGTCAAATTAGCGTAGCAGAAACACTAAGGTCATTTTGGGTCGCTGATTGTTGTAAAAAATAAGAAAAAAAGTTGGGGTTATCTGCCCCAGAATGGTACCCATGTTTTTGCGGGGACATACTCGTCCAATCAGCGTGACAGAAGTACTAATTTGGAAAATGAACAAATCCGTAAGAAGAGTCAGAGCCGATTAATCAACTCAGCGAAAAGTCTAAATTCCCATCAGCAGAAATTATCTGAAAACGAGACCGAGGCTAATTTCGGAGCGGCCAAAATTTGGATACAATTTACTTTCTTTGGGGCTAATTTTTGTTCGGCGACACTATGCCTTCTGTTCCAATTTCGCCAGTTTCTAAATAATTCTTCTAACTTGGCACAGAAATAAAAAAAGAACTCTCAGAAACTCTTTTTAGGGGGAGCATGATTCCATAGCAGGACTACATTTGTTTTTACATACAGAATTTTAATTAAGAATCGAATTGTAGGGCTTGGATTGTATGCAAGCCCCATGGTCCGATTCATTCCGTTTTTACAAATTATCGATCGATAGAAATACCTGTGAGGTTTGGTTGGAATTGATGCACATATAAAAAAGTTTTTCGTGAGGAACCAAATTGGGGGCACGGTTTTTATGGTAGTCTCCCATGGTCCGATGCCTTCCATTTGAATATTTATGATTTGTGGTATCAATGAAATACATTTGAACAAATAAAAAAAATTTTCTTAGAAGAACTTGGATTTGCATGGAGGCCCCATGGCTCATGGTCCAATTTCATCCATTCTTATATACGTTTTGTGTCGTCAATAGTGAGTGTGTTTCTATTTGAAGTTTACTTAAAATTCGTGTACAAATAAAAAAAAAATTTCTCAGAAGACATTTACATGAGTTGGAGTGGAAATATTTCAATATTAGGCGTTTTTCTTTGTACTCCTGTGCGGGTTAGTTTAGTGTAACTACATAGGGTTACAATAACAGCATAACCTGCACCACCTACCATGAACGTCAGTGGCGCAGATAGCTGTTCAGAGAGAAATAAGAGATCTGTGACCTTGGTTTCCTCCTTACAAGGAAACAACAAATAACAAATAAGTTAAAGATAGTCAATACCTGAATTCTTACACTTACTAGCTTTGGTACAAATATTTCGGAGTAAATTTTTCCCAAAAGTTAGGCCCGCCTAACATTGTACAACAGAAGACTTTCTTCAAAAATACGAAGAAGTGGGTCTACGTAGTTTAATTTATCGATCGCACAAAATGTGTGTACAAAATTTTATGCACACATTTGAAGCTGAATATTTGCTCAAAATTTGCAAGTGACTTCAAATTTGTTTTTTTTTGTACGGAATATTGTAGAAAAATTCACCACCCTCGATGTTAGCTTAAATTGAATTAGTAAATTACTTAAATTAGCCATTTTATTAAAGCCGCAGAAAAGATATTGTAGAAGCATCCACATATTTTTTTTTGTGTGTCTTTTTTAACCCCATAGAAAAATTCTACAGGAAATATATATGTTTATACCTGCCACAATGTGAAAGGGTATATTAACTTTGTCATGAAGTTTACAACGCACAGTAGGAAGTACCTCCGACTATATAAAGTACATATATAGTGTGACGAGAGAAATCGTAATCGTCTGTCTGTATATGTCTGTCCGTCAGTTGTAATGCAAATTAGTCCCTCAGTTTTGAAGCTATCGGGCTGAATTTTTGTATACAAGTTTCTTTTTAGTGTTCGCTGTGTATATATCGGAGCCCCTGAATATCAGATTCTTTTAAGAAACACTTTTTTCTTCATGCACCAATCATAATCAAAATTAATCCAAGTGAGTACTAGAAACACTAGTAAAGCCTCAAAACATATCTATTAACGGATGGAATCGGAACATCATGTCATAGGGCTGCCATACAATTCAATTTTTAATTCAACCTAAACCAAATTTTACACAAATGTGTTCCTGGCTTATCCTTAACGCATTCAGGAACAGATGGAATCGGAACACGTCATAGGGCTGCGGTAAAAATTATTAACACAAAAAAGCTTTAGTTTTATTCAACTGTGACGAGTATTCAAATTTCGGCCGCGCTCGAAATTAGCCTCTGCCTCATTTTATTAAAAAGTTGAAAGTATGCTTGTTTAGGGGCCACATAGAATACGAGACTTCTGCCGACGTTTGGCAGGTCCAGGTTCCGGCAATACAAAAAAATTAAACTATGTAATTTCCAGTTAGTTTAATCGTATATATGTACCTTTTTCAAGACATATTTCCAATATCTGAACACAAATTCACGATCTACCAAATGAATTTATCGGTATTGCAAATGAAAACACCGCTTTTATAAATTAAAATAACGGTCTGGCGAATGAAATTAACGGTCTCACAAATGAAATTAACGCACTTTTAAATGAAAACAACGTTTCAGCAAATGAAATCAACGTTGTATCAATTGAAAATAACGTTCTTTCAAAACAAATTAATCATTCTTCAACACACAAAACTCCGATGTACCAAGTGAAATCAACGATGTAACAACCTAGAACAACGATATTACAAATCAAATTAATCATCATCCTGGCAATATTTCTACTTTGTAAATATAAATAACTAAAAATACTGTGATTAGGAATTTAAAAACTATCTAGATTACATTTTTAACATCAAATTATAATTATTTAACGCAATATGGTAGTAAATTAGTTAAATAATTAGTTACAAATCGAGTTTCCCAGAATGACGATGGATTATGGTCAACTCACACATTACATCATTCGCAGAGATATCGGAAATTTGTCTTAAAAAAGGCATATAACTTGTTGCCGATGCTGAATGACACGGGATTTGATTATCATAATTTGTTTTGATTAAAGAACAATAGGAATTTTGAATCTGGATTTAAAGTAGGTTTCTGTCTTAAATCGTTCGATTTTTGATTTGTTGCATTGCTGCAACTCTTTAGGGAAGTCAGTCAACAATTATTGCGTGTCGTCAACGATATTGCTTCAACAACTGAATTCGGAGCGTAGTGTGATTGTCAGCCACCCCACTTCTTATTCGCTCTCTGTTTTTTTTTATTTGTGAATTTATTATTTAATAAAAATGTAATGCATAGTTCTTAAATAAATGATAGATAACACAACGGCCGTGTTTTTTCAACAGCTAACCTACACTATACAGGTTAATTTTCATATAAATTCTAAGCTGAAGCCACATTCAGTCATTCGAATAACAATCCATTCAGTTTTGATGAGTTTTTCCAATTTTCAGAAATTTTGACTCACTTATGCCATCTCAGTCACTTCCAATTAGTTTTCCAAATGACGATAGTTAAAATTAATTTTTTTTTCTTTTAAGCATAGTTTCCGTGCTGCATACAAGTGTGTACAACAAAGTTCATTTTTTTTGTAAATCTATATTGAAAATGCCGCTTCCCAACTTCTTAATATGAAAAAATTATGGTTCCAGCATACAAATATGTTTTTAATGAAGAAAAAAATTTAAAAATTTTCGTTTCGTAAACAGAGTTTTAATTTAAAGAAATACATTATTTTAAAAGAAATTGTAATTTTTATATAACAATCTGAAATTCAACCTGGATGCTATCCTCGATGATTTTTTTGGCGAGTCTGGATCAGCAAGGTGAAAAAACATAGCCATAGTAATAACCCCTTTTTACGATTATCAGAATGATTCAAAGTTATAATATTTTTTCGCGGTTATAAGTGCAGGAGTACAATTTATAATCGGACAAACTTCTTTGATTTTTATACAGATAATTTGCATAGAAATCTGCATTTTTATATACCAAACGTAGAAGTAGAACGATTCCATTTAGATTATATTCTACAGAGCTAGCATAATTGTTAATGATTGCATTTTTTCGAGAAGACTACTATTTATATAATGCCCTAATTTAATTACTAGCATGTCTATACCACACCTTATATGGGTCAGAAGTTAATACTGAAAATAACTTAATTTTTTTTTTGTAATTTTGGTAGGAATAATTAATCTTCAAGTTTATGACTTTTCAGTTTGCAACGAGCTCACACGACCATACTCATTCGCCTCCCTTTGTGTATTTCATAATACTTTTCAATTACTCATATAGATACCTTTAACATAATTGCACATCTTTGAATAGACGAATTCCATTGTAAGAAGGTGAAACGAATCAACCTTCTATCAAATTAATGCAGCTATGGGTGATTACACACAGCTTGATGTTTCACCCAAAGATAATTGTATTAAACATGAGGCTCGGCTCGCACTAATTGAATTCGAAATAACCCACTGACAACCTCTAATCGGCCCCATCCAATGCTCTATGATTAGAATAACTATAAGACGGCAACAGCCAGCAAATAATAATGTGTCCCACATAAAACTAAAAATAAAATGTAAAACTGAACATTATTGCAATGGGCGATGCATTTATGTTATACCCTTCTTCCTGGAAGGCATACCTATAAGGAACCACCACGCAAATTCCATCTTAATCTCTTTCCAATAAGGCTTGTCTTTTACAACCTAATGAATGTGAACGATTCGAAGACGAATCAATTAACAGAAAATTAGTTTTGACATTTTTATTGGATAGAGCAATAATGCAGCATACATGGATTTTCAGATTGTGGTAAGGTGCGATAGATAGAAGTTGAAGAATTGACAGAGTTGTGTTGAAGTGTATGTTGTGAGGGAATATTTTGCATATCTGTACCTTGCGGCAATGCCGACGCCATGCAGCGGATTTATAAAACAATTTGGCGCATTGTATTAAGCATGTAATGACATGAATAAAACTATGTACCTGTGTATATATAAATTATTGCTTCTTCCTCTTTGACTGCATTGAAGATAATTTCCATAGGCACGAGTGCATCTTAAAGTACAGATATGAAAACGTACTCGAACTGTAGGTGTCATTTGTGCAGACAATCCTGAAGCTTCTACATGTCTATTGAGGTGCATGTGATAGCTGACGTCAAGTGAGTCGTGAGCGAAAAACTTAGGCCGACGACATTCTGTGCGCCCATGTAATGCTAATTGTAATCATATCTTTCAGTCGTCATCATTATCATAAGGGCCTTAGAGTGCAGAAAAGATACGACACATTCGTGTCGCATTAGTGCATTCTGGGAAATATCAGATGAGTAAAACAGACTCTCAATTTGTGGACTTTTCCGATTGTGGGTTGGAAGTACTTTATTGAAATTAATTATGGACTAGGCGTGTCTTCTTATTATACAATTCACATTTTAAATGCTAAAACAATATTATGCGCAATCATATATTTTAGTGGTTCGTGTTAGCATGTACATATATGTATATATGCTAACACGAACTCTGTTCCGCTACGAAATTTTGGTGGGAAGCTCCGGATTCAAGCTCATCACCCCAAAAAAACATAAGATACAAAAAAGTTTCTCCACCACATTTTGAAATATCAAATCAACTTAATGACTACACTATTTCGAAACTAGTGGATTTTGAATACGGTTTGACATAATTTCTTCTTGGAAAATCCTATTGCATTATAACATTTTTTAAAGTTTAGGAAGTATAATTTAATTTCTAATTGACTAAAATTTCCAGACTCAATGCTAGAAATTAGTTGAAAAATAGGCAATGCAATTTTGATTTTACCAGTTTTAATTGTCCGACTTCCGAGAGACACTAGACTGAATCTATCTCCGCTTATCAAAGCTGGCTCACGCACAATAATCAACTTGAGAATTTGCGGTGCTAGACGTAGACGGTTCTCCAGAATAGCAGAAAATTTATTCCAGCACTATTCGATTTATGGTGCTCGTTATTTTAAGATAGCTCCAGAAATTCCTTAAGCCTAGTACTGACCTCAAGAGTGAAATTTTTCGCCGCTGCGATTTTTTCAATGAAAATGAATTCTTACTTTCGTGTAATATGTGGGGAATTCTGGGGAATTCCATAAGCTACAATCCGAAAACAGTTCCATAATTTTTCTCGGCCATTTTATGTATTTTTTCCGATTCCCCGGTTATTTCATTGTGAAATGTCAAATGACCGGGGAATCGAAAAATAATACATAAAATGGCCGAGGAGAATTATGGAACCGGTCTCGGATTGTAGCTTATGGAAGTCCCCACCGTTTGTGACATATTCCACAACAGTAAGTATCCATTTTTATTGATAAAATCCCTGGGCGAAAAATTTCACTCTCGATCTTAGTTCAGCCCTTTAATATGTAAATAACTGGCGCGAAAGTCCAACATTGGACTATGACCGCAGATGTGTTAGTGACATCCAATTTCCAAGATCTTAACTGCTTTTCTGTTGAGGTATTGAGATGAACAGCACGCTCGACAGTGTTATTCATTCCCATAAATGGGTACTCGTTTAACATCTAAGTGAGATCATAGTCCGTCACATGGGTCGAGACTTCGAAAAACACCATAAACTAAATTTGTTCACGGTGGGACTCGAACCCACGACCCTGTGCACCGAAGGTGTGCGCACTAACCACTACACCAACCACACTTACTCACTTTCACGTCTGTTAAACTTGAAGTAGTGGCAAATGTCCTCTTGTTGTTATTAGATAAAAAAAAAATTGAGAGGATCTACATAGGATCGATACTGAAGAGGATCATCTTTAGATGACACTACTAGGCGGCATTATATGAAATATCCAAAAAGACCAAATTAACATAACCAAATAATAAAATTCAATATATCGACGTTTAGATTTCTGCAGCAATAACAAGAGTTGATCGATACTTTTTACTATTTGTTCCCATTCTTAGGATTTTTCTTTTTGCCCTATTCCAAGATTTCTATTTTATACTGCCTATATAGATTTTTTTTCGGATCGGTTGATATTAGTTATAACTTTCTATTCATCTTCTATGTCTAAAAAGATATTAATAAAAAGTAATTAATAAATAATCCTCGTCACTATGTCAGTCAATCTGTCAAAATATTACAATAACGTTACCATCTCAACAGTTTTGGGGTTCATCTAAGTTTTATCTGATCGAATAGAGAAATTGATTTTGAAGATGCATGGCAGCGTTTTTTTAGTATACATCTATCACATGCAGTCTTCGAAGATGAATTGGAGATTAAATAGCACTTCTGACTTATGCATTTGTTTATACTATTTTAACAGCGGTGCGGCGTTGCATTCGACCTCATTATGCCAATTATATTGAGATAACGATAGAAAAGCGTGAATATGCAATTTTCTATTAAGTTCTAGATATTTTTAATCGCTGGGTGTTATTTTATATTCAACTTGACAATAAAAAGATGTATGCATATACGAGAAATTACATATTTTTTTATATTGATATTTGGATGAAAAAAGGGTTTGAAAAATAGTAAAAAATATCCATTAACTGTTCTTCCAATTGGGATTATATTCCGCGAAACATGGTTCGATTTCTGCAGAATGTACCTATATATTCAAAGATTTCCCAACAAAAAACGATTCCCGGGTGCGAATCCTATTCTGCTAACAACTAAGGTTTTAATAAGTCTTCCATGGTCCGACTATTGTAGTTTCTTTAATATGTATTTTATTAAAAGAAGTAGCCTCCCTACTGCAATATTTTTTATTTTTATATACACTGCCTGTCAAAACTATAGCCGCACCATAAAACAGACTGATCCTTTAAAATTGAAAGAGAGCACAGTTATTCCACATACTATAAACATAAGGGATATTAAAAAGACAAATAAATTCACAAGAAGTTTCCTTAAATTTCAAACCGTTATTTCTCTGTAAAGGGAAATCTAAATTTCATGAATCATGTCTCACCAGTCATCTTACTTAAAGTTGGTTCCAATGGTACAAATGTAAGGGAGGGGGCCTCCCTACTATCCAAATTTGACAGTGAACCTTGGAGAAACATTATTACGTACAATTTATAAAAAAAAACGCGATTTCGAAGAGTTTTTTAATGTAAAAGCAGCGGTTATCGATGCTTAGGGGTTAATAAGCAACAAAAACTCGAAAAACCGTTAAAATTATTTCGTGAAAAATAAACAAAACAACCTCTCAGAGTCTAGTTTATTCCAGAATGATCTCTCCCGTTATTATTTTCCTCAATTTCCGCTTTTGAATCAGTATTTCCCATACTTTTTCTAAGTGTTATGACAGACGGGAAATTTAGATTTTCCTTTACGGAGAAATAACGGTTTGAAATATAAGGAAACTTCATGTAAATTTATTTGCCTTTTTATTATCCCTTATGTTTATAGTATGTAGAATAACTGTGATCGCTTTGAATTTTAAAAGATTACTCTGTTTTATGGTGCGGCTATAATTATGACAGGCAGTGTATATATTTCGGGAACGACACATTCCCGAAACATATGCACATATGGACAAAAAAATAAGTACACCCGTCACGTACCTTTTTATGCCAAATTTTCATACCCTTTTCAAAATTGAATTACTCCAAATAGATAGTCCTTACAACAATTAGGATACAACAATGCCAACGAAATCGAAAAACTAAATGGCATCTTCTTATTTTCTTAGTCCCTCCCGATATTAACTTTGAAGTGGGTTTTCAGCTTGGTCAAAATAATAAGTACACCATCGGTTTTTTTAATCTTTTGACAACAAGTTGCTATTTTCCGTAAAGATTTGTTTTTTTATTAATTGGTGTATGCGAGAAGCGTTAAATTAAAAACAAACAAAAATACTTAAGGGGGCGAAAAACGCATGGTAGGTACGAAAAAAGAAGTTTAAGTTCGAAACTTTAAAATAGCGGAAAAATTATTCTCTCAATAACGAAATAAACCAGCTAAACATTGTATTTACTGTGTAATTCATTAAAAAGTGAATATAAGCAGTCTCAAATACAGTTAAGTCCATGTAAGGGCCTTAAGGACAACTGTCGGTCTCATTATCACTATGGCGAGAAAAGTTCTCTTGGTGATTTTCGCCGCAAATATTTAAAATATAGAATCCCTTTCAAAAGTTAATCGAAGAATACAAGAAGCAAAGCAGTTTTGGAAAAAAGTTTGGAAGTTTCCATGGCGACGTCAAAAAGTGTTGACGGTTCAAGAAAATTTGGGAGGGATAGTTTTTCTTGTTCCAGACCGAACAATGAAAACAAACAGAATAGTCTGTTTTATTTATGAGATCGTAATAAATTTCATTGGAAACTACTCTTGTCGTAATATTCTTCATTCAGGAAAACAAATAATATAATATATGCTACATCTACTGACTATTTCCCATGGAGGCGAAAAAACGTGGTCTATGGTTTAATTTTCATAGTTTGGTTTCGTTCAAATATACCTAATAACCGCTTCAATGAGGCAATTTCCATATAAGAAATGTTAGTTTAGAGTCCTAGAATATTTCACTGATGAACACACACACTTTAAATGGGGATTTCAACAGGATATTAACCCTAACCGTACCTCAGAAACTCAAGGTCAAGGATCCGCTACAACGAAGTCGGGTGGCTTTTCACGTTGTTACTAGAGTTAAATTGAATCTGGAATGTTTAGGGGGAGTCGAATCAATGAAACAGAAACACAGTTTTCATAAAACGGACCAATTACGGAATTTCCTGGAAGTAACTGTATATATGGATGTATGGGAACATACCATAAGAATTGTCTCCAAAAGGCCAACAAAAACCTTTTTTTTTCTTTCAAAATAATGAACCATTTACTTTTAAATAATAAAATAAATTTAATTCTGGTCGAATCAGAACTTAATATTTTAATTAAAACAAGTTTTAATCAAATTAACTGACATGTACTTATTATTTAGTCCAGCCTATTTTAGTCAGTTTGTACTTTTTCAAGGTAAATGAAAGCTGTTATTTATTATAATATGCTAATTTACATATTATTTCATTCCTTACCAATTAAGTATTTAAATCTTTCCATATGAGTTTATTTCCTCAAATAACTACTTGGCTACAGGCTGATAAGAAAAATTAGTATGGGTGTACTTATTTCTTTGACCATATGTGTATATACAAATCAAAAAATATTGTAGTAAGGAGGCTACATCTTCTTGGTGTAGTGGTTTTAAAATTTTAATTTTCATTTTGCTCCTCAGCTATCTAACACTCTCTACCGTACCTCAAACCTCAAAGCAATATGTTTCAAATTAATATAATTAAAATTAGAAACTTATTTTTTAGTAATGATAGTTCATGTCATAATTGCAATAGTCATATCACTGAAAAATCACATAATCAATTGTGCTTGTCATAAGCTGTGGCGATAAGCCGTATAAGTTAAATAATTATGTTAATTGCCAAGTGAGTTTATGTCTCTACTAAACTGTTCAATTCAGCTCAATCGCTTAACATAGTACGACTTTAGTCTTTACGAAACACATGGCCACATATTAAGATAACGGATTGAAAATTGCACTGAACCATTTCAAATCACAATCCTAGGATTACAACAGGCTTTTCTATGTAGTGTTTTACCTGTATAGTAACCAGATAAAAAAAAATCATTTCGCACGACTTCTTTTCATTTATTTATAATGTTATCCTCGAGAGCATCATAAAATTAACAGTCATTTTGATCAAGATAAATGCGAGACCATTATCATGACCATTGACGTCATAATACCCATAATCCGCAATTAACCACAATTGATAGTATAACATTTTCCTAATATGCCTATTATTCATGCATGCCTTGTTTACATACTTATGTGTCTGCCTGCATATACTTAACCAGCAATTTGCCAAAAATGCTATTTTACCTATGACCTCCAATCTGTGCTAACCGTATTAGGGGAGTGTATGTTGTGGAGTCATAGAGTGTATTTATGCAGACATGAGTAAATTGTTATTTGGATTGAGCATTGATTTCACTTTCATTTTTATTCGGTTCCGGTTTTTATGGCGTCTATTGGGCGCGAGGAAAAAAATCACATTTACAACACTGAAGTATGTATTCATATTATATTGAACGATGAACAAAAAAAGTTGAAATATGACTCGGTCTTTTTGTTAAACGTGATTGCTAATTTGGCATTTAAAATTTGACGAAGCAGAGTATGTTTGCAATTAGCAATTGGTTTTGATAGATGTCATTTATTTTAACGTCGTTCGTCCTTCGTAGGAGTTTACCCAGTTTTTGCAGAATGAAGTACAGTGCCGGTCATCATAATAGGTTCGTCGTTTGTGCAAGAATAAAAAAATACCGGCGTACAGAGGGCTGCGCCCGCAATACGAGGGTTTTTTAGAATTTTGGTGCATAGTGAATATTTTTTGTATGTATATTTTATAAGCAATATATAAGAATTGTGCACAGCATTAATGTAAAAGTAGTCTGGCTGGTCTAGCGGTTAGTTCGCGCACCTTCGGTGCACAGGGTTTTGAGTTCAAATCTCACCGTGGATCATGGTGTTTTTCGAACTGACGAGATTGTGACGGACTATGATCGCACTCAGATGTTAAACGAGTACCAATTTATGGGGATAAATAACACTGCTGAGCGTGATGCTAGTCATTACCTCAACAAAAAGCAGATAAGATCTTGGAAATAGGATGTCACTAACACATCCTGCGGCCTTAGTCCAATGCTGGATTGTCGCGCCTGTTATTTATTTGAGCCCTTAACTAGTCCAAATTTCGAAAATTTTTGATAACACATAGAGATCACAGACTACAGTGATTGCTTTTATGCAAAATCGAAGTGATATTTTTTTCGGTATTCTGGTGAGCCAACAAATATGGCACCTTTTGCTATATTTTTCAAGAAAAAAAGTATAACTAAACTATTAGGTACGCTTCAAACAAACCCCCAATTCTCGTATTTTATCGGTAACCTCCTGGATTATCTACAAAAATGTATTTCATTGAAATCATCCAGTTGCTGCAAGAGACTTCGCTATTTATTATTCCACAAACGACGGAGGTATAATATTTAGCCATAGTAGATAATTAACTCATATGAATCCAACACAGATATATTTCAGGTAACGCAAATACGTATAACAAATCACATTTTTAAAACTTTTTTCTTGTGACACGTAAGATTATATCATATTTTGAACCTTCTGTGACCCCTGAACAATACTAGATTTTGACACGTCACTGACACTGTGGCAGCTTACCAAAATTTAAATTCAAAGTTTCAAAAGCGGCTGTACTAAGATAAATTATTTCACTCTGTAGGTAAGCAGTTGTGATTTTCTTGGGTTAGTTGTTTCTTCTAGGCTACTTTCAAGCTACCGGGAGTTATTAGTAACCTCTCTTGCATGTAGGCCTCTATAAACTCTAGTGGGACCATATGTCTTCTAAGGACATGTTACACATAAAGCTTTCTAAAGTGTTCATCAATAAACTGTTAGACATTCCAGCGTCATTGCTTATTAAAGAATTTTGAACGATTTTAACCAAACATTTTCCAAAAGAATTTTGTGGGATCATTTAGTTGCTGAGCAGTGTTTCCATCATTCATTATATCCCGTTAATATCCTTCATATATTCCCGTTCAGAGAGTTTTGATTTAAGGAATAACAAACCACTAATACTTTCGTCCATTAGAACTTGTGAAATTCATTGTAACTTTTATTCGGGCGAATGGTTCGTCTGACATTCCTTCGTTTAGCGATTCCGTTCATTGCTACAGAATATTCTGTGACCTTTTTAGGGAAATATTGTATTACTTTGGTGTTCAAGTAATTTAATGTTATTTTAGAGAGACATTTTAGAGAGATTGACTTTTGAGGTCGCTGGAGTCAATGATATAGGCAATTAAAATTCCGCGCGTGCTATAGTGTCGTGGAGTAAAAATAGGCATTTGCATTTAACTGAAAACTAATACCTAAATGCTAACTTTTAAAATTTATAATAGGTATCAGTACTAGACTACGTCTTTCCTCTTAGCCTTTTATTATTATTAGAGAAGCAGGCTTGAACGCCCGAAAAATCTATGGTGTCATCCACCTTTAAAAGACCTTAAATCAGCCTGATATGGCAGTAGATCATTGGTATTGTTTTACAACATAGGAAATCATACGATGGTGTCCTCAAGATGAAACAGCCTCCACCGGGCTACTGCCGGACATTCGCATAGAATATGTTTGGCAGATTCAGTATCCTCCAGGCACAGTCGGCATTCTGTTTCAATGGACAGGCCCATTTCTTTAAGGTGATAATTCACCCAGTGATGTCCTGTGAGACACCCGGCCAATAACCTTTAGGTTCGACCTGTTAAGGCGGCCAGTGTACTATCACACTACCGTATGCGTTTATGAGATTACGCAACTCACTCTTCCGTTTTTGGTCCATCAGTGTCCCATGCTGGGTACTGCGCTTATCGCCGTATATTCCTTAATCAAGATTTGTAGCGGGGCTAGGCCAAAAATCGAATTTAACTCCTTGCTTAAATATACGAGATTTAAACATACTTTCAGCTTCCTAGTAAATGCAACCAGTACATTTTTTTGAGGGTTCACGCTCACGCCAATTTCTACGCACCATTGAAGCCATATCATCATCACTGCAGTGACGGTTATATCCCCTCTTTCTCATATTATTCCCGATCCCTTCATTATAGATGCAATAGTGTGCTCATATAAGACCAATAGGTCTCTAGAGGCTAGTTAGCAATGGTTAAAATATTTCTTCTTCACGGCTTCACGACACATTAGTTTGACCATTTCCCTTGGTTAACCATACTTTCATCCTAACGTTTGCTGTCCAGCTCGATTTTTTTACACCTTAATTTCATTATTAATGCTTGTCTTACCATATCATCCTCTGTCCTGGAAACAGGCAAATGTAGTTGCCATCCCCAAACCCGGAAAAAAATCTCAATTACCAAAGAATTATAGACCCACTTACTTACTTCTCGCAATGAACAAAGTCATGGAAAAAATTATCTTATCTCGTCTCACTGAAGTAGCGGATAGGCTAAAGCGGAATTTCAGTTCGGTTGGATTTAGGAAACAATATTCTAGGACACATCAAGCCCAAAAGGCTTTTGATTCGATGTGGCACGAAGGGTTCTTATATAAACTGATGAAATTTGGAATCCCTACTAAACAAAAATTATTCGTTCGTTTATATCAAATAGAACCTTTTATGTTAAAGCGGGAAAATATTGTTCAATAATAAAAAAATACCCTCTGGAGTTCCTCAACGATCTTGCTTGAGTCCGTTTTTGTTGTTGTTGTTTGTGTTCCTAGAACACCAAAAAAAATTATAACAGTTCTATTTCAGATGGAAAATTAAGCTAAATGCATCCAAAAACCAAGCTTATTTCTTTTCTAGGAAAGGAAAAAGAACAAACTTGCCTAACGTTCCCCTTAATTTCATAAATTGGACGAACGAAATCACGTACCTAGGATTAGTGTTTGACAAAAAGTTAACAGGTCAAGCCCTTGCTCAAGTAACATCCGCGAAAATGATGAAAGCCTTTTTTTCGTTATATCCTCTCCTAAACAAAAAATCAATACTTTCACTTAAAAATAAAAGTTGAATCTATAAGATGATTATTCAACCAATCGCAACATATGGCTCTCCCGTTGGGGAGTCTTTATTCAAAAACAGTTAAAAAGAAAATACAATTCACCCAGAACAAGATCCTTAAACAAATCTTTAATAAACCATTTTTCTACTCGACCAGCAAACCAAAATTAAAGCAATAGACACATTAATAACTAAAAGCACCCCAAGTTCCTTGCAGGATGCACAAACATAAATAATAGCTTAATACGTACTGAATGTGTAATAATCTATTATATGTTAAAACCTTTGGATAAGATAGATTAAGTTTTTTTATCTCATCTTTTTAAAATTAGTTTGAAACTTAATAAGAATTAATTGTATTATATTAAATATTTTCCAGTCTAGAGTTGATGCCATTTTAGCCTAAGGCAGTGGTGAAACAGAGAGGGTCCTAGGAGTCTAAAACAAATTGGCTTGGAAAAAAATATATAGGGACAAAAGGTCCCAAAAAGAACACAAATTAGGTATCCGGTGTTTTTCGTTATTTTAGACACCATTGCATGAATTACGTAAAAAGGACAAATTTTTAGTGCCTCTATATTTTCCATTTGCATGTTACCAAGTCCACAAATGTAAAGATAATATCGCACACCCAAAAGAAGAACGACGCAACTGCAAATTTGTTGATTTGCCAGAAATTGCATTTTAAAATTTCTTTCACGTGTTTTTTACAATTCCAAGAGTATTTTTGTGGTGTTCTGTATTATAGGTAGCTGAAAATATTGCTGAATTTATTGACATTCAATTTTGGAATGATATATTTAAAAAAAAATTATCGTGCGTTCATAATGATGATTAGTGAGAAGATGTTTCAGTCGCGTAATAGTTGATTTAATATTAATCGTGACACGAATCGTGCTAATCAGCCAAGATAAAGAATACAAAAGAGAATTCATTTGTTTTTTTCTTTTATTTTGTTATAATTTTTTATTATAAAAAAATAAACATTTATTCAAAAATATTAAGGAAAAATGGTTCGTAATACGAGTAATACCATGGTTTAAGATTGAAGTTGAATAAACTTATTAAGTCATTTTGTTGTGCTCTGATATGGAAATTGTTGATGCATAGATTTGTTTCAAGGGAACAGTATCAACTGAGCGGTCGTATAAGCTCAATATAGGGAGGGGTGGCAAAGGGGTGAAAATTCAGTTTTTTGCAAATATGTATCTGGAAAATTATAAGTCTAGCCGATAAATGTCATGAAAACGAAATGAACTACACAAAATTACCTTTGTAAGTATATGTAACACTATAGACATTTTCTTGGAAAATTATATCCTAGACCCAAAAGTATTATGGTGAATTTGCATTTTCTGAGTTTTACATTTCGCGCTGTAACTCTTGACAGAATAGGTCATAAGATCTTGTCCATGTATTGCTAAGGAAATTTTTCATTTGTACCAAAAATTTAAGTCTTCCGACCATTGTCACCCCCCTGACTCCTCCTAACATTTTTAAAAAGGTATGCCTGAAGGCAGATCGAATTTGATAGGGTGCCTAACCTAAGCCCCCTCCACCAAAAAATATAACCGAAACTAAAGGTGCCCCCATACAAAGTGAACCAAAATTCTAACAAATTTCAATTCTATCAATAATCTAAAATAGAAAAAAACAATTTATCTCCTAGAACGTCACTATACCAGTTAGTTTTCTGAATGCATGTTCAAAAGTTTGTACCAAAGCGTACGCTACGTACGAAATGTAAAGCTCAAAAAATGTAAATCCACTATAATACTTTTGGGTCTAGGGTATAATTTTCTGAGAAAATGGCTAGAGTGTTATATATCATTACAAAGGTAATTTTGTGTAGTTTGTTTCGTTCTCGGGACAGCTCATAGTTTTCCAGATATTTGAAAAAAAGACTGAATTTTAACCCCTTTGCCCCCCTCCTTCTTCCTCCTTAACCCATTGCCCAAATCAGTGTAACTTTTTACTGCGTATATTGGGCAGTGTATTCAGCAATTTGGCATCAAACATTTTTTAAAGTTTGGGTTTTTTACCCTGATGAATACTATAACCTTCATTTTGGGTGTGCCCTCTAATGAGAAATTTGTGCTCGATAGAACTTAAATCAAATTTTCTCACAGCATACAAATACATGCTTAACATAAATCTGCCAAGAAATAATAATTGAAGCATAGTCAACAGACACAGACAAACATCAATTGAATATTTTAACCTGTTCTTTGTTTGCCACGACAATTATCTAAGTAAAAAAATCAGATTATCGCCAGGATGTTTTGCCGAAACTTCTTCCAAATATTGCAAAACACAACTTCCTAATCTCATTAACCGCGCTGTTTCCCATCATGCCAAATGTAGCATATATTTTTCTCTCGTTAATTCTGCAATTTAATATTCTTAGTTAAACATTTAAGTCTTATTGTTACGCCAATTAAAAACTGAAACTAAATCATTTTGCAATTATTTTTGCATTAACTTCCTTTTCAATGTGGTTTCGAATATTAACATCAAGACAAAAGACACAAACATCTAACTTGCCAATCTCAAACATTGATTTGAATTCTATCAAATATATTTTTTACCAGGAAGCATAACCAACATGAGAAAGTGTTCACAGGCTATTTCAAAAATCAGAACTCATACCGGACCCTATTTTTAACCTTCCGGCGGGCCCAATACTAATCCTTACACGATCGGGCGCAATGCATCTGACAGATTAAGTACACAAAAAAAGATGAAACTAAGTTTTTGGATATTTTAGACTCTTATTTATTGTTGCATTGTCTTTATTGTCTTTTTGAAACAGTTCTACGAAATTTTATAAACAAATACTAGCTCAGATAGTTTGATACCCTTCACATTTTCAATTTTCTAAGAATATTCCGCTTTCAATCGCTTCAATTTTTAAAAAACCTCCAACAACTCGACCGCTTAAAAAATGTGAGCTTATTTTACTAAAAATACACTAGTGAACGATTTGGTGAGCCTATAAGTCAACACAACGTTATTACGCAATGTGAAGAGTATAACAAGTAGGAATTTCAAAGAAAAGGCGAAAATAACACAATCGGGCGCAATACATCTGAGAGATTATTTCATCCCCTCCCGCCCCTCAGACATATGGTAGATACAAACTGGAAACTGCTTTGGGTAGTTGATCGATAAGGATTAAGCTACTGTGAGTTTCAGATCTCTCCCTTTTCATATGGCTGATTGGCGCAACAAAAACCGGTCACTTAATCTGTCAGATGCATTGCGCCCGCCCGAAGGTTAAAAATTTGTAATACCGTCAATATTTGACCTATAAAATTTGTTAGGATATCATTGGATTGGAATTCTGTCTACTTTCAAAATGCCAAACACAGTTTTTATCCAAGACAATTTTTTTAAAAAATATGGTTGAAAATTTAAAAAAAGAGCAAAAAAATGGCTCTTTTTCGCTTGCTAAAAAATTAGCCCAGGGTTGCAAAACTGGATTTATATAGCAAGTAATACTCTAAAACAGATAAGCGAAAAAACGGTAGTATTCCATTTAATCCGAGGTTAGGCCTTGTTTTTGTAAAGTTTTACTGGCGTATTTCACACTTGAAATTTTCTGAGTGAATGAATGTTGCGACTTTAATTTTTTTTTTTTAATTAAAACTTACAGTGAAATTAAAGATTTAATAAAAAAAAGGCGAAGTTTGTCCCACTGGAATCGGTAACCGAGCTTGCATAAATTCTGGGAAATTATGCTTCACATAAAACTTTAAACAGACTTGCTTCAATATAAAAATACAGATATTAAAATTATTATAACGGAATGCAAAACGTCACAAATAAAGGCATTACCGCATTCAATAAAATAATTTAATTCAGGAGCCCAATTATAGTAACTGACAAATAAAATAAAAAAATTATCTAGTAGTATGAATCGTAAAATTAATAAGGAATCCCTTAAGGTTTCCGTTAAGTATAAGTGGGGTGTGGGGACTATGAATTCCGCCCTCAAAACTGAATTGATTTATTATTTTTATTCTTATTAGAAAGAATAATTCGTTGTTATTTACACCAACAACACGCACTTTCACCCAGTGATGCTTTGACAAGCAGTTGCAGTTGCGTCGTTATTGATCTGAGTGAATGCTTCCAAACGAGCGAATGGAATAACGACCTAACTGAATTTTAACAGTTTTTTTTACAGAATTTTAAAATCAAAATTATTTTTATTGAAAATATAGCCAATTTCAAACTTAGTGGTATGTTTAACTCAAAAACGAAAATTTTGCACTTACGTCATTATTCTTCTGGATGTGCGATATGCTGTAACTATTTTCTTTAGTTTTTAGAATCTAAAGACACTGAAGATATCACAACTCGTATTGCTAGGAAAAATATTAAGCACAATGGTCCCAAAAAGTTCGCAACTTTGTTTTAAACGGAGTAGGTATGTGGGGTATTATATCAAAAGGGACATCGAATGTATGAGAAAGCTGGTATGTTTTCCTTGTTTCAAGCGCCCAGAAATGCGTGAACTGAGTTAAAAGATCAGTTTCTAGTGTTTCTCATCTTTTCAATTTGTGTGATTTCAAAACGAACACTACTAAAATAAACAAGACTATTACAATTGTGATAACTCTAAGAGTCTATAGCGAATAATTACAGAATAGTATCTTTATGCAGTATGTTATTGGGAACAAACAGATGGAAAAAGTGAAACAACTGACGTTTTGTCACTCTTACCCAATTTACTTAGTTTTGGGTCCTTGAAATATAGAAAAAATCGATGTTCTCTTTGATATGATATCAAACATTCCTATCTCCAGACAAGGAAATATTGTATCCTTTTGAAGAACCTTCGGTCCAATATTTTTGTAACACAATAAGTTTCAGGCCACTTGGAATCTAGAAATTCCAAAACAACAGAAATTAGCCCTAGGGTGCAATTAGACAGTCATATTATAATAGATGTTATGATATCCTTAAGCCTACAATTTTCTTCGGTGCACTTATAAAAGTTCAAATTTGTTAATGGAGCCCTTGGGCTATGACTGGACTAAAATAGATAGTTGGCTCAAATACGATCAAATTATCAATCTCCACATTTTAAATCGATGCAAATAGAAAAATCTCTGGGGCCAAAGTTATGATTTTTAAATTAAATGGCTATCTTAAGAGCTATAAAAGCAGAAGTTCTTATACATAAAGTGTCAGGAGTGATTTCTTATTCTTGCCGATTAAATAAATAGGTAAAAAAAAAAACAAATAAATCGAAATTAAGAAATTCACTATCAAAAATACGAAATAGGTTGATAAGTGATAATAATTTATTAATATCTAGGGCTTAGCTTACCTTTTATTCTTATAAAATAATAAATAACGTCATCGAAACGGGTGTGTAAAACCGTTTATATATACCTGGAAAAATATATAAAACCAGATTAAATTATAATCATAATGTAATTGCTTTTCACACAAAGATAGATTATACTTTTTTAATACATTTTATCTACTATCTGTGCAGTTAAATAAGTAGTCAAACTGTTTTTGTTGTCGTCACACATTTTCTACTATTTCAACCAGCTTATTGGTTAATTCAGCCATTATTATCATATCAATTATAGTACCATCATCATTATTATAGTATCAATACCATTCCATCTTGGTTCATAAGATCACTCTAGAAAAAAAAATACCATAACGAAACACGAAACCAACCGTTAAACGCCATAAATTTAGTGCTTATCTTCACAAAATTAACACTTCCCTTAATCATATTCAAATTATTCCAAATTGACTGTAAAATTGTCAATTAACATTTATTACGGAAATTTCCGAAAAACTTAACATCTCAATTTATATCGTTTGACTATGTTGTGTGGTATAGTGATAAATAGCTGTTTGAGGCGCCAATAGACAAGCATATTAACATATTGTGGTAGCTTCTGCGACCACCCATCATTAACATAACTTATGTATAATCTGTTGATGTGTAGGTATTGTATTATATGCATGTTTTCAAATATGTTGAATATGTCGAAGTTTTTATAAATGTTGTTTGTGTGATTTGTTTACGATTGCGAGAATGCGGATTCGATATTTTGTTATCAGGTGTTGAGTTAACATACTATGAGAAGAATGAGAATATTGTTGTGGTTTTATTAATAATTTAAGTTTTCGGTCAATCTAAGCTTTTTGAGCTTTTCATAGAATAACTAGAAAAAATATATTTTGCAATTCTTCGCTATAGAAATTGCAATATACTAATTATAGTTTTTGCCGTTATACTGAACTTGAAAGATTTTAAACCTACGTAGTTAAACAAACTCTAGATTTATGCTTAGATAATCAGATTTGATGCGGGCTTCTTCTAATTGTAGGTAACGATTGAAAATTGAGGTTAGTGGGTAGTCAGATACTGAGAAGATACAATATCATGCTAATTTGCAAACTTAATTTCAAAGTCGGTGTGTATACTATAGCATAGAGATGCAAGTTTAAGCACCAATTTACTAATTACCTTCAAAAGAAATCAAAACATTTAAAAAGATTGGAAGGATACAAATTGAATCACTTTCGTTGGTTAATTTCAAAGAATTGTAACAAAGATGTATTGATTTTTTGTTTCACGAATTATTGTGACGAATTTATGTAATTGGCATGCAATTGGCTCTATTATTGTGGCTATAATTACGGTTTTCAAAGAGAATTTTAAACACTAATCAATTTGAGCTTCGGTATTCTGCATACTTTCAGAGCAAAGATTCGTAGGTTCGAGTCCCACCGTGAGCGAATACAGTTTATGATGGTTTTGAACTCACGACCCATGTGACGAAATATGATCTCACTTAGATGTTAAACGAATACCCATTAACGGGGATAAATAGCACTGCTGAGCTGTTGATGTCAACACCTTTACGAAAAAGCAGGTAAGATCTTGGATAATATTGCCTTGGCTTAATTTCGAACTGTCACTCCAGTTAATCAAATTTGATCTATTTTATTTTTAATTCATTAATTTATGTCAATAATTTTAATATTTAATATAAAATATTCGAACGACGTAGAGGTTGTTTCTGATAGGTATGCTATGCTTCTTCTCTCCTTTCGTCTTCCTTGTCTCGTTATTTATAGCGCTCCATGGTGGCGTCGCGCTCCCGCCGCTTGCGAGGTTCTCAGGCGGACGCCTTTGAATACGGTAATACCAATCCATTTGTCGGTCTTCTAGCTTTTCGGCGATTGGTTGGTCTATTAACAAGCTGCCTCGGATGTAGCTCCTTTTGTTCACACCAACTGACATACTACATATTTTTACTACTATTTTCATTTCGATCGCCGTCATTTCTTTCTCGCAAATGGTCCAGTCCATGGTCGATGATCAATTGAATTTATTCCATATTTCGAATATTGCTTATTATATAACGATTTTAAAGACGGTGTGGCTACAAATATTACGATTGCATCTAGTAGCCAAACTGTGTACTTCCGCACGAAAGGGTGTAGTCTGCCCTAATCAACTAGGTATATATGTAGACATTTGGTAATATTTGAAAATTGAATTTCAATAATCACTTTTGCGTCGTTGATGATGGTATGGAGATAAAAAAAAAAAGTAACCGACGGATTAGGCAAGTGAAGTCGACTATAAATACATAGATGCATTGTCGTTTTATTTCAAAATGCGGATCGTAACCTTAAATAGTAAGAAATAATTTGGGTGTAGATCAATGATGTTACATAAGGTACGACCATATCACAATTGTGTGAATTTGAATGCGCTTAATTTGTTATATTTTTAAAGCGAGTCCTAGAGTTCTTGCCTTTGATGTAAATTCCTCTTAAAAAATTCTTATATGGTGAGATAATGAACGAGTTTTTCCCTGAATACTAGCCTAGGATTTACTTTACAAAACATTACAAATTTCTCTATAGTAAGACACTGTGAACACTGGCCGTTGTACTGTCCGATTTTATTATTACACTTAAATTTGTACTCGCTTATCATGACTAGTAGGTACTACTAATGCTTTTATTTGTGACTAAATCGACATGAATTCATTAGCCAACGTAATAAGAAAGTCAAATGAACCCCATTCGTATATTTCAAATAAAGGATATACCATTCGCAAAACATTAGATGCGTCATGATAGTCAGGGCATTTGTAAAGGCCAACAACAAGTAGCACAAAATGAATTTTGCGACTCTAGGCGTTGTACCTATACTATACATCATGAATCTACACTGAACGTATTATAAAACCGTATGGTATGGTCCAATACTCGCCACATAGTATTTCGCGTTCACATCTTTAAATCTATTCGCCAACTATACGATCGCCCAGACCATGAGCACAACTGATGTGTACACATTCCAAAAGCCAACCGAATGGTCGTCGTGTATAGTTATTGTAACGTAGTAAGGCCTATTTTGCATAAATTCAATGGAGGCTAACATGCCACGCCGTTTTATTAATTATTGAGGTTTCTTGTTAAGCGATTGGACGTTCGATACCATGATTTCATATATGCTATGGAGCATGTGCGCTCGGTGTTCAATGGCCGCTCACTGTTACTGTCGCACTATATTTTTCATTGCATTTTCATTTTTCTTTATTATGTATGTATTTTAAAGGTGAATTTTCTATACATACGTCATTGTTTTGTTGTTGTTCGTTTGCATGTATAGTTGAATGGAAAACTTACTTACGATATTGTTGGTAAGTTAAAAAGCGTCTATAGCAATAAGTCAATCGACAGTTGCACACCTTCACTAAAAGCTTAATTTAATATCTCGCTGAGTAAATGACAACGCCTCCCCAATCATAATTGATACTATGGTCGGTTTTTCGTGACTTGTCTCGCCGCTGCCGTGCACTTATATCATGTTGACTTGTGGATGGAAGTAACTCAAACAAAAGATTTAAGCGAGAAACTTGATAGGGTTCTAAATCAATTTGATTTTCATTAAAGGAAATCAATCAATTTATTGAAAATGTTAGTTAACCATTATAAGCAGATTGCAAAGTAACACTCTAATCATAAAGAGATTACTGGAAAATATAATTAATAGAATAAAATGAAAGGAATAGAAGATTTATTTTATACATATAGATTGAAATTAAGAATGTGAATTAAGATTTTGCTGATATGTTAACATTGCATCTTGAAACTGTTTTCAATTCACAAATTTTCTATAATATAAATTTAAGCATTCTCGCCAAAAATATCAGCCGGAAGTCTCTTACGAACGTTACATCATAGGACTAGACAAAATTGTAAATTGCAGAACAATTAAAGCGAAGAATAGAGCACAAAAAAAGGAAAACACAAAAATGCATTATCATTGATTCGTATTTCCTCGTACGCCCATAGCACATTAATTTAAATGGAATTCAAAAACTACAATAAATAATGTAGTAGTACTCTCCCTGTTGAGAAATACCAAATCAAATATGGACACGATCTCAATTTGAATGACGAAATATTTCGTATCTGGACATAACGTAACATATACGTCAAGTCTTTCGGGAAATTTATTCGTACAATGCTGTTGTTTATTTTATACACATACAAAAGTCACGTCAAAACGTCTGTGGGGATGTTTATGCAACACAATAGAATTCGTTACATATGTATATTAGAGCTACAAAGGGAGCCATTGTTATGGTGCAATTCTGAAGAAAGGGCGTGGTAGGTACGTATTAAGATTGAAATGCATCATTTGGAGCTTTAGCGATAACGTGAAAATTTGTGGATTTTTTTTAATCCGGAAATTTATAAGAATTTCAAACATTACAAGAAAATTCGAACATGAATTAATATTGGATGCAATTTAATTAAAATAAATAAATAAACAGGCGCGACAATCCAGCATTGGACTAAGGCCTCAGGATGTGTTAGTGACATCCTATTTCCAAGATCTTATCTGCTTTTTTGTTGAGGTAATGAGATCAGCATCACGCTCAGCAGTGTTATTTATCCCCATTAATGGGTACTCGTTTAACATCTGAGTGAGATCATAGTCCGTCACAAGCTCGTGAGTTCGAAAAACACCATGGAACACGGTGAGATTCGAACTCATGAGCCTGTGCACCGAAGGTGCGCGCACTAACCGCTAGACCAGCCAGACTACATTAATTAGTTTTGAGAAATTTAGAGATTTGCAACTTAAAATGAAATACGAATGATATTTATTAACAGTTTCGATACTATATGGGCCAGTTTCTAGTTCATCTTATCTAATGGTTTTTGCATAGTTTCGCTATTATCTGAGATTGAAAAATTCATTGCGATGTAAATATAATCAAAAGATAGCATAACTATGCAAAATAAAAAAAATGCAATTCAATATAATGGAAAAGCTTTCTGAAAATTGTGTGTGTCTTCTCTATACGATAAGACTAACCATTAGATAAGATGTACGTGAAAGCCGCCCTAAATCGATAAATAACTGGCGTTACAGTTCAACATCGGTCCAAGGTTGCAGCTCCACATTCCCATTAGGAAAATGGGCGTATGATCCTAACACTATGGCCCAAAAAGCTAATATGTAGGGCCACGGCGAATAAGTGGATAAGTTGGACTTATATCGAAAATGAGTTAAGTGCATTAAACTGCTCTTACAAAACTTCTGCGTAATATGCAGAAGTGTTTAAGCTTAAAACGCAACGCTTTCTAAGTTACAGGAATTTGCATTTTCAGACAACTCAATCATTGATGTGGCTACCCGGTTAAGTCTACTTGTACATTTCTGTAGGGAAACCATTAGATAATTAGATAAGTCGACTTGTATTATTATTGAAATTGCGAATAAATTACATTCGGGTTGCCAAGTCGACTTGTATTATTATTGAAATTGCGAATAAATTACATTCGGGTTGCCAAAATTTCGGCCTAGAATCGTAAATCAGTCTCAACGAATGCAAATAACTATAGATTAAACGATAAAAAACTGGATGTCACAGAATTCATTGACCGTGTTCTTCAACAGCTAACATACTCTACGGGGTAATTTTCATACAAATGCTTGCCCGAAATCACATCCACATAGCATTGAGTTTTAATAAGCTTGTCAAATTTTTCGAAATTTCGCCTAAATGTATGCAATTTCAATTACTTCCAGGAGTTGATCCCCAAATGCCAATGTTCCGTGATAGCCGCCATAAGTCAAGTGATAGCTAGTCAGGATCTCAGAAGTTTATTTATATAGGGTCTTCCAATAAGAGGTTTAATTTTGAATAGTCCGCTATTGCGCTAGATGTCAATTTTGAAGCTGCAATTTTTTGACATTTTACAAGTAAAAACTACGCCATTATTAAAAATGGAACGATACACGGTTCAACAACGCATTGAAATTATTTAAATTCACTATAAAAATGGTGAAAATTTGGTAGAGATCGCTATCGAGAGATTATTAATGATTTTTTATGGCCGAAATTGGATGGTATTTATCTGGCCAACGTTTAATTTCAATTGATGTTGTTTTCCATTATTAATGGCATACCATCCACTTTATAATGAAATAAACATGCGATCGTTTATCTCAAAAAATTATATTTTTCTTTGAATAATAAAATAACACCTCTTATTGGAAGACCCTGTATTTATAAGTGAGCCATACGTTCCTTGCATAGGTGAGGTTTTAAGATCACATAGCGTGAGCAACCCTTAAATAAAAGTAGAGATTTTACCACTATCAGCTATCAGAGTGCACACGCTACGTTTAGGGGCGTCAGAAGTAGAATTTATTTTAGTGAGCTTATCAGCCATCTCGTTACCTTCCACGTTTCTACTTTGAAATATGCAGTGCCCAAACCGTATAACAACTTAATGATTCTTCGCTGCTTGTATTATTTTTTCATGGATTTTAGAGTTAACGTAATTAAGTTTCCCTATTAAGCAGCAACGGGTTCTTGAAGTTTTACTTTACCCATCTCTATGTCCAATCCTACCTACGCTCTAGATTTAATTACTATGTTTATGTACAATGTTGGTTGTAGAAATCTGGTTGATCGGAGCTAACATCCTAATAAGAAACCAGAATGTGCCAAAGCGTACAAAATATTCACTTTATCCGTGGAAATGTTCATCTGGGTAGGAAAAATGCCTTTTAAAAATAAGACAACGAGAGCAAATGGTGGAAAAAAACTCTTACCTGGGAAATTCTACGTATTGTAGAGTGTAAGAGAAAACATATTTAAAACCTAGGTCAGATTTATAGCAGAACGCGTATTGCCTGTGAAATCAGAAAAACTGCTTGGTTATGAAATGTTATCCCTCAGATGGTTCAGGAATATTTTACATTTTAATATGGGGTCGCAGACACCAAGACAAAAAATATATAAAACTAAAATTCCCCCTTTTCGATACTTTTCTTGATTTGGATATAACTGTAAAGCGTTAGGAATTAGTAGTATTAAAAATAAGTGAAATTAGGCAGTGGTTTTTAGTAAGTAGAAGAAAAAACTATGTTTTAACAAATTTGTGGGTAATTTAAATTCGCCACAAAAGAATCAAACTGATTTTTTTTAGAAAATTTATAGTTTAAATTAGTTGAAACGTGCTTAACACTAAATAAATGCATAAAAAAGTGTTGCTATTTTTTCCATTTTTTTTAAATTTGGGAGCCAATTAGTCAATATTTTTACATGAATATACCGTTTGTATTCACTCCCGATTGATCAAAATTACGTTTATAAAAGTCATTAATTTATGACTGGACTTAAAAATCATACTCTTATGACATAATAGTGAAAATAACTCCTCATAAGTAAAGATCAGGTGAAAATCTCATCATGAATGATTTGATCAAAAAATTGAAAAGCCCGTATTGTAAACACCCTATTACCCAATTTATTGAAGAATAGCCTATTATTTTAATAAATGTGCTTCAATTCCAAAGCTCCAACATTTCCAGGCTGATATTGTGAGATTTTATGGTTTTCCAATTATTAAATTACATACATACATATGCATGCAAACACTATGCAATCAGTTTTTCTAAGAGCCATCCGATCATTAATTCAACGTTTTTAGTGTTCGTACAATTTGCTAAGGTGATCTTATTATTTTCCTTGTTTGTTTAACCTTCCGTTAGTCGCAATAAAAAATGTAACACGAATAGACGCAATGCATCTATTAGATGCCAACTTTGTCATCCGGTTGTAGAGTAATGAATATCTTCATAAGGTTTTTTCCTTCATTATCTGAATATTTGAAGCCTTGTCATACCAATAGTTAATATCAAAAAAAAAAATCGGGTCTGTTAATAATATTTAAAATTTAGCATAATTAAATTTTAAAATGGAGTTTAATGGTAAAGTGAAGGTGTAATAGTGTAACACGAAAAGTATTTCACTTGTAGTAAATATTTATTTTATCCTATACTGCCGCGCCTATATCAATCCACGCTCAAATCACTTACACGAGTGCTCGCAATGCATCTAATAGATCCGAGCCTGCTACGTAAAGCCAAAGGACCACACAATTATAACTTTCAGACTGAAATGCTTCCGTACTCGGTATACGAAGCTACTATGAGTTAGAAAGTCTAACTAGCGATAGAAAAGAAGTTATGGTAAAAAAACAATGCGAGGCATCTGTCAGATGCATTGCGTCTGACGGAAGGCTAAAGACTTTATCAGTTTCTTTTTATTTCTACATCGTTAAGAAACAAAAACAGAGTCCAAGAAATATTTGATAGTTCTTATCATTTTTACATAATAGTACCGCTTTAAATAACAACCAGTAGTGTCCATTGTCACTAACGCGAGTGGGATTCGAATCCATGCTCTGGCAATTCAGAGCTAGAGGCTTTCCGCCACTAAACTAAAAAACACCCTAGCAGTAACGCAACAAAAGAGTTAAGACAACAACTTTTTTTTTCAAAAATTTAATTCCAACTAAAAAAATAAAATTCCAATCTACAGATCTAGAGTTTGCAGCGATGACAATACGAGTAAGAACCTAGTACTATTCCTTACGAAATTCTTACGGTTTAACTACATTTTCTTTTACATATATTCATAATGGACAAAAGTTCATAAATATGAAAAAAAAAAAAACAAAAAATCTGTCACTTTATTTAAAAAAAATAGATCAGTTCTAACGTTCACGTATTCTCATTAGAAGTTAAAATTAGGCTTTGGTAGTAAAAGTTGAAATCAAAAATCCAAAGTCTTAAGTCAGAAACCTGATTTATATTGTCTCCAGGTGATATCATTATGGTGTAAATAGCTTATCTTTTCATTTACTAGGTGGTCCCTGTGATAAAGGGGATGTTGTTCTGTCTGTGTTTAGGATTGAATTTGCCAAATATTTCCCCGTACGAACACCAATTTGTGTACAGCACATCTTATTTTGTAAGGCAATTCGGGAACAAGTTTTCTTCCAACATTTATAGTAAGATGCAGTTTCAAAAGTCGAACTTAACGACATTTAATATGATTAGGTGGGCTCATTTGAGACTTTAAAAAATATATAAAGGTGATAATGAAGCCCAGGGGTGGAATTATGTATCTCGAATCACGAAACTTTTTCGAGTTTCGAGCAAAATTGGTAGCATCAATATCGATATCGAGCTCGAAATATTGGAATGTACTAGTTTCGACATAACCCCGTACTACCCAAGTAGCACAAACGAGTTGTTAAACGGTTATATAACCGAAATACAACCATGGTTATATGACATTATTGTTAGGAAAATGGTTGTAAAAACGTTTTAAAAACGTTTGCCAAACCGTAAAAAAGAGGTTTTTGCCTGGCTATAAACGTAACATTATTGTTGTAATATCGTTGTCTTTCAGACATTATTGTTGTAAAATTGTTTTGAATATAACTACAATTTCGTATGCTAAAACATTAAAATTTCAATACTTTTTATTTTTCAGAATGGTCAATTTTATTTATCTTAGACACTTATCTCAGAGATATTATAATATTTTATAACTTTTTATCCAATGAAATTACCTTCTTTTTATCTATTTGCCTCAAGCTGGAATCGAACCTGGTTCTCTTGCGTGCTAGTCTGTCATCATTGCCATTGCGCCATAAAGGAAATACTTCTCATGTTCTCTAAATCTGAAGTACTTCACGCACAATGCATGGCGGTCGCAAGATTGATTCTCGATCATGCGATGTTTTATTTTTCTTTTTTTCATATGCCAAAAATTCTAATAACATAATCCCTTTATGCTATTTGTTTCCGTTTAGCGCTGGGAAGCTTTGTACCCAATATAATTGCAAATATAAAAAAGATACTTTCGGTTCAAATTCTAACAATTGTGTTATGTATTAAACCATGTTGTATTTGTAACAATAACGTTATTTTATAACAAAATTTTCCAAAGAACAACAATTGAGTCAAATTTTAAACAATAATGTTACAAAGACAACATTAAGGTTTTCAGGAGAACAAATTGTCCCAAATGAAACCATCTAGTTAATTTTGCAGCAAATTTTTAAGTTCAGACTCCAACATAATGGTCAATTTTGTAACTATAACCCATATTGTTGATTAGTAAACTAAAATATAACCAAAAATCGGGTTGTGAATCTAACCAAGGTTATTTTGTGCTGCTTGGGTACGTATCTCGATATCATCACATTTTGACACTCGAAAAAAGTGAATAGTCGTCTAAAGCAATTAAGTATTCGAGTAGGATATTTGCGGCGTGTTTCCCAGGAAAACTAAGTATATTATTGTATTATTTGATCATCATTAGTGGAAGGAAGTGCAATATTTTGTTATGCTAAATAAAATTCAAAGTTTGAGTTAAAAAATAAGTGTTGATTTTTTCTTTGAAAATTTTTTAATTATTTTACTAGAGGTTTTAACAGTTTTCTCCATATTTTGTACACATCTCAATTACCAAATCAGAGGATTTTTAATTTTTTTCGCAATCGATGCCACTTTTTCCGGCGAGTCTTTCGTCTTGCAAGCAGCGTCAACGTCCTTTCCAAATCCCAATTGGTCGCCCCACAATACTCCTTGCTATGGAATGCTATTTGTTAAATGTTCGGGTACCGCTCCCGCGCTGGTTTGGGGGAGCCAATTTCTTTCAAATCTTATTGGCGGGGAGCTGAACGAGGGTACTATTTGCTGTTATGTTCTTTTCTAGATCAGATTTCACTTTGAAGCTTCCAGCCTTGACGAAAATAAAAATGCGTTTAGAACCTTATTTTGCTTTCCTTCGTATAGAACGCGTTTTCCTAGAAATAAACAATGCACATTAAATAACATATCGACAATTGTAACCAATATAGTCCCAATCCCAACATACTTTTTTCCCGCTAAGATAGGGGATTGCTTTTGTCCCTCAGCGACCGACAGACAATCTTCATTTCGCACAACTCTTCCTCGTCGCTTCTTCTATCCATAAATAACATTTTCCCTAACAAATTAAGTCAAACACAAGCAAATTTTTGTACGGTGACGTTTGACAGGAATGCAATCGACACAGATAATCTAGTATATTTTTTCCTTTCATCTAGTCTTCGAAAATTTGAAACTCGATCGAGATTGGTGATATCGGGACGAACTCGAATCGAGTTCAAATTAGGTCGAAACGAGTGACTCGATTCGAGATACGTAATTCCACTCCAGGATTAAAAAAGGCTTCTTTTCTCAAAAATATTAAACTGTAATAAACTAAAAAAGAAATAACATTGTACATTGACGAGAGCCAACAATTCCCGGTGTCCAAAAACAATAAACCTTATAGCACCTGTTGTGCACGGTTTTGTTTGGTTTAATTTTTTTTTATTGTAGAGCACGAACTCAAAGTCATCAATAATCTTAATTTTTGAAAGTTTTCACTGTAGTCATCTTACCAAGATAACTAGACACACCAACGACTATACATTCATCAAATATGTATGTTAATTTTTTTGGCATATCTCAGTTCCACGACGAAATTACTGCTATGCATATCAAATGACTTTTTTATCCAACAAGGATGTGTACCTTTATACTTTCCAATATACGACGGCGCGGAGAAAAAACTACTACTATGTAGCAACAGTCGGCGCACGCGCTAACGGTTTTCCATACTATATCAAACGGTTCATGCTATGGCACAGACATCATGTAAATCAACTGGTTGTCTCTATGTGTTCACCTTAATTAGCGTCGAATTGTTAATGATCACGAAGAATTTTCATTGATTTTTATCAGTATTATGAACTTCATTCCGATCTTCCATACGCAGAAGACCACCTTCCTGTGATTTGAGCGGACGACGACGCCAGCACATCACGCAATCGCGACCACTTCGCGTAGTCGTCCAATCTTTGTAAGAGCCTAATTTCCCACCCAAAAAGACATTACCAATAATGAAGATATTTTGGTGGAACGCGCGTGCCCTATATCTGTCCAACGGTCGATGCCAAAGAGAAAAAAAAACGATTAATACATTGGTTGTTCGAGATTAATGATGATCATTTAGTAGTCCATAAGGCTTTTTTTCGGAAGCCTTTAGCGTGATTTTCAATTTTTTTTCTCATCTTTTCACATAGCGAAATTGATTGACGTCTTGTTGAAGAATGTGTCAGGTTATAGGGATCAGTCATTTGAAGTTATTCAGTTTGTTGCCATATTTATTAGTTTGGTAGCGTCAAAGATGACTGACTGTTGCGACGAAGCCCCAGCCAAGTGGAATTGAAGTGATTTCTCTTCCGTTTCGATCAGAAATTGCGTTGTAATCGTTGACTGAATAATGCTGATTTGTTGTGACGAATCCGCCCCTATGAATTTCGAAAATTTAATTGTACATAGCTTAAAAGTTGATCCATGAAAATATGCAATTATTCGAACATCGTCTCATTAGCACTAAACATTTTCAAATTTTAAATGAGATTATAATATTAAAACTTGACAGCCAACAGCCTTTGCTTAAAACGATTTAGTGTTTACCATTTTTGTTCAGCTTTGAAGAAGAAGCAATGATCATCAAGAAGAGAGGCCGGACGTATTTACCACATTTACATACTAGGTTACCGACATGTAATCGCGCATGGAAACGCGAAGTCGATACAGATCTAAATTCCTGAAGATTGCGTTGTATTAACCGTTAGAAATACTCTTGACCACAAATAGCACTGATGCGGAGGGAAGCACCATTATTGCAACAAAAGAAAGTTTCAATTATTTGCAGTACTTGTTGCGATTTGTTTATTTGTTTTGAACCCATTCCAATCATTCCTGATTGTCGGACCAATTCGAAGTGTGATAATTGCCTCGCTGTAAAATAACGTATGTACGAGTACGTCGAAAGATTGCTTTTCGTACGTTTAGCGCGGATGCACAATATATTTGTGAGTGCAATGATTTTGCGGAAAGTGCCTTGCTCGCGAATAGTATGTATGGTTCATTAGTTCCGAAAATTGGATGCATCTTGCTGCATACGACTACAGCATAGGCCGTTATAGAGTGCCTGTGCTGCTATCGGCATCAGGCAGACACAAAATGTAACAAACTTAACGAGCTAAGAGCAACTAACAACACTTGTCGAGATACCTGCATTCGTAACATTTTATCGATGACGACGATGATGATGGTGATGAGGACGATGATGGTGATGAGGCTGATGATAACAAAACGGACGGCAGTCAGAGTGCGCGCCGCAACGCTGCAACCAATATCAACATACGAAAACCGCACAAGTGAAAGTTGAATGTTTTCCGAAAGGAATTGCAACGATGCGTTTGATGCGGTTGATTTGTTCAAATCAAGCTTGCTTTGTGTGCGCACCCGTGCAGAAATGTGTAACAAAAAGATGCAATTTCTGTATGTATATTTTCCGATTTGCTAGATTTTAGACTGGTCTGCATTCCGATGTTTGCCCTCTTGTCTTTTGTGCATCACTGATTCCTAGCATTGATATAATCCAATCGCATTCTTTCTGTCTTCTTTGGATTTGATTTGGTAATATGTTTAAGCTTTGTACAACGAAACAGTTATATTCAAATTTTAGTTTTTGGCCTGAACACAGCAGGATATAACAACCACAACAAGCTATGTTCAGCCTCAGTCCTTCTTCTTCTTCTTCCTTGCCTCGTTCTTTATACCGCTCCATGGTTCCGCGTTGCTCGACCTGCGGTGTAGGCACATCGCCCGTTTTGGCGATAATTTCTCAGCATATTTCTACAGGCAGCTCTATCTTGGATCGTGTCATCGCCGAGACCAATGCGTTGTTGTTGCTTTTTCATTTGACACATCCACGTGTTCTTCGGTCTGCCTCTGGCCTTGGGTCCATCAAGTGGAACTTCCATTGATATCGCTCTCTTTGCGGGGTTCTCAGGCGGACGCCTTTGAACATGGCAATACCAATCCATTCGTCGGTCTTCGAGCTTTTCGGTGATTGGTTGGTCTATGGACAAGCTGCCTCGGATGTAGCTACTCTTGATGTGGTCCCTTTTGGTTACACCAACTGACATGCGTAACATTTTCATTTCAGTCGCTGTCATTTCTTTCGCGTAACCTTCATACATGGTCCAGCATTCTGATCCATACATGAGTGCGGGACGTACAACCGTTTTGTACAACTTGCCCTTTAGCTTCAGTAGCATTTTCTTATCGCAGAAAACTCCAGAGTTTTCTCGCCACCTCATCCACCCAACCTTTGTGCGATGTTTGATGTCATCATCGCATGTAGCTCCGCTGTTCACCATCGAGCCAAGGTACTTGAACTTGGTACAAGACTTAAGCTGCTCTCCTTTAACGTACATTGCAGGTATCGGTGCATTTGGGTCTGAGAATTGGCAGCATAAGAACTCAGTCTTTGTTATACTTACCCTCAGTCCATGCTCCTCCAGAATGTCACACCATTTTGTAAGCGCAGCTTGCAAGGCAACGATGTTTGGGCTACTGAGGACTATATCATCAGCAAAAAGAAGAGAAATTTCTAGGCCGTCGGAGACACGTGTTAATAAGTAGCACATGATGATGTTGAAGAGCAACGGACTCAATACACTGCCCTGGTGTACTCCGACATTCACCGGAAATTCTTCTGATTCACCGGCTGTGCATCTAACCTTAGTCGTAGCTCCATCATACATGTCTCGTATCATCCTGACGTATGCCTCGGGGACATTAAGTGCTCTCAAGGCCAACCATATCAGATCACGAGGTACTCTATCGAATGCCTTCTCCAAATCGATGAACACAAAGTACAAGTCCTTTCGTGCTGCTCTATACTTTTCCATCGCAATACGAATGCACTGAATCGCATCGACTGTAGATCGACCTTCAACAAAGCCGCATTGATTGTCATTCAACCGCACAATCTTTCTCAATCGGTTGCAGACAACTCGCTCGTAGATCTTTAGTGTATGAGGTGTTAACTTTATAGCCCTATAGTTGTTGAGTTTGCGTGAGTCTCCCTTGTTCTTATAGAAAGGAAGAAGAAAACTTTCCCTGAAAGCATCAGGCATCGGTTGCCCACCTTTGATTTTGTTGAAGAGAACTGTGAGCCAACTAATCCCGACATTTTCCATTTTCAACCAAAATTCCGCGGGGATTTTGTCCGGGCCGACTGCCTTTCCGCGTTTCATCTGATGCATTGCCTCCATCACCTCTTCCTCTGAGATATCTTCAATATTTGTGGTATTCGGCTCAACATCTTGAAAAGCTGCTCGAGGAAACTCTTCATTTAGAAGTTCGTCAAAATACTCTCGCATCCTGCTACAAATTGCCGTATCGTCAATCAGCAACATTCCTTGCGCGTCCTCCACGTACTTTGGCGCCTGTATTTCCCGAGCGTTCCTTCTCCTTTGGGCTGCGACTCTAAATATCCTGGCGTCGTGCTTAGGTCTCTCGCGCAAAGACGGTCCTTCGGTCGCAGTCTGAGTTTCTAATTCTTGGTAGAATTTCTCAGCTGCCTTCGCCTTTGCTTGAGCTACCAAGCGCTTTACTTTCTTCCGGCATTGCATATAATTTTCGCGAAGTTGAACCCGTTCGGCTTCACTGCTTGACTCACATTTCGTCCATGCCTTAAATGCGTTCGATTTGGCTTGCACGGCTTCCTTAGTTTCGGTGTTCCACCACCATGTTTCTTTCTTCGTGTGGAGTGGACCTTTCGAAACTCCAAGTGCCTTTTCCGCCTCACCTACTGACATTTCAGCGAAAGTATTCCACATTTGTGTTGGACTGTGCTCGGTGCAGTTTATGTTGTTTTGAAACCACTCCGTCATTTTATCAACGAATGGAGTTACTACAGGTTCAAAGTTGTCGTTTGTGAGATTGTGCCACTTGATTTTTTCGACAGGCTTGGGAGTTCTTCTATTTCTTGCTCCTCCTGCTTTCAAAATAAATTCTGACAGGAGCAAACGATGTTGGCTGACGACAGATTCACCCAAGATCACCTTGCAGTCTCTTACCCACCTTCTCATAAAATCGAAACAGAGGTGGTAATCGATCTGCGTTTCGTGTTTCCTATCTCCGTGTCCACTACTGTAGGTGATTAGGTGTCTCTCGTTTTTCACAAACCATGTATTTAGGATGACCAAACCATGCGATCTGCACATGGTGAGAATAGCTTCACCTTCGTCATTTCTGACCGTTGAAGGGCTACCCTTTCCACCATGGCAATCCTCGTAATCATAATTTGATTCACCCACATGGCCATTTAAATCTCCTCCCAAGAACACCAATTCGGTATCTGGAATGGTCTGAATTAGGGTGTCAACGTCGTTCCAAAATGCCTCTTTTTCTTCCTGTGGCAGTCCCACTTGGGGAGCGTAGGCACTTATTACGTTCCACACCCTTCCGCAGATAACCAATTTGATGCTGATCAAGCGGTCACTTCTCTTCGCGACACTTATTATACTGCCAAGTAAAGACGACGCCAGAATAATGCCAACTCCGTTTCTTTGGTTTGTAATTCCATAGTAGTACAATTTGTACTTCATGGAATTCGTAAGAAACCGGGCTCTGTCGATATGGGTATTTCGCCACTTTGTCTCTTGCACGCACATAATGTCTATCCCTCTCCGCTTCATGATATCCTCAATCTCCTCGCTCTTTGACGTCATGGAACCGACATTCCAGCTTGCAACCCTCAGCTTCTCCACAATGTAATTGGACTGCCTTATATTGCTCGCCCCCGGAAACCGTCGAGCTCTGGCGCGAACTAGGTTCGCCCCGGGATCACTCAACCGCATAGCAGAAGTAGTGCCCAGCGGGGTAGTGCTTGTATCTGCGTCAATTTCCATAAGGCCTTCCATTCTTTTACACCTTTTGGAGAAAGGTTGAGTTTTTGGCACTAGTGTGTGGAAATAAGTAAATTTATGGACTTTCCTTTTACGTCCGCCGGCTATCTCCAGACGCGGCAACCCATACACACACACACTAACCTATGGGAGGTCTTGTTGATGTTAAAACGTGCCTCAGGCTTCAGATGTCATGGTTGCCTGCGACCTTCGCATACTAGCGGCCAAGCACCCTCTTGACCATGCATCCCTCGGCGCATGCTGATCCACCTTGGATTAGGTCCCTTTTTAGTCGCCTTCTACGACACGCCGGGAAAGGCGGAGGCATTATTCGCGACCCATGCCACAGGGCTCCACCTCAGCCTCAGTCCTTGGCCAGCTGAAAAACCGAAAAGGTAGATGATAAGTAGGAACGCTATTCTGTGGAACTTAAAACTCTGCATAGGATTTGCTCGCATGCAGATTGTCGACAATTCATCTTAACCCTTGGGCATATCGCATAGGAATACGCATTTAAAGATTTTTGGGAACAACGCGGGTTTAGCCGAACGCTTTCGGTAGGTCAAGGAAAATTAGGACAGTTTTGTCACACGGCTGCGGCTGGAGAAGGTGTTTTCCCATGACCATGAAATGCAATGGGGTTAAACAGCCTTGATCGGTTCTGAGATTTGGTTGGCTGTTTACATCGGTATGTTATCACAGAGAATCCTTCTTTACTTTGCAATTATTGCTTTATCAAAAAAAAAGTTGTTTCAAGAGAAGTTCCATATAGGTTTTCAAATATCAGCACATGTATGAGATTGTTAAAAAGACATCCTTCAAAATTTCGAGTGCCATTATTACAGTTGTAATTGTGAGACTGTTTGATTAAGCCTATTACGCAAAGCAAAAAGACGATATTGCCTGCGACCATAATGTTGATTTAAGACGACTATAACCGAGAGTCGGGTGAATTAATGATTAAATCCTTCTATTCTTTGAAATTTTAGCTACACTTAAACATCTCCCTTATAAAATGGCAACTGATGGTAAATTATATTTTGATTTTGCCTCAATTATAGCAAGTTCATATCATAAAACAAAAAAAAAAAAATGGCGACCGTTTTGTAGTGTTATTATCGAAAGTGGACTTGTACCACCTTCAAATAAAACGACTCATATATTGGAAATTATCGCTCGTTGATTCGAATAAACCACGAAAACTTACAAAATGATGAAGCTTTGGTTTCGAAATCTTGGTCATATATTTGTGTTGTTAAATTCTTTAACGGCGGTGAAAATGGGCCAACTCGGATGAACGGTTCCTCTACCCTTTTTCGAAAGAGGAGACAGCTGCAATTGTCTCTCAGCAGATTTCACTTGTTAAACCGTTACTAGCGTTTAATTTGGTTTGATACGTCTGGCATCGTTGGTAAGGAGTTAATGCCAGAATTCGCAAAATAGTCAAATATAATTCTATGGTGTACCAATATCTGGACTATTACACTGAGAGAAAGAACACATTCTGGAATCAATCATGTTTATTCTTAATATTAGCAGGTTCATATTAAACGCTAAGCGCGAAGAAAAGTTAATCTGATCGCTCTTAATTCGAAAGCAAATCTAAAGCGTTCTTGAATGTATAGCGAATGTTCTTAGTTTGAGGACGCAGATTTGAAAAGAGTATTTTCTGTATTATGTAATTATATAAGAATGCCGAGGTTTTAACTCTGACGTTCTTAAATTCAGTAGAAACACTGTAACGTCCAATTCATTTAAAAAAATGTTTATTTTAAGCGTGTTTTCGACTAATGACAATCTTTTTGATTTTCAGTATGTACTTCCATAGAAATATAATTGGATATAGGGTGCACGATTGATGCACCCTAAAGTACACACTTTTTGTTATTTCATACTTATTGTTGAACGTGTATTGTACAATGTCAGACAAATAATCCTATCTCTAGCAAGAATGATGCGAAATATAGGTTTATCTCTGATGCCGCAATCAGGAAATAACTATGATTCAATAAGCAGGGCAATTTGTGCCGTTCACATGGAGCTACAAAGGGAGGAGCGTAGACGCAAGTCTACTACCTGTATACTGATTAGCTGCAAGGTGGTCCCGCAGGGTCAACCGGCGAAAAAAGAGATTTTTACGGGTAGAATCAGGATTTATATTTTTTTCAATTTTAGTTTTGATTTAAATATCTAACGGATGACCTACCTAACTTATACCCGCACTCAAGAAGGCACTGCAACTAGAATTGCCTAGAAGCCCCAATGTGTCTTTATCCAGACCTGATTACATAATATAACATATGAGAATGACCATAATCAAGCAAAGGACAATCATTAAGATTCCATATTTAAACATTCACGAAAGTGTTTTACTAAACCTTTCATTAAGTCTAACTTTGCACCCGGACAAAAAAATGAACAGAGTGCAGATCTCCATTCCACATTTTAAACGATTAAGCACATCAGAAAATTTTGCATATGCTCAAATGGTCTGCAACTTTCCACTATGAATTTCCTCATCAATTATATGTAGTTTTAATCTAAGACATTCCAAAAACTCCAATAAATATTTAGAGCGCATTTGTGTCGGATCTTATTATGCTACGCTTTTGTTGCCTCTCTTGTTGTCAGCGCAATTAAACTTTAACATGGTCGAAATGCCTGAAAATGCATATAAAAGACACAACATGTAAAATGTGCACATCGGCTAGTAGCGCTCGAAATAGTTATGCACACACATTCGTCGTCATGTACATTTTAATACTAAAACGATATAGTGATGCTCTATAAGTAATTTTATCCTTCATGTTTGTCGCTTCGTGGATATATATTTTTCGCATTTAAGTACTCCATTTATTATTATTCACATATATCAATCGGCGCAGTGTTTTAGAGAGAAACAATTTCTCTTCTTCTTTTCAACGCAATAACTTTTGATTACCTATCGCGCGCCAACATGGCTTTGCAACAAGTAAGTAGTGTATTATAGTAATGCAATATGTATCTGTAAGACATAAAGGCATAACATGTAGAGCACTTTCACTTCACATTTGTGCAGCGGTTACAATATTATTCCATCTTTCCCTAGTGCAACTAGAGTGACGCTTGCGGCAGCAATATTCTATATGCATCTTCGACACTATGCTCATACAGTTAGCTCCGGTTTTAATCTTGGACGTTTCTGTCGTTTGTTGCGGATGCAATAAGGCTGCCAGTGATGCTGTCCGAAATGATCAGTTTGAACAGCTTCGCAAACGTTTCAGTAAAAATTACCATCTTCCTTGTCATTGCGATGCCTGTTACATTACGTTTTGTATATCAATCGGATTTGTACACTGTTCCAACATTATGATCATGAAACACTGTGGGGAATTAACTTCCGTTTTATCTTTTCAATGCTTAGCATGGAAATGTTACTTTTAATGACTTTACACGAAATAATAACAAAGTCTAAATCCAAACCGCATAAATATTTTGGTCAAGATCACAGAACATTGTCGCAAAACGGGGAATACGAGCAGCTCTCTTTAGGATCATAGGAAATGAGTTAATTTTTAAAACTATCGCCAATCTTCAGCGTAGGGTAATTTTTCGTTCATTAATAAATCAATTGCGGACAATGAAAGTTGAAACCAAAGAAATTCTTAAGAAGTTCATTTTGCCGTAGTGTGCCTAAAGCTTGATGTTTAGTCGAGCCATCCGTGAAGAGGGAGGTCAAACCATCTCGTTGAGGGTGCGCCAGTCGTTGTGGAGGCTTTGAGCAGGCACGTGAAATGGTACTCGTATCGAGTAGTGGCGTGAAAACTATTCCCTTTTCTATATAGTATTTTCCTAGTTGATTCTGTAGTTTCCACTGCGAATACTAGTTTTCATCGCTAAGATTCCAGTGCTTATTATATTTAATTTACTAAATTGATACTGTTTCTTTTCACGATTTACCTTAAACTCTATTTTTTTTTTAAAAGAACCTTTGTAAAATTTTATTTAAATAGTAATGTCAATACGTAGTCTGGCTGGTCTAGCGGTTAGTGCGCGCACCTTCGGTGCACAGGGTCTGGAGTTCTAATCTCACCATGGATCATGGTGTTTTTCAAACTCACGAGCTTGTGACGGACTATGATCTCACTCAGCTGTTAAACGAGTACCCATTTATGGGGATAAATAACACTGCTGAGCGTGATGCTGATCTCATTACCTCAACAAAAAGCAGATAAGATCTTGGAAATAGGATGTCACTAACACATCCTGCGGCCTTAGTCCAATGCTGGATTGTCGCGCCTGTTATTTATTGAATGCCAATACTAGTGAAACATGTAGCGAAGTAATTTACAGCATAATAGTATGTAGATTGTAGAGGGGCTTGAACCCGAAGGAATTCGCAGCACTGAAGCCAGTGGGCCTATTGTGCTATGGCATAATAGTATAATCTGCAGCAGCCAGCCAGTCAGATATGACTTAAAACATTTCACGTGAAGGAAAATAAAAACACAGGCTTTGACAAGAATCTGACTTTCCCACATATCATCGACATTGTGCATATTTCTACGATGAAAATATGTTGTAGCCTGTGTAGCCCATTTGCAACAGAAACGAACTTGGCAGTAGATGCTGATGACAGCGAAAACATTGAAAAAGCTGTCCCTTTCCGAGAGCTAATCGGTGCCATCATGTAATTTCCCGTAGGAACGCGTCCAGATATAGCACATGCTGTCAGTAATCTTAGTCAATACACGAATTTTCACAAAAAAAAAAATCATTGGACTGCAGGCAAAGGAATTTTACGATATTTGGGTGGAACCATTAATCGTGGACTAATCGGAAGCAAATTGGCTACGTATATTCTGACTAGGGAGGATGCACAAAGGACAGGCGCTCTTATATAGTTTCATCCTTGCTGGATCATCGATATACTGGGAGTCCCGCAAACAGCGGACTGTTGCCCTCATATCTACAGAAGCCAAATATACAGGGCCGGATTTCCCATATGGGCGCAACCTGGGCAACTGCCGGGGCGACAAATTTTGAGGGGCGGCATATAATAAAACGTTCATACCTTCAATTGATTTAAAGTTCTCTGACACACTTATTTTGTGATCTGAAGTTGCCGTTTGCAATATTAAAAAAAAATAAACTCTTCTAAAGCGGTCGCTTTGGTCAGTGGCAATCTTAGATAAATTACCGCCAGTAGGCTTTCAAATTTAGCTGCGCTACAGACGCTACAAGTTTACGCTTCCTTATTTTTACAATCGGGCGATTTGTGGATTGCTCCTTAAGTCAAAAATTATTCAATATGGCTGGATAAAAAACATTAAGCCTAGAATTCCAAAGTCGGAATAAAGGCACTGAACTGTTAAAATTAACTGCAATCACCACTCAAGCTCTGCTATGTTTCGAAGTAGAAAAAGTAGTAGTTAAAAAAATGACATTTTTGGTTAATAGAGAAAAAAAACATTTCCGATAGGAGTAAGTCGTTCATCGTTTGCCGACTGATTCAATGTTCAAAGTGTTGGACTAGTGTATGAAAAAAAACAGGTTGAATTCTACTTAACGAAATATATCTATCTCTCAAAGGACCTAGAATTTATACTATGGAATACTAAACATTAAACACGAGGATTTTGGTTAAGTATACCTAATCGGTCCTTGAAAATTTTATACCCGTGTGACAGTGAATTCGGGAAGGGACATCGAGGAAAAAGAATAAAAAAATAAATACAAACGAGTACTCATTTATGGAGATAAATAACACTGCTGAGCGTGATGCTTATCTCATTACCTCAACAAAAAAAAGCAGATAAGATCTTGGAAATAGGATGTCACTAACACATCCTGCGGCCTTAGTCCAATGTTGGATTGTCGCGCCTGTTATTTCTTTATTTAATAGGCTTCACAATAGTAGCATAGTCTCATCACATATAAGCATTGATCTCCCATTAGTGGACAACGCTACATAAAAAGTACTCCCCCAAAACATGTAATTTGTATACAACCTTGGATTTAGGAATCAGACATTTTTACAGCCAGGAGCCAATGTATTGTCAAAATGATACAGCGTTCTTTGCAAAAGCTCCATAAAAATTATACCAACACATATGTACATTTACATAGTTTCGTTTAAGGTATAAAGGCTATCTGCCTTCAATTTATACGGAACTTTTACAATTATTAACGTTATTCCTGAGTTCGAAAATCGGCACTACTTATGTTTGGGTCTAGATCGAGCCTTTACGTTTTGTTCATGAAGCGGTGTTTTGTTAGAGACAATAATAATGCATGTAGAAATGTCTTCTCATTCATAAAATTGTTGGGCTCACCATCGCTCTTAAAACCTACAAGGCCCGCGTGAAAATTAAGTTTGGCAGGCTTGCCATAGATAATGTCGAAATTGTATGATATGATGGATTTCCATACCACTTGCAAATCATACAGGTTGGTAAATTTGCTTAGTTAGTTTTACGACAAAGATTCTGAATTCTTTTAGACAATTTCAGAAAAATTGTTTAGTGCGTAGGCGTATGAGCTTACGTAATCGTATAACAGATATTACTAAAGAATGAATTCCTACACTCGTAGGTTCCTACATAATATTGCCTAACCTCCCAAGATAAAGGTTAAGTACTTTGAAAAATCACTAAACTCTACGTAAATTCACTATGCAGCAAACATTTTCCAAGTTACTGCCTTAACTCTTTCGTTTTTGGCTTGTGCTCGTGCGAGTTGTTGGCTTTTGGCGACTGCACAAAATCATTCTTTTGACGTAGTACATCAAATTGGAAAATTTATAGCCAAGTAGTTTCAATTTTAATATCAAATTTAGTATTTTGCTGTTGACATAACGAGCTTGTTAACAGCATAGGACACAAGACTTGAGTATATTTGAGCGGTCACAAATCATTGTAAAAATTACATTACCACCGCATGCTGTGTTCTATCACATTGCGATTGGCGATTCGTATGGTCGATTGGCCGATTGAATAGTTGAATTTTATGATGGCAAAATTTAATTCAGCCGCGGTATTGAATTCAGTGCAAGTCCGCAGCATTATCGGGTTATGTCGCATTTAAATGTTTTTCGCATACATATTTGTTCAGTAATAACTTCAACGATGTGTCCCGCATTTAATTTACTTTTAGGCCAATCAAACAAGACATTATAGAGAACATCGAAGGGGGTGACGATTTTTTTCTTCGGTATTTTGTCAGGAGTAGTTAGGAGGTAAAGGTACTAATTTTACTCGGTGCTGAGGGGTGCGCTAACGCGGGGAGAGGGGGTTAAAGGTGCAATTTTGTGCAATTTTTGGTGTTTTGGGCTATATCTCGAAAACGGTGAGTCGCACAGAAAAAAATTGTGAGTAAGCATTAAAGCTTTCTAAATATCCTATTTATTTGCCCTTACTTACATATGCAAAACTCCTAACGGTTCTTCCGATATTGTTCAATAAAAGTAAAAAAAAAATTTTTTTTGCATTCTATTGACTCTGGTGTCTCTCCGATTTGTTTTTCAAAAACCTTTTGTAGGGTAAAGTTAGTAAGTGGTAAATTTTCCTTAATTTGATATACTTCTTCTTGGCTTGTCTCCTATCATGCGAGAGTTAAGAGAGTCTCAACGAAGTAATATTCTATACTCATCAGAATGAAGACAACCATTGTGAAAAAACGGCAGGGGGGACGGTTTTTTATTTCATGGATCCATAATGGGCGGTTCGGAGTAAGACATAACTATAATCTCGCGGTCATGAGGTGTGCGCTAACGTGGGGAGGGGGGGGGGGGCTGAAGGATTCATTTTTGCAGGTTGTCGACTTAATCTTGGAAATATCTCGGAAGCGGTGAGTCGTCCTGAGAGTATTTGTATGGCAGTACTAAAGCCCATTAAATTTCCAAAAACTTATTCGAAAACTCAAATGCCGAATTTCTAACGGTTCCCCCGATACAGGTTATTGAAATCCGAAAATTGTTAAAAAATCGTTATTTTGTTTATTTTTTGGCTCTGGTGTCTCTCGCGATTGTTTTTCGGAAAACTGTTTCACGACCAATTTGTACGATGTTTAATTGGCTCTCATTTAATATACGCCCCGTTGTCCGGTCTTCAATCAGTCAAAAGCTTAGGAGTTAAAACCGAGCTTCCGAATTCAATTTTCTCTGTTTTCAAGGATAAAGACAAACATTGTGATAAAACGGCAGTGGGGGGACGGTTTTTTATTTCATGGATCCATAATGGGCGGTTCGGAGTAAGAAAAAAAAAATTAGAAATTTCACATAGAAAACATCAACACAACATAATTGGTATACATGTATCTATAGATTGGCTATATGCATGTAGGCTGTGTTGATGTTTTCTATGTGAAATTTCTGATTTTTAAATTAGCTATATCTGGATAAATGTTAGGAATTCGACCTATGCATGTCAGATGAACTTTATAGGAAATTGTGTAAGCTTTCATTCTTGTTCAGACATTTTTTTCGTAGAGTTCGCGGTTTCGGAGATATAGCGGGGATAGAGCTAATAAGCACAAGAATGAGATATTTGAACCCGCTCTCCCAACGTTAGCGCACTCCCCATGACCGCGTGCTTTTAGTATGTTTTCCTCCGAACCGCCCATTATGGATCCATGAAATAAAAAACCGTCCCCCCACTGCCGTTTTTTCACAATGTTTGTCTTTATCCTTGAAAACAGAGAAAATTGAATTCGGAAGCTCGGTTTTAACTCCTAAGCTTTTGACTGATTGAAGACCGGACAACGGGGCGTATATTAAATGAGAGCCAATTAAACATCGTACAAATTGGTCGTGAAACAGTTTTCCGAAAAACAATCGCGAGAGACACCAGAGCCAAAAAATAAACAAAATAACGATTTTTTAACAATTTTCGGATTTCAATAACCTGTATCGGGGGAACCGTTAGAAATTCGGCATTTGAGTTTTCAAATAAGTTTTTGGAAATTTAATGGGCTTTAGTACTGCCATACAAATACTCTCAGGACGACTCACCGCTTCCGAGATATTTCCAAGATTAAGTCGACAACCTGCAAAAATGAATCCTTCAGCCCCCCTCCCCACGTTAGCGCACACCTCATGACCGCGAGCTTATAGTTATGTCTTACTCCGAACCGCCCATTATGGATCCATGAAATAAAAAACCGTCCCCCCTGCCGTTTTTTCACAATGGTTTTCTTCATTCTGATGAGTATAGAATATTACTTCGTTGAGACTCTCTTAACTCTCGCATGATAGGAGACAAGCCAAGAAGAAGTATGTCAAATTAAGGAAAATTTACCACTTACTAACTTTACCCTACAAAAGTTTTTTGAAAAACAAATCGGAGAGACACCAGAGTCAATAGAATGCAAAAAAAAAATTTGTTTACTTTTATTGAACAATATCGGAAGAACCGTTAGGAGTTTTGCATATGTAAGTAAGGGCAAATAAATAGGATATTTAGAAAGCTTTAATGCTTACTCACAACTTTTTTCTGTGCGACTCACCGTTTTCGAGATATAGCCCAAAACACCAAAAATTGCACAAAATTGCACCTTTAACCCCCTCTCCCCGCGTTAGCGCACCCCTCAGCACCGAGTAAAATTAGTACCTTTACCTCCTAACTACTCCTGACAAAATACCGAAGAAAAAAATCGTCACCCCCTTCGATATTCTCTACACCCCCTTTTTAGGCTTTCATTGCTTGGTCTATTTATCTAAAATATTGACCGTGAAATATTTAAAAAAAATGGTAAAACTTTCGTGGATACTGTGTGTACATACATACACTTGCTAGAAAAAGTCTCCGTACATAAAGTAAGGGAAATTGCATATTACGGAACCACTGGGAAATGAAAACCTTAGATTGAAATATGTTATCTAAAATGTTTATTTAGTATGTTAACTAATATTTCTACACATTATTTTACTGAAACTCGGCTGTAAACAAAATTTTCTAGAACAAAAACTAAAAACTTCACAAAAACGAATTAGAAAAAGTCTCCGTACACGACCATATTTTTTACAATTATTCAGTTTTTTTACAGAATTTCGAAGAGTTCACTAGCTTGAGGAATAACATTTTCCGAGGAGGACCTCCATGCTTCGATGTAACATGGACTGGATCAATTTGGCCGAGCCATGGCCTGTTATTTTGCCCCTTGGTCGAAAATGGTGCTTTGAAGCGTTCCCTTGTAGGTTATGATGTGCTGACGGTGCCTGTGCGCCTTCAATTTCTGAAAATGTTCGGTGGGATTACGCTCTCGAAATTGGGATAGCGCATGCGACTTCCGTTCTGTTTTATAAAGCGATAGAAGCGTCACAATTAAAGGCAAGTGCAAGGGATCATTATTTTGTGTGAACCGAGAAGCCTCGCAAAGCCCCCTCTGTTAAACGCCTTGTTTCCTTTTGGTTTTCAGAATGCGTAAAGATACGTATTGATCCATTGTTGACTCTGTAAAAATGAGCACGCCTACTCCCTCCCCCTACATACACCCCGTAGTCATCATGACCATCTTTGCCACCTTAGGCAGTTAATGCCTGATTTTTGTTATGAAGGGCAGATCCGATTTTCTGCCACTTTAAATTTTCTTACCTTATTGTGAAAATATACAAGACTCACTCTTTGCCGAAATTAAGTAATTTTACCATTACTATGCAGGGTGGAGAGGTCTATACCATCGATAAAGTAAATCTTGTACCAACTGCCTAAGGTGGCAAAGGTGTTCATGATGATCAGGCAGTGAATGTTGGCGCAGGGAGGTCCAGGTGCAGGCGTACTTATTCTTACAGAGTCAACAATGGATCAATACGTCTCTTTACGCATTCTGAAAACCAAAAGGAAACAAGGCGTTTAACAGAGGGGGCTTTGCGAGGCTTCTCGGTTCACACAAAATAATGATCCCTTGCACTTGCCTTTAATTGTGACGCTTCTATCGCTTTATAAAACAGAACGGAAGTCGCATACGCTATCCCAATTCCGAGAGCGTAATCCCACCGAACATTTTCAGAAATTGAAGGCGCACAGGCACCGTCAGCACATCATAACCTACAAGGGAACGCTTCAAAGCACCATTTTCGACCAAGGGGCAAAATAACAGGCCAGGGCTCGGCCAAATTGATCCAGTCCATGTTACTTCGAAGCATGGAGGTCCTCCTCGGAAAATGTTATTCCTCAAGCTAGTGAACTCTTCGAAATTCTGTAAAAAAAACCGAATAATTGTAAAAAATATGGTCGTGTACGGAGACTTTTTCTAATTCGTTTTTGTGAAGTTTTTAGTTTTTGTTCTTGAAAATTTTGTTTACAGCCGAGTTTCAATAAAATAATGTGTAAAAATATTAGTTAACATACTAAATAAACATTTTAGATAACATATTTCAATCTAAGGTTTTCATTTCCCAGTGGTTCCGTAATATGCAATCTCCCTTACTTTATGTACGGAGACTTTTTCTAGCAAGTGTACATATTTTTAGTTAGTATTTTTACATCTTCGTTCCATAGCTGTAATTTGTAATTATATGCAATTTAATGCATAGAATAACTTCTAATAGTAAAAGCAAATTTAATTCTTACTCACTAGGTATGTTGCTACATTCGCGCTGTTCACTTTTGAGCTGTAATCTCCCAGGAATTGATTATATTAACAAATATGGCGGAACGAAATGGTGTTAATTAAATTTGACATAAAATTCAAAGGCATTGGTGACTTGAAAATTAAAAAAAATTGTTTACAGTATGGAAATATTTCGCATATAATTTTCAAATCATATTATTATCCGATTCTGAAATATTCATTTTATTTAATTCCAATTGCCATTTATCTCACTCTTATAAAATTGATATCTACCTGTATGATCCTCTTTCTTCAAGATTTATTGCGATTCCACATTGAAGAATGCGCAGGGTCAAATTTTGGATACATTGTGAAAATGCCATCAAATTTTTTTCGCACATTTTGATGACGGATTTCTCTACCTATACACAATGCACAGCCCGGTCTTCTGAACAAAAAATCATATATACATTCCTTCATCACAGGTACCATCAAAACAAGTGAAATATGTGCTAGACGACCATTGATCATAAAATCACTAGTAGGTATTGTATCCATACACCATCTATACCGTGTGGAAAAACTATTTAATCTGATATATATCTTTTCGTTAATTTTTGCAAAGATGTTACTCTGAGAATTTATTGAGGTTAATCATGTAGCAGGATTGTTGGTAACCCAATAGGAAAATAAAATAAAAACCAGTGGTAGTTGAAACTGAGCGCAAGACAATAACAGGTGATCTTAATGTTTTTTGTTGTGTGTACGGTTCAAAATGGAATGACTTCTGATAAATTAGTCTGATAGATTTTAAGACAAAAGCAAAAAAGATTTTTCTGTTAATTGGGATCATAGTGATTTCTTTTTTTTGGGTTTTGGCCACATTAACTTGGTGAATCTTTGATTTGTGTAATTGAGGTGTATACCGGTTCTACCATGTGACTGAATCTTGTTTGATTGAGCACTAATTGTCAGCTGGAAAGCATTGTTTAATAGCGAGACATGGCACGAAAATAATTGCAGCTGATGATGATGTTGGGATATTAAAAAATAAAATGTTTGCATATTGCAAGCTATAAAATTAATTGTCTGTCTAAATAAAAACAGAAAATTTCCTGAATGGCTTCCTGATGGTTTGATATCCTAGAGATATTTTCAAATACATTATTCCACAGAGCTATTCACCAATTACAGTTTGAATTTTTACGCGTATCCTAAAAATGTGAAATTAATTCACAGTCTAAATTTGTATCTCATGTCGAAAGAAAAGAAATTGATGAATACATCCCGCCATTTCAAAAAAGGCAAAAAAAATCTTGTTTGGCCCTCAGTCATCTGAACATGGCGTTGACCGCCACCGCATCTTCAAAGCCACGCGACAGTTACACAAATTCGAACACATTTGTCAAATCCTAAGATAAACTGCCGATTATAAATCAGCCCAACAATTAAATATAATGTTCTTGTTCATTTAACTTTGCTAATTGATTTTGATATTTAAGCGGCTATTGGCAATGTAGACGGGTCAGGGTTTCATATATTATTTGCCATCACCTATTTACGAATATAATGTTATATTCATTTTCATATAGGCTCTATTAAAAGTATGAGAGTCAAGAGCTTCTCATACAAATCAGAATTACAAAATGTACAGGGTCATATGTGGCCTTTAATAAATCAATGGAAAGTTAGCTAGTTGAAATATATTCAAAGTCGTCTGTTAATTTATGTTCTTCCATTTAGCTGTTTTTTTTTTGTCTTTCGCAAAAACTCACATTTGTTGATAAATTGGCATACCAATGATGAACTACATTAGGTTCAGGCAAGTCATTTATTGATAGAAATATGTGTAGTGTAATTTATGTGATAAAATTAAAACCAAATACGGTCGTTTATTATTTTCTTCCAATGGTTGGCATTATGTATGTAGTAGGTACAGACTTAGAAAGCGTGTATAGCTGTTGACCTAGGTGGAATTCAAATAATAATTTAGCTTCTTCATAGTATCTCAGAAAAATTAAGTTAAAATAAAAAAATAATGTGTCTTTCATTGTTGGCAGGGTTATTGTTGAGGTTTCCTTAGATTTTGGGAAGAAAAGTCGTTACCGATACGGGAAAAAGAGGGTCATTTTTTTTACAATTATTTCCAAAACAGTAAAAGTTTTAGAAAAATGTTCTGAGGACGAAAAAAGCTACATACATTTTTTTATCGTAGTTTCCTAGAAAAAAATAAGGTATTTTGTTTTTCTACAATATTAAAACAAGCTCAAAATTCAAAGTAATTTTATCAAGTTGTAGATGACTTTTGCTAAAAATTTAAATGATCTATTAGGGATTAAGGGATGAATCACACACACGGGAGCTTTTCTGGTGATCGCTATTCAATTTTTATTCCATGCACAGGGTTGCTATTGTATTCCATATCACAATTTGATATCTTTCCTAATCCCATCCATTAATTATTCAAATTCGCAACTTCAAATCTTGCAAGTTACGTATTGCCTTTGAGTTAATCCCAATACATTTCAAGATGATTAATGTTACTACAAATGTATACTAATTTTATAGAAATCCATTATAATCTACAATACCGATTTGTCTATTTACTTAGATATCATCCAAATACGCACATCCTACGCATATTTCCATACCGGACGCAATACAGTATGTTGCCTAACACATCACAAAACTCTATAGGGTACTTCTTAAATCCGACAACTCATTACAAAAATGTTTCGAGAGAAAAGTCGAACATTATTTGTAACAAAGTATCACTTGTCTACAATGTAGATTTGTTTAAAAAAAGAGTATGTATTACTACTTGTCGACTACTGGTACTCTGGTCTTGTGGTAGATTTTCGTCATCATCTTCCTCCTTGTCTTGTATATGTGTGTTTTAAATCTAATATTTGAATTGCACTTGATCCAAATTCACATTATGAATTAATATATAAATTAGTTGTAAAAACTGTGCGCGCCTTAAAACATATCTACTGGTTTTAAGTATGTTAATTTCAAGATTAAAATATATATAATATGGTGAAGGTGAAAGTAAGTACATTGGGCCGTCCGTATAGTATAGGAGACCCGTGTTGTGTTAGACACGGCCGGATATTTCGACGTTGAACGCATGCTGCGGCGCTTGTCTTCGATGAGGCAATCGCAGCAACAGGTTGAATGGGCGAAAGGTGGCAGTAGCCGTCGTCGTTGCGTTGAAAGCCTCGGGCAAGGATTCACGATCATAAGTAACACATTCCAATTTTGCTTGTGGCACTTTTTGTTTTGTGGTTTTTTCTTCTTTTGTTTCTCTTTTAATGTTTGCTACCATTTGCTACCTATATTTCGTCGATATATATTAGATGTAAGCTGTTAGGTAACTGTACGGATTTCGACTGTCATTCAAGCTTTGTTTTAATTTATCGTCTTTGTCATTAATGCGTTTTACACCGTGAACTAGTGAATTATAGGCATAAATCGTATTTGTAATGCATTTCGGATTTTATACAGATCTATATATGTTTCCTTGTGCGAAATGTATCAAGAAGTGAAGGTTAGAGGTGTAAGTATAGTAAAATAATCTGCGATTTATTGCTCAACTTATGTCGTTGAATGAGAAAATTTACATAGAATCGTTGATTTTAATATTATTGAAATTCATCTGTAACAAATTCGTAGGACTAATTTTTGTTTTATAATACCCGCTTGGCGGTCGTGTTGCTTGTCATTAGAAATGTTGTCATTCCGAAAAAAAAAACAATAAACCAATTGGTTATGTACCGAAATTTTAAAATTTCACATGATTTAATTGTAGTGGGTAAAACGACATTAGTTGGCATGGCATTTAAATTAGCTGCTGAATGATAGGTTATTTTGCCTGGTTCTAAATAACATAGATCAATTAAAGCGAATAACGGTAAATTTCTCATTAGGAAAACAAAGTAAATATCAACAACCATAAATATGCTCACTAGTTTTCTTGTTCTTTTTCGGACTCTCTTGCTATAAAAAAAGAGAAATTATAGGTGCGTAGTTCTGTTGCGTCATAAGTATTTTGACAATATTTAAATCATTGATTAAACACCATTTTTTCTTTAAAAAATTGGCAGAACATTTTTTTTTTATTAATTTTTGAGTTTATATTTAGAATTTCAAGTAGAAAATGCGACCATTGGCTTGAAAAATCATTAATTCGAAGTTACATTTGAGCCTTCGTAGAGGTAAGCTTAAACCCTATGGTTTAAATATTGGAGACGCTGTAATTGAATTAAATTTCACATTTCATTATTAAATGTCAAAATTGAATAATAGAAAATAAATAGAAAACTATTCACTACACAGATTTACATATTTATGGAAAATGTCCAAATGAAACCAAAGGATATAGTGAATATGGAGAATATCATCGGATGCACCGATAATAACCTAAATAAGGCAAATTTCATGCATACTCATGTAAAGTGAAACCAAAGAAAGATTAAAAAAAAACATCAAAAGCAATCCTCTTTTACTAAGGAAAAAGTTTAAGCCACTGTAACTTTCGAAAACGATTTTTGAGCTAATATTCGTTTTTTTATTATATTTTGACAACAAAAATATCAATCTCAAAAAAACATGTAAAGAAAAACGGATACCTGGTTATCGAAATGAAAACCGCAGTGGACATGATGTAAGGATATACGTATTGTTTACAATGGACTAGGCTGCTTAAGTTCAAATCACTGCTTTCATCGCCAAAGCTTCCTGTGGCCGTCCGAAGTCATATTTGATTTTTTTGCGGTATGGTTTGGTTTAAACTTCACTTCAATCTGAGAGTTCTCCATCGTGGGTCGCGCATCACTCGGGGGTGACATTCGCTTTCTGGTAGACTGCGCCAAATTTTAATTTTTTTTTTAAATTTTTGTGTTTAATAATAAATAGTTTACCGTATGAAATCAAATTCAATAGAAGCGTATTCAATCTTAAAACCAGGACTAAGGCTTGCCTCTGTCGATGCTCAAACCAAACTAATTATGATTCTTTCTTTATGTTTCGAGCCACTGATGATACGAATATTTTTTATCAAAATATGACTAAGGATGTGTTTTGTCCATCCATTTTGGCAAAAATAGGTGTGCAATCAAAGAATTAAATATTGTCAAAAACTTTTGCCGCACCAGAATTACTTTTTCTCTTCTCTATATAGGTAGCATGAGAGTCCGAAAGAAGACAGGGAAGAAAATGAGCGTATTTATTGCAGTTGATCTGTTCTTTGATTTCGTTAAAAGAAATTTACCGTTATTCGCTCTAGTTAAACAAAACCAGTCAGAGATGTCAAAATAAATATGCCGACGAGTGTAAAATTCAGAGACTCAATAAAAAATAATTGGCACACGTCCTACCGCGCTGCCATTGGCCTTACTTTTAACATTTTATAAACCATTATTGGGTTTAATGTTAATGCTTAGTGTAATAAATGGTCGCCATGCTAAATGAAAGCCATAAATGTGAGGGTGCTGCCCTTGACAAAGCAAAGTTTAATTGTGCCCAAAAAATATATATTAGATCAGTTAGGTTAGGTTAGGTGCTTGGGCCGCGAGATTTGCACCCAGCGCACTTAGACCAAAATTTAGCCCATTGTGATACCACCGAAAGAATCATGTCTCTACTAACTGCCTATGCTAGGAACCAGCCCGTGCACACAATATATTTATTGAGCAGTATTGGGCTCACATCCTGAAATCATCGGTATCGTAGAAATACCTTGATCCTATAAAACACATTCGTTTCTCAGCCAGGGCGGGGCAGTGACAAAGTGATACACACTTTCTTCCTCTTCTTCGTCATCACGACTTCTGCAAAAGTCGTTGTGAGGAATTTGGAGACTTCTTGCTCACCAATCTCACCAATGCCCTGTTATAGTACACCCACCACACTGCGAATATGCTTACTGTCTAAGCAAAATAGCATGGTAAAACGGACATTGTCTAGTTTTGGCCAGATCATTCTCGTCATTGCGCAAGTCAAGCCATGGATCCATCATGTGTTGGTTCTGCGATCTGTAGTGGTTTCTGTTATCAATGCGCAAACCGCAATAGATGTTTTTAAGGTAGCGTAACTGTCTTCAACGCGACCTGCTGACGCATACCGGGCCAACTCATCTGCTTTGCGATTAGCTACAAAGCCACTATGGCCCGGTATCCAGCATAGCGTAATGTTGAAGAAGCGACCCGTTTGTCTAAGTACTGAGCGACACTTCTCAATAGTTCTTGATGTGGTCAGCACTGAATCAATTGATCGAATTGCAGCCTGACTATCTGTGAATAAAAAGACGTCCCTACCAGTGACGACGTGACAGCCCAACAAAGTTAGGGCTTCGCGGAGATCTCCGCTTGGAGGACGCTACAAAAATTAGGGAGGCGGTAAGAAAAATTAATATTCAATTCATCCGAGTGGATTCCTATTCCAACTCCTGCATCTGCCTTGGAACCATCAGTATATATTGAAATGGATCCACTGACCAAGCACCCGTTACTATCCCAAGATCCCGTTGAGGGGATCAAGCTACAATGGTTCCTACCAAAGAAGTAATTGAGAACAGTGCAGTCAGTAGCTGGGGGCAGGTTAAAGTTACGAAGTATCGCTGAATGCCCATTAGATCAGTTATTTTAAGGCAAATTCGTAAATCGCAGTAGGAAGATCATTGGCGCAACCAGGATATTGCCCTGTAGGTACTAAAATCATTCATATAATAATAACGGTACTGTGTTGGCGTTTCAAGGTTGTATTTGCTGTTTAAATCTAAAGCACTTACCATTAACTTAATAAAGAGTCAGGTTTCAAAGTTGTGAAAAAAAAAGCACGCCAATTGTTGATAGTCTGTCACTGTAGACTTATTTAGGTGGGCTCGTCTAGAGAAACTAGTTTATCCTTTTCTTTTTATCTAGTCTCTATTTTGCAGCAACGATTGACACTTTTTCATTTTATCACTTTCAATATATTTGAGGGAATCATTTTCATGTACTTTATTGAATTCATCCTTTTATTATTGTGTACATTCACAAAAATATGTGAGAAAAAAATAGAAAAATTGGGAACTTCAAACAAAAATCACACTCGGTTCAAATGTTTTCCTAGTAAATATAAGAATAAATGTAAGAATTTATCTTGTTTTAGACTTCGTAGGATACAGTCTTTTGATTGATCATCTCATATCTATAGTAGGATAAAAATAGGCACACGCATTTTCTGGCTGGTCTAGCGGTTAGTGCGCGCACCTTCGGTGCACACGGTCATTAGTTCGAATCTCACCGTGGATCATGGTGTTTTTCTAACTCACGAGCTTGTGACGGACTATGATCTCACTCAGATGTTAAAGGAGTACCCATTTATGGGGATAAATAACACTGCTGAGCGTGATGCTGATCTCATTACCTCAATAAAAAGCAGATAAGATCTTGGAAATAGGATGTCAAAAACACATCCTGCGGCCTTAGTCCAATGTTGGATTGTCGCGCCTGTTATTTATTTTCTTGACTTCATATTTTTCTTATAGACAAATCTAATAAATTTTCCATGATTTGAATAGTATAGTATTTAGCCTTCGGGCGTGCATCTGACAGATTAAGTGGCCAGTTTTTGTTGCGCCAATCAACGATATGAAAAGGGAGAGATCTGAAACTCACAGTAGCTTAATCTTTATCGATCAAATACCCAAACCAGTTTTCGGTTTCTATCTACCATATGTCTGAGGGGCGGGAGGGGATGAAATAATCTCTCAGATGTATTGCGCCCGATTGTGTTATTTTCTCCTTTTCTATGAAAATTTCCAAATGTTAAACTCTTCACATTGCGTAATAACGTTGTGTTGACTTTTAGGTTCACCAAATTGGGTAATAGCGTGTTTTTAGTAAAATAAGATAACATTTTAAGCGGTCAAGTTGTTGGAGGTTTTTTAAATATTGAAGCTATTGAGAGCGGAATATTCTTAGAAAATTGAAAATGTGAAGGGTATCAAACTTTGTGAGCCAGTTTTTGTTTCTAAAATTTCGTAGAATTGCTTCAAAAAGACAATGCAACAATAAATAACAGTCTAAAATATACAGAAACTTAGTTTCATCCCTATTTCTGCACTTAATCTGTCAGATGCATTGCGCCCGATCGTGTTAGGATTAGTATTGCGGCCGCCGGAAGGTTAAATAGTATTCCAACATAATTTATGAAGGATTCTTACATAAACTTAGGCCCGTATTTATGAACATTCGTTAACTCAAGGAGAGTTCGAGTCAAGGATGCCGAAATTCAATAAATTAAATGTCATTTCCCATACTTTTTCATAGAAATCATTTATATTCAGGAGTTAATGCATCCTTGATTTAAGGTGAAACTCAAGTGAGACCTTAAGTTTTCCATATACTTGAAATATTATATTTCAAGGAAGGTGGGTAGCTACTTTGACTTCAAGTGAGGTTGACTATAGAAAATTGCAAGGTCTCCTTGAGTTTCTCCTTAAATCAAGGATGCATTGACTCGTGAATATAAGTTATTTCTATGAAAAAGTATGGAAAATGACATTTAATTTATTGAATTTCGGCATCCTTGACTCAAGGTCTCCTTGAGTTAAGGAATGTTCATAAATACGGGCTTTTAAATTCGTAATTTTACCTGCAGGCAAAAATGGGGGAAAATCTATAGGCCTAAACAAGCACTATAAATACACAGCTTCAAGTAATTTTCAAAAACTTTTGCAGCCTAGGGCAGTAAGGCTTCATGCACACGACGCGAAAACGGCTCGCAAGCTCGACACATCGAAATGCATTGGCTCTTATGGGAAGCTCATGACGAGCGACAGCAAGCGAGAGCCGTGCACAGCCAAAACACGGCTCGCGAGCCGTGAATTTGCGGATTGTGGTGCACGATATGTGAAAACACGTCTCGCTAGTTGTGATTTGACAGCGGCACGGCTCTCGCTGTCGTGAGCTTCCCATAAGAGCCTTTGCATTTCGATGTGTCGAGCTTGCGAGCCGTTTTCGCGTCGTGTGCCTGAAGCCTAAGTGTAGCCAAGCCAAACATATTTTTTGAGAAGTAAAAATAAGCTTTGTTTTTTAAATAAATCAGTATCCCGTTCAGACTAGTATTATAGCCGAAGCCATTGACGTAACTGGTTTTTCATAGGCTGAGGTGCTGCAATAAGAATACTAAAGTGCTGCTAATTAAGCGATTATGAGAAAATTTGATTTTAAATCTTAATACGTAATGGTGAATATTATTAACTCTTATTTAGGCGCGCAACTTTTTGTGACGTGGTTAGGCGCGCGGGCTACATTTGTAGCCCAATTTAAAAAATACATAAAAAAATTTTCAGTTGACTAGATTCAGAATCATTGTATGTACCTTTTATGATGCCCTGTACTCTTTTCAATATCAGAAATAATAGAGCAAAAATAAAATGATGTGAAAAAAATTTGATCACAAGAGAATGCGTCAACTTTTAAAATGCGTACAAGTACCGCAGAAGTTTGAGAAAATGGAAATATAAAAATGGTTTGTTTTAGCGTGAAATCATAGAATATTGTCTTTGAAGCTCGGCAGAAACTGAACCATTTATCCGATTTTAGTCAAGTTAGATTTGTTTCTTAAGAAAAATAATTCGCTATGATAATCATTTTCTTCCAATATCCAGTTTCCAGTTTGAAAACGGTTGTGGCAATTCAAGGGTTAAAAATCCGGGGTATGTCTCGTACTACTTTTTTGCAGGAAATTAAATGAGGAATCATTTTCCGGTGCGTTTATGTAGTAGCTTTTTTACAACCTTCAAGGAAATATGTACAAAACGCACGCCAATGCAAATATGTGCAATGTCCACTTTTTATAAACTGAAGCCAGAACCACGAAAGTTTTTAGTGTTTGCATGAGTTAGAATTTTCCCACGAAAACATATACTTCCTACTTATATTTGAGAAAAAAAGTTTTGGACTATTATGATTTTCGAGGAAATTGACAGATCTTATTTCTTGAAAACAAGGAAAGTGTAGATTCGCGGCTCTAGCAAATTGTTGACGATATGCTTCACATTAGCAAATTTTTGTGCAAAGGCATATTTCAAACCAAAACTTTGCAAGTGTGAGGCTAATTTTGTACAAACACAGAATATTTCCATGAGCGGAAAGGATTGGACCAGCTGCTTCATAAATTGCGCTTCCCTAGAAGCCCAATTGCAAATAAAAAGGATGCGCCGAATAGCTGGTACTGGTGCAAGCGCTTCCAAAATTTCCGATTGGGTTCATTTACATATTACATACTTGGACTAACTTCTTGTGCCGTGTGTTGTTTGGTACATTGCTATGTCCTTGTTCACGCAATGTTGATATGGCACTCTCAGAGTTCAACAATCTCAAAAAAAAAAAATATTTTAGAAATATCCTGTAAAAAATGTTATGCAATGCGAATGGTTCTCATTTTCCCATCTCTTTAGCATGAAATTTTGAGCCTTAAAAATAATTACTCTAAACTTATTTGATATATTTTTGTTGAATAATTCCTTACTTTGCCGTAAGAAATAAATTAAATCAAAGAGTGCTAAAAGGGTTGTTGTGCAGGTACAATTTGACTGCATCTCTTTCGGCAACATACATTTTTGCCTAAATGATAGCCTGTCTGTGGGAAAGTTAAAATAAAAACATTTTCGCCTAGATTTGTACATTTTAAAGCAGTATGTCATTATGTTCCATATCGGAACACTGTAAAATATTTTCTGTTTCTGTTTTCTTTGGCCAGTTCAAAACCGATCCACTCAATACACTCAACCACTTTAGTGGTAGAATTCACTAAGCTTTTGTATCAAGTTTTGTGTTATCAAATGAACGAATTTGATAGTATTTTCATAGTATTTTTTGAAATTGAATATGTCTTCAGTTGAACTATCAAAATTTTTCAGTTTCAAGAGAGTATGGTCCATAAGGCATGTATATCAACGGTCAATATTACTTTTATCTTTTTTGTGTAAGTAAATAGAGTTTTTCATTCCATCCTCTACAACTCGGTTTTAAACTACCAGGCATTTTAAGACGAATATGAAATAAATTTCTTTCGTTTTAGATAGCGATAGAGAGATTAAAGGAAGGAGAATCAATGATTTTTTGTATTACATAAAAACAACATTTTCTTTATATATGTATACATAAACGTGACAACTCATAATATGCACAAATTAAGTTATCTAATTTTTTAAATTGATAATATCTATATCTATAATTCACTTAATGCTATCATTCACTCAAAGCACCTTACTATTTTTCCAGAATGCTGTCTTCAAAACATCTGCCAATGTTTTCAATCGTCAAAATCCGAATATCTATACATTTTCCTACGTAAGATTATTTGATCAATTTTCATTATTATTTTCGAAGATGCGCCACATGCTGCATCAATACCACTAAATTTTATTTTCACTCTCGATTAGAAGCAGCATAAAAACACATCGTGAACGCTAAATGTTTTGAAATACTCCCCAAGAAAATACAATAAGACGAAGCTCGGTGCAGATAAAGTGCGTTTTAAATAAAATTTTCACGGATCTTGTGCTAAAATTGGGTTAATCATTCACATGAGTATGTATATGCTATCGATACTGATCGATCCATGAAATTGGATAATTTTCATTTCGCTTCGCTATCCAAATTTACAAACTTTGTTTCATTTGTTTACTTTTATGTAGATTATCTTGCATTAGCCGGTAAACTTGTGTAAACATGTTTTCAAGAAGTATGTATTCAATTACAAGCAAGGTACATACCTAAACATTCACGAAGCAACTTCCAAGTTTGTTGCGTTGTATTTCGGCAGAATAGAAATGATGATGCTAGTCCGAAATTGACTAATGAATGTTGATAAATCGAAAGATTTAAGCACGTAACACTAGACAATACATTAGATCTTTTGTACCAGTATGAGCCTTCAAATATTTGAGGGCGATTAAAACTTAAGGGCACTTCAGGGTTATTTAGAATGCACTTGGGGGCTTTAGGCCATTATCAGTAAATTCACTATGCAAAATATCAATCACAATTCATAATAATGTATTCCTTTTGACACTAACCGAATGTTTAGGAGGGTTGCAGGATTCTGATCGGAACTAAAGACCTTTCTGATTAACAATATTTGTTGGTTAATCCACTTAATATTTGATTGATTACACTAAATAACTGGTATTTTGTCGCGTTTTAATGTTTGCACTTGCTTTTATGTTGAAAATAGGCGTTGGTATCCATAATTTGATTAGAATGAACTGATATCCTGAAAACGTGCCGCAAGATTCACTTAAAATTATTAATCCATGCACTAACACTTACATTTAATTTAATTTTTATCCGAAATTCACTTCAATTGTATGTTAAATGATATTGATTTAAACTACCAACATTATGATTAAATGTACTCTTTATCGTAATGATATGAATTAAATAACTATTTTTAAATATTTTTTTTTTCAAAGCGGAACTATCTTTTATCGCGAAGCTTAATTCTTTATCAATCCAGTTGACAAAAGTCCATATCCGTTCGAATAACAAGTATCAGTCAAAATCAAATCGAATGCACCATAAAACGAAATAGAAAAAATTAAAATATTACGGAAAACTATTAGGTTCAAACAATTTACGACGGTTACGACGGTAGTGTAAACTTGAACGACTCGAAGACATGAACCCGAGCCGAGTTATTACAAGTACCAAGTACTAGATACCAACTGAAACTGTATTAACTTTTTAGCATACTTGAGCGGTTCAGTTGAGTTGCGGGCAGTTTGTTATAATGCGATCGCAGTTAAAACTCGACCAAGAAGGAATGCTTTCTTACGTACTATACAGCCCAGAGTTAAAGTATAATGGTGTAGATAGACATGAGATGTACCTACGACATACACATACCGTCATCGACGTCGTCGCTATTGCTGCTGCTGTTTCCATATCGCCGCTCTGTAACTATCTTTTTTAGAGCGCATAGCAAACGAATTCAAAAAAATAAAAACTTCATACATCTCTTAAAATCCGAGTACATGCAAAAGAAAATAATATCATAGCATGAGTTCGGGGCTACTCTAGCGTTACTGCAAAGAAAACATTTGAAACCATCGGTAAGAAGTGTATACGAAAAGTGCGGCAGGGTATAGCGATCATGTTCCCCTCTTTTGATACAGATCGGATGAAATAGCTTCATGAAAATCATGAGGATCTCAAGTCTAAATTGTATCAACCAGAAGAAGCGCACCGCATTTCAGGTGAGCTTAATGTATATTACGCAATCCGAAGAGTAACTACCTAAGTATCTGAGTTCTCTTTGAACCATATAGACACATACGCGGAATGTATCTCAAGATGTTTTGCGCGCAAAAATTGTCTATTTGTCGATACTCAACTGTGGCGCCTACCTATAGACTCGAGAGGTTCGAAGCTGGCAATAAGAGATACAAGAATTCACTCCCCTTCTACACGTAAAATGAACATAGTGAAGAGTTTGCAGAGAAAATATCTTAGAACACATGCTAGACTTGAAGACTGGGCTGCTCATACATATTTGGTATTGCAGTAACCATCACAATTATTGTGTCCACTCTGCTCTGCATCGCATCGACCAGTTGAACACGTTAAACCCACGATTATTGCTGCTTGCCTTTGGTATGGTAGTATGACTCGTCTCTTTGGCGGTTTGGATGTTTCAGTTGATAATAATAGTAACTGAACTGGTAAATGCAAGTTGGTAAGTAGCGAGAGTAATTTCGGGTTGAATACTTGCTCTGGTTTTGCTCCCACTTTGAATTTCAGTTTCTTTTTTTGTATCGGGTTTTCGCTCTCGTATTTCATTTTCATTTTGAAGAGTTTCGAAGCGGCCAAAGCAGAAATACAAGTCGCATTATGGTCGTCTGTAAAACTGTATCTGAGTTGACCTGAAACGAATGCTGTGTATTAGCATGGACTATCTCTTGATGGCAAAAGTTTACCTTGGCGGTAATTCATCAGTACTTGGGCTTGGGCGTATCTCGTTTGCTCGTATGTACAATGTTACATACGTACAAGTATGCATCGTAACATTTTGATTCAAGTATAATTTCAGGTGGGTATCGTGCAGGTTTTCTGGTGCTTACAGTTTTAGTTGAAGATTGGTTGTGGACGTGCAACGATCTCGGGTTTATATGGGCTATGTTGTGCTTTTTATTTTTTTTTAATGCTGAGCTCGGTTGTAATACATAATTCAATTAGAACATACGATCTACACCTAAATTTTAAATGTAATTTGGGTGGGGAATAGCTACATTGAAACTAACTGATGCGTAGTGTAAGAAGTTTCCTGCCCTGAAAAAGTGACACATCGAACCTATAAAAACAGCACGGATTGATTAAATAATATTGTGTGCACTCAAAGAGGTCATTAGATTCGAAAATGTACAGGATTATGAGCAATTAGACGAGTTCACGATTAAAATGTAACAAAATGTGTGACTAAATATTCTACTAATTTTCAACAAACACTGCAGTTTTGACATTTAAAATACCATACCCACCTCCCCAAATTAGGTTCTTCTAAGAAAAACTTTTTTTATGTGGGCACCAATTTACACCAAACCACATGAAAGTGTGTTTTTATTGATGCCACAAAACATGCAAAATGTATGCAATCGGACCATGGGGCTGCCATATAAACCCAACCCGCCAAATTAGATTCTTCTAAAAAAAAATTTGGGCACTAATTTTAAATAAACCTTATACTAATATGTTTCCATTGATACCACGAAACATTTGTAAAAATTGATTCAAAGAGGCCATGGAGTCATGGGACTGACGTACGAGCCCAACCCGCCATTTAGGTTCTTCTGAGAAACATTTCTTGCTACACCAATTTCACCAAACATTTTATTAATGAGTCTTTATCGGAACAACAACAAATGTAAAAACAAATGGAATCGTACTATGGAGCCATGTCCCCCGCTTCCCCCTATAAAGTTTTCTAAAAGATTTTTTTTTATTTGCTCAATTATTCCAAGCAAACCTCACTCAAATATTGTTTTATCGACGCCACGGATCTTATGTGAAAACAGACGGAAAGGAATAGAGGGGGGATTAAATACAAGTCATAGGTACACCCGAAAAAAAACTTTTAGCCCGAGGAGAGTAAAGGGTACTCAAATTTCGGCCGCGCCTGAAATTAGCCTCGGTCTCCTTTTTTCTATTAAGACAACACTAGGATATGTTTTTCGCTTTCATTTGAAATTTGAAAAATAACTATTGTATTCTTGGTAGATAGCAAATTGTTGGAACCATGGACCATATTTCAACCTGAAACCATTTTGCTACCCGCCCATACAAAGTGGCCCCTAGGGGTTTGTTCTACGCACTACTCATTCGATAAATCGACGAATACTGTGGAATAAGTTGTGTGGTGTCACTTTGTACACCCAGAAAAAAAATTTGTAATAAAACCGATGAAGTTTTAACTTAACTTCTAATAAGCAGAAAAGTTCTCTAAACGTATGAAGTGTAACGATCCACTCGAAAGAGTTTTGAGTTTCAATTCAATTCAATCTTTATCCAGTGTTATCTTATGACTAGCATATAATTTATAGTAGATACCGGCGGCTATGGCCTTAACTCTAAAGTATAATATTAATTGCAAAATTAGTTAATCAATTTTTAGACTGGTGGAGACTGCCAAGGAGAAAAAAGTTCGAACTTAAACCCTCATGTGACAAAAAAAACTAACTAACTAACCACATCTAAATTAAATTTAAAATAGTAAAAGCTAAGCACCAATATGGTAGGGTTTCTTATAATGCTACTGTCGATGTTTTGGCATTTTGCCCGAAATTTCTGAATGTTTTAATGACTAGCTTATCCATAGTTACAATTTTAGTTTCATGGTGCAACTTAGCGGTTGAATAGAAAAAAGGCTTGTTCGTTAGATGTTTCAAAATCTTATTTTGTGTGATTTGTATCTTATTTTTCTAGTTTTGGAATATAGTCCCCACACTGGCGAGCCGTATGCATCAATTGGTTGTATAACCATCTTGTAGATTAGAAGTTTGTTATCTGTGGATAATTTAGATTTTTTTGTTTAATAAAGGGTATAAGGCACAAAAGGATTTCATCATTTTCTGAGACGTTATTTCCATATGGCATTGTCCCGTTAATTTTTTGTCCAAACTTAAACCTAGGTAATTTAATTCGTTGCTCCATTGAATATCATCGCCAAGAAAATTAAGTGGGGAGTTTCGCAAATTTGTTATTTTCCGTTTTGTGGGGAAGAATGTGGCCTGTGTTTTGAGTTTTCTTTTGTTGTTGTGTCGACGGACTCGAAAGGCTCGTCGACGCACTAACAGAAGTTTTGATGAGACGACTCGGCCAGATAAGTGCATGTAAATTGCATGCAAGACTTGCTTTGGTCAAGTCGTCATCATCCAAGACTCTTTCGAGTGGCCGGAAAGTTCCGTTGTCGTGCGTGAGTGAATGCGGGAGTGACGATGACGACGAAAAAAAGGGCGTGCTGGTCCGCATTTTTACTGATTTCGTTTTTTGTCAATTCTGTTAAGTTATCTACATTATTTAATTTCGGGGAGTTGTCGTGAGTTTCTTTTTTGATTGTGTGAGTGCCGTGTTATTTAAAAAGGTGGAAAACTAGAGTGGCAGTTGAAAACAAAAAAGAAAAATAAATAAAAAAACCCTCCAGCGACAAAGAAACGTGAAGTGGCCTAACGGAAACGTTATGTGCCACATGTGCGACCGCCAACAGATTTGCGAGGATATCGGTTGAGTACCCAATTGTGCCGTCTTGTTTAGTGATGTCTTGCATGTAAATTGATATGTAGATCCCCGGTTCGTTCCAGGGACGTATTTCAATTATAAAGGGAGGCCCCACATTTTAACAAATTTTTCTTGGCCATCGGGGCCTCACGGTTGGGATTTCATTTTGCGGGTACAGACGGCCAGGGTCCATCGCCATCGGGGCCCTGGAGCATCAAATAATGGCATTTGAACTGGCGACACCGCTCAATTTAAATTTCCCCATTTCTTTTTCTCCCTGTGTTTGTGTTCGTCCTTCCTAGGCACGTGATTCCTTTAAATGTGTAATGGACCAGGGGCTGCGAGTGGCAAAGACCCCGCCCAATTCTCCGAGCCTGAGCTACAGCACGCACGTGCCGCTGCTTAGCTCGCAGAGAAGCTCCCTTTCTTTTATTTTGACTTTTGAGTTGCCTGAACGGCCAATAGAGCTTCGGTCCCCAGTGACACTTGGTGTTGATCCAATTCATTACAGAAGTTTGAATATAATAATTTAATTAATTAATTATTATTTAAAACTTTAATCTTATGCTTTTTATTATCTTATCTTATTGTTCTTCGATTTAGATCATTTGTTTTGATTATGATAATAAAATTTATTATGTATTTATTCAATTGCTTCGTTTACGTAATTCTCAAAATATTGAAATGTTAAAATGAAATCAACCCCCTTTTCTCCGCTCAGGCTTTGCCAATGTGGAGAGCTATTTCCTCCATAGTCACTATTATTTAGATCAAATTGTAAAAGTTAAGTGAATTAGGGAAATAAAAATGAAATGAAATGAAAAATGCATAATTGGGTTAAATACACTTTCATTGAATTTATGATATCAGTAGTAATAGAATTAAAAAATGCTCACATACAACTAATGCAAAACATGACTTAGAATGAAGTAAATCAAATTCTTTGAATCTACTACAAAATTCCTGGGAACTACACTGTAAAAACAAGGTTGAATTTTACATCGAAAATTCGTTGAATTTTACACCTTTTTTCTCGCAAAATTATAGTAAACGTTTATTTTTCAACCAAATTTCTAGTAAACCCACAAAATAGTGTAATATTACACAGATTTTTTAATGTTTCTCTATTTTGGTGTAATTTTACACCACATTTGGTGTGAAGATGTGCCATTACTTTATTTTTGTGTAATTTTCATGTAATATTGCGATTTTGGTGTGAAAATTACACCTACATTTGTGTAAAACTGAGTGTGCTACAATACTTTTGTGAATTATTGCATTTTCCTGTATCTGTCAAGTGGCTTGTTCTGTGTGCAGTTAGTCTGTTCCGTCCGAAGTGCGTTCGTGTGAGCATCATATTATTGTTGTTGTTATAGCGTTTTTTGATGTTGAACCGAAAGGGGTGTGCCAGCTCTTGGCCGTTGGAATAACGACTAGCTCCAGGACGATTAAAATCGAAGAACCGGCTGCCGTAAATATTATTAATTAATTACATAAACCCAGATGTAAATTTACATTTTTGCCGGTGTAAATTTACATTTGTTCCAGTGCAAATTTACTTATTTCTGATTTAGATTTACATAATTCTAAGAGTAAGTTTACTTATTTATGTAAGTAATTTTGTAGTAAATATTTACACCGTAAAGTGTAAAATTACTCTCGCTCATATCATGGTGTAAATTTACTACTATAATAGAAGGAAAAAAGTTTCCTCCTATTATTGGAGTAATTTTTTTTAGAGTGTATGATTATTTTGTATAGCCTCCATGTTTAAACATTTATTGAATAAGATGTAACCATGAAATATTTTTTTTTTCAACTCAAAGAATTTATTTCACAGAATATAATGATAGTTTTGTATTGCACAGCCTATCAAGTAGTTCAGATTTAAGGAACGTTGACATTATTCCATCTGGTGACATGGCAATGTTCACTGGCACGCAGGCGGACCGGGTTCGAATCTAAGTTTCGGCATAAAGTTTTTTATGAAATAAAATGTATAAAAATTTAAAACAAAATTAAATCCAAATAAGAACATAAAAAAATAAAAAAAATTCTATTTTTTTTTTGTTTATAAAATTCAATGAAATTTTTACATAGAATCCATTAAAAACTTGAATGCCATAATTGAATATTCATATTTTCAATGATATTTCTATCATCGTCCCAATAAGGCTATTTCATCAGCTCTAAATCATAGGCGGAATTTCATACGGCCTAAGCAATTTTTCCTTAATAAACGTAATTTTTTTCTGGGTGTATGGGAGGTACCCTTAGATTTCATTCGATTGAGATGATTTCTGGTGAGTAGTAGGTCTGAATGGTGCTCCGAGTAGCGATAAAGTCTAAAGCTCCAATTTTGGGAGGATAAGGAGATTCTTGGTCGAAGCGACTTAATTTTCGGTAAAAAACATCTTAAGCTTAATATGAATACTCACGCAAATTTTATAACTCAGTTTTTTTTTCCAAAATTAAGCTGCGTTTAAAAAAAAGTCCAATATGAAAATATCAAGAGACGCGAGAGCGTTTCGCCCGCCAAAGGAAAAAAAAACGAAAGCGAACAAGTCTATGATTACCGGAGACAACTTGCTTTTTTGTTTGACAGGGCTACAGCCTTCCAGGCAACATCCCCAAAAAAAAAATTTTTAACAAAATATTCCACATATCTTGTTCTAGTGCCTTTTCTAAAAAAATCTTCGATCGGCACAATAACGGGTAAGATATATGCAATAAACGGTGAAATTTTCACCCTCACAGACTTAAGCGAGTAACCCAATTTCAGACAAGTCTACAGTTGCAGAAAGACTTGCTTCTACTGTCTCTCCACGTGATGGGATTTTTATGAAATTTGGAATGAATGATCCTCTGGTGGTCCTTCTAAAGAATCAATGTCTTCCATTTAGATAAGTGGATGGAATAACGGTAAAATAAATAGGTCAAGTTAACAAAAGATTTCCAACGATTGACAATTTTTTAAAACACACTGCGACATTGGGACACGGGGACATTGGGACATTAGGATTTTGGGAAACTCGGATCTTAGGGCAGTGGGATATTAGGAAATTGGGACATTAGGGTCTTGGGACATTAGGAAATTAAGACATTGAGGCATTAGGCACACTGGGGAAACTGGGACGTGGGGACATCGGGATATTGGGACATTGGGTTATTGGGACATTCGGACACTGGGACATTAGCACATTAGGACTTTCGGATATTGGGACATTAGGTACACTGGGGAAACTGCAACATGGGGACATTGGGCCACTGGAACATCGCGATATTGGGACATCGGGATATTAGGACATTGGGACATTGGAACATTGGGATATTGGAACATTGTGACATAGCAACATTGGAATATTGGGACATTAGGACACTGGGAGACTGGGACATGGGGGCACTGGGATATTAGGACATTGGGACATTATGACTTTGGGACAATAGGACAATCGGACATTGGGACACTGGTACAAAGGGGCAATGGGCCTCTGAGACATTGGGATGTTGTGACATTGGGACATTGGGGCACTGGCATATAAGGACATTTGGTCTTGGGTCATTAGGACATTGGGATATTAGGACATTAATACATTAGAACATTGGGACAATAGGTGCACTGGGGAAACTCGGACGTGGGAACATTGGGCCACTGGGACATCGGGATATTACAACATTGGGATGTTGGCACATTGGGATATTGAAACATTGGGATACTGAGACATTAGGGCACTGAGATACAGGGACATGGGAGCACTGGGATATTAGGACATTGGGACATTATCACCTTGGGATAATAGGGATAACAATCGGACATTGGGACACAGGCACATAGGGACATTGGGCTACAGAGACATCGGGATATTGGGACACCGGGATATTGAAACAAATTGCGATATTAGGACATTGGAACATTGGGATATTGGGACATTAGGACATTGGAACATTGAGAAATTGGACAATGAGACATTTTTTGCATTTGGACATTAGAATATTAGGCACACTGAGGAAACTGGGACGTGGGGACACTGGGACATCGGGATAGTGTGACATTGGGATATCAGGATATTAGGACATTGGAACATGGGGATATTGAGACATGGGAACATTTGGATATTGGGACATTAGGAAACTGGGAGACTGCGACGTTGTGGCATTGGGATACTAGGACATTGGACCTTGGGACAATGGGACAATCGGACATTGGGACACTGGTACATAGGGACATTGGGCCACTGAGATATCGGGTTATTGGGACATCGGGATATTGGGTCATTTGGACATTGGGGCACTGCGAAATTAGGACATTGGAACATTGGGATATTGGAATATTGGGACGTTGGAAAATTGGGACATTAGGATATGGAGACATTGGGACATTGAGACATTAGGACATTGTGACGCTGGGACATTTGGATACTGGGAAATTAGGTACACTGGGGAAATTGGGACATGGGGGCATTGGGACAGTGGTACATTTTGATATTTGGCTATTGGAACCTTGGGACACCTGGTATACTGCGACATTGGGACATCGGGATATTAGGAGATTAGGTGGACATTAGGTGGGAGACTGGAACACTGGGACAGAGGAAGACTGGGACATTGGGATATTGCGATACTGGGACATTCGGACATTAGGCCATTGGGACACTGTGATATTTGCACATGCGGACATAAGGACATTAGGAAAATGGGACACTGGGGCATCAGGATCCCAAAACAAAAATATTAGGTGGCTATTTAAGTATGCAAAAATATATGATATCTGACAAAAAACAACAAAGTTGTAAAAGTTACCCCGCCAAAGAAAAATTCATCTCCCGCAAAAATAATACATATCACTCCAATCCGCCGCTCATATGTAATTTTGTTTTAGGTGTAAATGCTGGAGAAGTTTAGATGTACAGGACTACTTCTTAGAGTAATTTGGTGGGAGCATTAAGATTTTACTCAGTGCCACTTTGACGGCTCCCACCAAATTACTTTAGGAAGTAGTCCTGTACATTTAAACTTCTCCAGCATTTACACCTAAAACAAAATTACATATGAGCGGCGGATTGGAGTGATATGTATTCTTTTTGCGGGAGATGAATTTTTCTTTGGCGGGGTAACTTTTACAACTTTGTTGTTTTTGGTCAGATGTACCCTACTTTATGTTTTAGTCTAGCGCCTAACTTTTCAAGAAAAGGTATACATATCAATGCGAAGGAAATTTGATGTAATTTCTTTCTCATACTATTTTTCTGTATCTTTTACCGTTTTTTAAAATAGCCAAATAACTCAAAAATTACCTCCTTTCCTCCTTATCTGTATCTTTTACCGTTTTTTTAAAACAGCCAAATAACTCAGCTGAAAATTTCAACTCACGACCACCGTTATCTGAATGCAGATGCAATTCTACGATTGACAATATTACTAAAGCCAACAATTTAATAGCCAGTAACTTGCGACTTTCATTTTGAAAAATGATTGGAAAAAAACTTCAAAAGTATTTGGCTGGATTTCACTCCTCTAGTTCCCGCTGTGTTGTTATATTAATTTAAGCTTACGACATGAAACGTATCAGACTGAATACAACAAGAAATGGTATCAGATTTAAAAGCGTCAGGGTACGATTACAGTATTTTGTGAATTTGAATAAATAAATAAATAAGCCGGAGGCTGTAATTAACATAATCTCTGAGGACAAAGGCGCGGAACAAAACTTTATCTTTGCGGCCCTTTCAATTCCCAAAAAAAAAAAATTATACCCACGGCCTATTATTGTTAATCGCTAAGAATTTACTATTAGAATAGCAACATTACATAAAACGACAACATGTGCCCCATATAGAGGTCCTTAGCACAGTTATAATTTTATTTCGCATGCAAAATTTTGTGTAATTTAGCAAGCTCGGTTGTATTACTCCACCAAACAGGTTTTCGGTTCTTGAAATGCCATTAGAAACGATGTACCATGGATAACATATGAAATTTGCAAATATTAGCAATTGCTCGAACAAAGCAACGACCTGCCAGTGACAACACCCCTAACTAGGCCTGCTACTAACACCGGTACTGACATTTTTAAGTACGGACATCACGGTTTTTCCAACTACGGGCGGGTATTGGACTTCATTCATTCAGAAAGTTCTAGTTTTCTAGGGAAATACTCGTTGCAGAAACACTGGGTCGCTGATTCCAAAATTCGAGTAAAACAAAACATAGGTATTGGCCGCCCAGAATGGTACCTCTATTTGCTCGTTGAAATACTCATCCAATCGAGTAACTTTAAGGTAATTAAAAAAAAAAAAAAAAAAAAACTTTTTGGCGACTCTGCCCAGGAAGATTTCCCTTTTTCCGGGAAATACCCGTTAAATCTGTGCGGCGGAAACACATGGGCGCTGATTTCAACTTTGGCGTCAAAAATAAGGGAAGAAATTATAGGGCTGCCCACCCAGAATGGTACCCCGACATTCTCAAGGAATAACAATTATCACAAAATCTGGGAAAACTGCGGAAGACCCTGTTTTGAAGTGCTGAAAAACGTTACTGAACAGGTTTACGTGCTAAAACTTAAAAAATAAACGGAGTTTGAAACAAATGGAGCATGGCTAAAAAAAATGGCACTGGAAAAAAACCTGCGAATGGCAGTTCACCAGGTGTTGGAGCAAACCGACAATCGGTACTGGCATGTGAGTGAGTGCCTACCCCTAACATCTCTAATAACGATCTAGATGCAATTATGATTTTTATTGAATCTTAGCTCCGTAATAGCTCTTCCCCAAGATCCTTGAGCCATGAAGTGGTCAAAATGAAAACAGCGCGAATGCACGCTTTACCCATTAAAAAAAAAAACAACCCAACAAACTATCATTCCCAATTTATGGCTTTCAACGTTTTTTGTCCGGAAATATGAATAAATTCGGGAGGGTTCCGAACCCCATGGACCTCTCCCCTGACTACCTCCCTGATTAGAGGCCGTCCTCACCAATACTGTAAATGTCCAGAGTTACATGATTATTGCCGATCAATCGTTTTTTCATTGACACTGAAATACATAAAGGTATGCAATGAAAGTTTTCAAATATACCGTTATAAAAAATTACTTCGGAATAGAAAAATTAACAGTCGAGAAGAAAGCAAAGTAGCAAAAACTGAACAAAATATCCTTTTGTGTGATTTTCACACAGGGATTCAAATGTACGTAATTCTTAATTTTAACCAAATTATCTTATTGACCTACGTTTGCGAGATTCCCAGTTCTGTTTGTTTTCATTGATATTCAAGATGCTAAAAATGGGCATTTTGCATTTATTCTCAACATTTGGAAATGCCATATCAGACAAAATTGTTGCATTGAAAGTGAACAGTAGTGAACATAGCTTACGATTACTGAAAAATGTTGCTTTAAAACTGATCCTTGCGTTTTGCACACGCGTTTGATTTCATATGTTGCCAAAACAACGTAGGCTCTTAACGTCTAACGTGTACTTATATTTTAACTATACTGAAATGATGCATCATCTCCTCAGTGCGACTCACCGTTGAACCTATCATCAAGAAATACAAAAAAAAAAAGAATTTTTCATAATTTAGCACCTATAGTATAACATGCGGAGACTAAATATCTTAAACCAAAAGTTATTTTTACTGATTCGGTACCGTTCCACCTTTGAAGCATTGTGTACTCAAAATTCATATCTTAACGGGTTAACAGAGTAAAAACAGACCTTGATGGTCTGTTTTTACTCTGTATTTACAAAACGTTAACAGAAAGTAAACAGATATTCACAGAGTTAACAAACTATTAACAGAAAATTAATATTACACGACATAGCATTAACATATGATTTATTGAAAATTAACACTACCTTAAATATGGCGCATATGGTACGCGCAAATTAATGATGATGATGAGCGCTTCACGGACACAACAGATGTTAAAATGTTAATATTGACAATGCGCTTATTGATTCATTGATTTTTCTATTTTGCCTATGATATTGGGGGACTTCACGATTATTTTTACTGCAAGTATAAAATGTAGACCAAATTTGCACTGAAAGATATATTAGTTGTTCCAAATTTATATTTGTATAAATCTTAATTTTTTATAAGTCCGAACAGTGTATTTACTTAGAGCCTACCAGATAAGTAGATCCTTTTCTTTAAGCTATTAAAAGGATAGTCCACCGTCTCGTAGGCAATTTTTTTTAATGTTTGTTATTGTTAGTGTAAATTTTGACTGGATATCAATCAGGGTTCTGTTTGTGTATAAAATTTAAACGAACATTTATCGTGCTGGTACAATTAGGCTAAAAACCTTATCGAAACCTGGCCCAGTATAAATAGGCTCTAACGGATACCTAAAAAATAAGTAAGTACAGGTTGACGAATTCTACAATAAACAGTAATTGATTGGTATAAGTTTGGTAGTTTTTAATGAACACGCACACATTTCAATTAAAAGAACAACAAAAAAGTAAAAATTTGCTTTTTTTACTCTTTCTAACATCAGCCCATCTCTATATTTGTTTTCCTCAAGTAACGTGAATATGTTAGTATATATACATCCATCTATCGTTTTATTCATATGTTTCTCGCCGACGAATACGTGAAAGCAAAACGTGAAAAGAACATAACAATTGCTTTATGTACGCTTTATAATTGGTCTAGCTCCAAAGATACATCACATAATGTACATATTGTGCGCCATATGTGATGTGTGTGTATTATTGTGCGAAGCTCATATATCACCTGTTACGGTTGGAGTACGACGATACCTTCGCATAGGATTCGCCAACTTATACGATGTACATGTACATTTAGTGATGAGTTGTTGACGATAATTACCGCTTCGTCAGGTAGCGCACAAGCCGCCACCTGACTCCTACTTAGCCAATCATCATCTTTATGCTGATTAGATGTACGTGATTTGTTAAATATGTGTCTAGTAGTCGCTTATTTTTTTGCCTTCTTTTTTTCCTATAGTGGTTGACGTTTAACAAGCGCAGTTGTGTCATGAAATTTTGCTTATTATAGGCGCACGCATTGATTTTATTGGCGGAGTGTGTGATATGGCTGTATTTGAAAATAAATTGGATGTGGTAAAATGTCAAACCATATTATGATAGTATCAATGTACGATAAGGTTGAAATCACAAAGAATGAATGCTGAACCAGTTTGTAAGCTTCAGGGCATTGTTATAGATCAGTAGGTTCATAATAGTAAATTATTATTATTATTATAGGCGAACCGCAGTTTGGTATAAACCAATTTAGGGATAGTCCTTCCATAGTTTGCTAAAATAACTTCTTTCGTAAATTTAATTGTTTACATAGAAGATCTCATGTCTTCCTTATTAAAGTATTTTTATTACAACCATCACAACTTTTGCCATTTCGTAGGTTGTTTAATGTCTTGATACCTGTGGTCAATTTTACCCAAAAGTAAGTTGTTTTTAAGTAAAAAAATTCAATTACACGATCTTTTTTAGGCTTTGTAATTATGTTTATTTTATTTTCCTAGCTAGTGTTGTTTTTAAGATATTCCAGTTTTAGTAAAAAGAAAGAAATTTCCGGACACCCTGTATGCATACATACAAATATATTTATAATCCTTGCAGAGCGTAATCATTTATCTTTGTTCTTAAAAAAAATATGTCTCAGCGGTAACCGAACAATTCTTTTAATGCCTAGAGTAGGAACAATAATTGCATATTGAACAAAATGTAAGTGGGTTACTCGCTTAATACTTTTGAATGCTCTCTATCAGACTGTAAATTTCGGTGTAAAAATCCTGAATTACTTGTTTGTAAAAATCTACCTGAGAGGTATTCTAGAATACGATGTTATTTCACACCGCATAAGGAGGGACTGGTACTAGAAAATTTGGAAAGTTGGTTAGGATTTGTTAGTTGTTGTTAGACTTCTTGGTAAGACTCGTATCTAAAGGCAGTTTTCATAGTCCTCACTTATACTTAAGGGAACCCTTAATAGTGTACTCATTACGTGTCAGATTAATGAATGTGGTGGAGAATTTTTTTTTGTTTCTTATGCTTTTTGGGGTGCTTAGCCCAAATTCGTTTTTTGGCTTATAATTTCGAAACTGTACATTTCTCCGAAAACCTGTCTAGGAATATGTTAGGAAAAAACATGATTGCAGTTCCAACGCGACATTAATCTTTAAAATCCGTTAAGCGGTATCGCTACGATTGATAGTCATATTTTTTAGGTTTTTGCGATTTTGACTCCGTTTCGAAACGAAATTTTGGTGGGAAGCTACGGATTCAGGCTCAGCGTCAGCCCCCAAAATACATAAAGAACAAGAAAAATTTTACCTTCGCGACCAAAAATGTAAAACCGTCCTATTTCAAAATTTATTTCCTAATATGGAACTATGCTAAAAATGGCAAATGAATAGTTTCAGAGTTAGGGGTAAAAAAAAGTGAAAAAAAAACAGCGAAAATTTTAGGGTGTTTCGCGATTCTGACCCTGTTCCGTAACGAAACATGAACACATAAAACACCACATTTTCCAATGGTATGTACTAGGCCATGGTTACTACACTATAAGAGAATCCTTATTGATTTTGAAATTCATACGGTGATCGGGTTTTTTTCTCCGTAAAAAGACGAGACCGAGGCTAACTCCGGACGCTGCCGTTCCGTCGGTAAAGCAATGTTTGTGTGATGTGGTTGGATTAAGGTACCAAGAAAAAAAATTGTGGTGGGGTTTGTTCGGCAGTCCCATGATCCCATAGCCAAATTCCAACCATTTTTTCATATATTTTGTGGCATCAATAGAAACACATTTGTATGAGGTGTGGTTGAAATTGATGCACAAATAAAAAAGTTTTTCTAAGAAGAACCTGGGTTTGTATGGCTGCCCCATGACCCATGGGTCGATTTTGGCGATTCAAACATGCAGGGCTATCCATTTCGTGGTTAGGAAAGTATAGCCTTACTATCTGACAACTGTCACATGAAACGCGAACCAGACTTGTATTTGTTTAGTTAGTTTGCCATTTCACAACATGGATCGTTTGAACGTCACACAACACGCTAAAATTGTTAAAGTGTTTTACCGAAATGTTGAAACCATTTCGAGCTTTACGACCAGAATATGGTCGTCATAATCAGCCTACCCAGCAACAATATCCATATCAATACGAAAATTCGTAGAAACTGAGTTGGCTAGAAACGTCGGAAAACCTGTGCATCATCGTTTCGCCCGTTAGACCGAAAACACTGGGCGTTAAGCTCCCTCGTAATTTCGCGGTTTGGCGATGTCGCTTGGCCTCCGAGATCATGCGATTTGACGCCTGCAGATTTCAGTCTGTGGGCTACGCGCTACGCAAAACACGGGTTAATGTGATCAATCTTAAGACTTTGGAGCATTTGCGGAACAACATTTGGCAAGTTATGGACGAATAACGACACGAGTTATGCTATAAAAGTCATAAAAAATGACCTCGAAAGGATTGTGTACTGTAAAAGGTCCCGAGGAAGGCATTTGACTGATGTTGTAATTCACATATATAATGGCATCGTCCAAGCATTAAAATGAAATAAAAATATCACCCACATCTGAACGGCTTGTGTGTTTTTTAACTTCACTTTCCAAATGTAAATGTTTAAAGAAAATAATTGTAACATTCAATAAATATGATTCTTAAAAGGAATGGTTCGTATCCCAAATGAAATTAATATTTTTTAATGTACCCAGAAACCTTCGGTCATTCAGGCAACCAAACATTACATAAATATATGTGGAAACTAATCATAACTAAACATCCAACCAAATGGTAATAAATTACAAGTGTTCACATTAACATGGGCGTTCGATAAGTAAATTGACTTACTCGTCTGAAAACTTCAGGTTAGTACAACAACATTATAGTTATACATGGTTGATAATAATTTCGCAGTACAAAAAGTGCTTCCTGATGAAACTGCAATATAATGGTACAACCTTACAGGTTTTCTACTTAATTTCAAGCATGAGAATATACAAGCCAGAGCTTATCCGCCTTCGCATTTTAACACACTCATTCGATTGATTTTCTATTTTAAATCAATCTATTTTCATAGATCGTTCATGTAAATTCGTGCGTTGCTTTAATTTTATAATTTATCGATTCCAGAGAGCCTTGGCTCGAGTAATTATAGCGGATATATAATGCAGTTCTTTAAAAAATAATTGAAATAATTTCATTACTATAGAATAAATTTGCTAATTGGATGTCGGATAAAACTATCGGCATAATACAGATGTTACAAAATATCGATCATACATTTGTGGTCCGATACGCTTAGTTTAATTGAATAGCTGCAGTAAAATTTGCAAATCATTTCCATAAACATGATATTTTATAATGATCACACAATAACCTATATGCGAACGAAGATCAAGTGTTGTCCAAGGTTTGTCACAACAGGAAAATGTTCACCAATACTCTAGGTAAAATTTTCCGATTAGACTTTATTTTCCAGCCTTATGCTAATTCAACCAATGACTTCATAGATGTATACAAGTACGCATAATATGTTATGGTGTGTGCATAAAGAGCCTATATTATTCAGCATATGCATTGCCTTAACAAATGAAACAATTTCCGTCAGCGTAGTTCACTTTTACTAATTACTTGCAACGTTCATTTGTAATTATAATCTAAACTGATCGGATGATTCGATTTCACTAGAATTTCTCTAAAGTGTATAGTGGTCGAATGACACAAGATCCTCATACATCTGAAGCTGAACACGAGCCATTGGATGTGCTGCGGTTTTCGCTTCATGCGAATGATCTAATTAATATTCGTATAGAAAACATACCTACCGTATTGACAATATGGAATTGACTAGATGTGTTAAAACGAAGAAATAACACCAGATGCAGAAATTGATGTTGAATTTCTTATATGCAGGCTCTGAAAACCGCATTGAACCAATTGTGGCTATACTTGACTCGTGATGTCGTTGTTGTCTTCAACCTAAACTTGTGCCAGACATGCTTTCGCATCTTGGATAAAAGTGGAGTATTGTATGTGTCCTAAGGTATTTAAGGGCATAGTGTTTGTTTTATATTCATTATACATTACATATTGGAAAATGTTTTCCCTCACTTTAGATGTTGAATTAAAAGTCAATTTATTATAAAGAGTTTCATATCAATAAGTCTAACGAGTCTACGAAACTACATTTCCTAGTTAATTTATTTACGATTGATGTTAGATTTTGAATGCGTGAGCGCCTCGCAATAAATCCAGCTGTCGTGAAAGCGATCCTTACAATGAAACAAATAAAAGCCTTCAAATTTCTTGAATGAGAGTGAGTCTTTAGAATGTACCTGGACATTTTACCTACACTTATTAGCAAGCCCGGGAAGGAAGAATATCACAGAACTATATATTTTTCTATGAATTATAAAATATCACTCAAGTAGATGCAGTTACAGCCTGCACGATAAAGTATTCCAATTGAATTTAATCTCATGTCAACTTCTGTCGATATTACACTTGATGGATACATGTAAAAGTGAAATTGGCATTCTAATCCCTCTGAACTGAAATGACGTGAACTGAAAAAAAATCATCGTTGAATCAATATCCGCTCCAGATAAATATTAAGACTGACATTCGATTTAATTGGATGGACTTATCCACATTTCAGAGCGCATAATTGCCTGGTATTTCTAATTATTCATATCTGCACTTTATCTTCCAGATCGAGAGCGCTGAGGCCGATCTGCTTTATTTCAAATCCTATTCATATGGTACAGGCAGGCCCCAATGTGTGTACTTAAAATGCTTCTCGTCACATCATTTGGTGTTATAAAAAAGTGATGCTAGATTAATTCAAATCGATCAGTTTTAATCACAATCCTAAATTGCGCTGACAATTTAATAACAGCAAAATGTCATCTGTTGATACATAAGTATAGCATATCATTTTGTTAATTAGTTACGCAATTTATGGTGATAAGAAGAAGAAGAAATAAGATATTTTGAAGTGCCTCCACTCACCCCAATGAAGGAAGAGAGACATGTATGTATAAACTTAATATTCTTGGATAACTTTACAGTGCAGCTTTGAACTCATGTAAATCTCAAACAATGGGTTTTGGGTTCTATTGTATATATGATATCGTAAAAGATTTAAAACGCCAAAGCTTATAAATAAAATATAATGGCCGGGTTTCTGATTGCTCTTATTCAGTACCTGTCGGCTGTTTAGTCTTATCGCATAGAGAAGACACACACAATATTCAGAAAGCTTTTCCATAATATTGAATGGAATTTTTGTTTATTTTTATTTATTCATTGTTTTGTTTTTTTGCATAGCTACGCCGTATTTTGCCGGGTTACGCCATCATTTTAGATTGAACAATTATTGCGCACTTTTATCCAACAGCGCGAATAAGCAAAAGATAACATAACTATGCAAAATTAACAAAAAATCAATTCAATATAATGGAAAAGCTTTTTGAAAATAGTGTGTGTCTTCTCTATTCGATAAGACTAACCATTCTACAAGATCTACGAGAGAATGGGCCAATATCTTTGATAACTCAAGCTAGCATTTTTTCAAGAGTTATGGAGCTTTTAAAAAAGGTCTAAAATGAAAATATTATAATTTATTTTTTAGTTCAGCGCCGAATGTTCCAATAAAATTCGAATGTGTTATAATCATCGCAGAGGAAATTTGATGTAGAATTTTTGCCGCTCGATGGCCATATTTTGGCTTACCTTTCTTCGGCTAATATTGGAAACTCCATTATTTTTTCAGTGAATTCTTAAGCGCTGTTTTCACGATGGATTTGTCGTCCAACTTTTGAGCATCCAAACAAGTTGGACACCAAATCCATCGTGTAAACAGAAGTTGGACAACAAGTTTGAAGTGGAACAAGCATTCAAACAAATCCATCGTGAAAACAGAAGTTGGACAACTTGTTTTAGATGCATTGATTATAGTCCAATCGAAATATAAATATACTTTCTAATAATAAAGAATTAATGCGCCTGATTACCAATATCTGTGCACTATCATCCAATTCTGGCGTTCCGTTGACTTTTGGGGCACGCTGTATACTCATTCGGGCATATTTCCCTAAATGTTTAAAATATTCACGAGAAAAATAAAATAAAAAGCAAATATATTTTTCCTGTACTAATACGTGTTGCAAAAACTGATAACGTTTTACGACCGCTCCAACTTTCAACTACTGTTTACACGGCCAACAAGTTGGATAGGATTTGTTTGAGAGAATATCGTACGTGTAAACAGCCTTCCAACTTGGATAAGTTTGAGGGAAAAGTTGGATGCAAACAAGTTTGATGCCATCTAAACGCCCCTTTATTTGCACATTTTTATGACGATTGTGTATTTTTCTAAAAAAATTTTATCAGTCATTTGAAAAAATGCGGATTCGAAATCCAAAAACAGGACAAAGCAGGGAGTTGGCAGGACGACAGGTTAAGTTAAAAAAATACCGGCGTACAGAGGGCTGCGCCCGCAATACGAGGGTTTTTTAGAATTTTGATGCATAGTGAATATTTTTTGTACATAGTATATTTTATAAGCAATAGATAAGAATTGTGCACAGCATTAATGAAATGCTTCCTGCAAATCTATTTTTGGATTGGTCTAAATAAACGCGTTCCAGAATTCCACCTTTAATTAGACCAATCCAAAAATAGATTTACTATTTACCCAGTTTGTATAAAAGTACTCCAAGGCAAATCTACAGGCATTTTTAGATTTAAGATTTTTGATGGCCTTTGAGAAAAAAAACTCAGGCAAACGTAAGGATGGCTTGGCTTTCCTATGAGTATTGAACAAGTATAATTTTGCAGCTATTCAGGGACACCCTGTTAATTTGGTCCTGCAATAAAATATTTGTGGCAAATATTATTACCACTCTATGCATTTCCACCAAATTACATGTTCATATGTTTCATCAAGTTAAAAGATATACATTGAAGAAATGCTTAAGAGGCTTCCCTTGCATTGTGAAAGGCCCTTTCTAAATACTTACTTGGCTATATTTTCGGTTTGGATGCAGTTATTCGAATGAAAATTCGTAGACATAATTCCTATGTAATTTTCTAAAAACCCTTAGTAGAATTTTCATATTTGGAAACCTAAGAGGGGCTACACACGAACAAATTGAAATTTTACAAATTTACTGTTATTTACTTTTCCTTAGCAAAAGTCAACAGTCTTAATATTTAACGTATATAAGGCCATACTGACCAATCTTTGTGCAAAGTTTCATATCGATCCCTATAACGGTTTAGAAAAACGGAGCTCGAAAAGGAAGTTTAACTTTAAACGCCAATAACTTTTTTACCGTTACTCGAAACCTGAAAATTTTAACTGATAAGAGATGTACTCGTTTAGATCTTTGATTTAAATACCCATACGTCAATCTCCGATAAAAACTAAAAAAGTCAACTTTTTTCAAACGTTCGGGACATCCTGTTATCTTCTTCCTAACAACTTCTAAGGTATTTGTGCCAAAGACTGTAACCATTCTACACATTCCTACCAAATTTCATGACAATCGGTTGAGCCGTTCGCGAGTTATTTAGTGAACAGACGGACAGACGGACAGACGGACGGACGGACAGACGGACAGACGGACAGACGGACGGACGGACAAAATCGATTTCATAAGGGTTTTTTGAAAAATAAATTTCTAAAAAACCCTAAAAAGCAGGATTGTCCTGCCAAAACCAGGACGGATAAGTCCATTAACGTATGAGTCAAATAAATAAATCGGTCACATATTCAAAAATGAGGTACAATAGCAACATATTTTAAATTGTCTATCTACCACTCCGATCAAGAGACGCGAGAGCGTCTCGCCCGCCAAAGGAAAAAGAAAAACGAAAGCGAACAAGTCTATGATTACCGGAGACAACTTGCTTTTTTGTTTGACCAGGCTACAGCCTTCCAGGCAACAGCCCCCAAAATTTTTTTTTTACCAAAATATTCCACATATCCTGTTCTAGTGCCTTTCCAAATAAAATCTTCGATCGGAACAATAACGGGTAAGATATATGCAATAAACGATGAAATTTTCACCCTCACAGACTTAAGCGAGTAACCCAATTTCAGAATGAAGTCTACAGTTGCAGAAAGACTTGCTTCTACTGTCTCTGTTCGTGATGGAATTTTTATGAAATTTGGAACGAATGATCCTCTGGTGGTCCTTCTAAAGAATCAATGTCTTCCATTTAGATAAGTGGATGGAATAACGGTAAATTAATAGGTAAAGTTAACAAAAGATTTCCAACAATTGCGTCTATCGGCTCATCGCATTGACCATTTTTTAAAACACACTGCGGCATTGGGACATTTGGATATTGGGACACCGGGAGACTGGGAGACTAGGATCTTGGGGTAGTGGGATATTAGGAAATTGGGACATTAGGGTCTTGGGACATTAGGACATTGGGGCATTAGGCACAATGGGGAAACAGGGACGTGGGGACATCGGCATATTGGGGCATTGAGACATCAGGATATTGGGGCATTGGGACATCAGGATATTGGGACAATGGGACATTGGGACATTGGGACATTGGGATATTGGGACATTAGGACACTGGGAGACTGGGACATTAGGACACTGGGATATTAGGACATTGGGACATTATGACCTTGGGACAATCGGACATTGGGAGACTGGTACATAGGGGCATTGGACCACTGAAACATCGGAATGTTGTGACATTGGGACATCGGGATATTCGCACATAGGGGCACTGGGATATAAGAACATGTGAACATTAGGGTCTTGGGTCATTAGGACATTGGGATAATAGGACATCAACACATTAGGACATTGGGACATTAGGTACACTGGGGAAACTAGGACGTGGGAACATTGGGGCACTGGGACATCGGGATATTAGAACATTGGGACATTGTAACATTGGGATATTGGCACATTGGGATATTGGAACATTGGGATACTGGGACATTAGGGCACTGAGATACAGGGACATTGGGCACAAAACAAAAATATTAGTTGGCTATTTAAGTATGCAAAAATATATGATATCTGACCAAAAACAACAAAGTTGTAAAAGTTACCCCGCCAAAGAAAAATTCATCTGCCGCTCACTCCAATCCGCTGCTCATATCTAATTTTGTTTGCTGGATGTACTTTTGTTTTAGGTGTAAATGCTGGAGAAGTTTAAATGTGCAGGACTACTTCTTAAAGTAATTTGGAGGGAGCCGTCAAAGTGGCACTGAATAAAATGTTAAAGCTCCCACCAAATTACTTTAAGAAGTAGTCCTGTACATTTAAACTTCTCCAGCATTTACACCTAAAACAAAAGTACATCCAGCAAACAAAATTAGATATGAGCAGCGGATTGGAGTGAGCGGCAGATGAATTTTTCTTTGGCGGGGTAACTTTTACAACTTTGTTGTTTTTGGTCAGATATGTTATACCAAAGATACCAAGTGATACAGTATACAAAGATGTTTTAAATTTCGGGCGGGCGCGATGCATCTGACAGATTAAGTGGCCAGTTTTTGTTGCGCCAATCAGCGATAGAAAAGGGAGAGATCTGAAACTCACAATAGCTTAATTTTTATCGATCAACTACCTAAAGCAGTTTTCCATTTCTATCTACCATATGTCTGAGGGTGGCGGGAGGGGATGAAATAATCTTTCAGATGTATTGCGCCCGATTGTGATATTTTATCATTTTCTATGAAAATTTCCACTACTTGTTATACTCTTCTTGTTATAATAACGTTGTGTTGACTTTTAGTCTCACCAAGTCGTTCAATATGTGTTTTTAGTAAAATAAGCTCACATTTTTTAAGCGGTCGAGTTGATGGAGGTTTTTTAAATATTGATTCTATTAAAAGCGGAGTATTCTTAGAAAATTTAAAATATGAAGGGTATCAAACTTTGTGAGCCAGTTTTTGTTTCTAAAATTTCGTAGAACTGTTTCAAAAAGACAATGCAACAATAAATAAGAGTCTAAAATATACATGTCAGATGCATTGCGCCCGATAGTGTTAGGATTAGTATTGCGCCCTCCGGAAGGTTAAAAAAAAACTCATTAAACTACCCTAATTCCAGCGTACTTTTTTTCGAATTTTTGATTTAATCCAAATTCAGTGACAAATAATTATTCTAACCAAAAAAATCTCAATTTTGTTGAATTGTTGATTCTTGACAATCATATTAGAGAGTTTTAGCATATCGGTTAAAATATAACGATAGTTCGAATAGGCTTTGACATTTTCTATGAAAGATTCGCTTGCCTGCCGTAGGCAAAACAGTATACCACAATTTTTCATGGTCCAAGTAGGCATACTAGTGCAGTCATATTAGCATTTCAAATAGAAAAAAATAGAGTGAGGCTAATTTTTGTTGTTTTTGAATCAGTGGGCTCCCAGGAATCTACAACTGATTTTGCTAAAAAAAAAATTGATCGGAAAGGTCCCAAAAAGGACAAAAAGGATACTCTTTAATCCTTGACCGGAGGTCGGCATGCGGGGTATCATATCAAAGGGGACGTCGAGTACATGACATATCCGGTGTTTGTTTCCTCAACGGAATAAATCGAGCTTAAATGGAAAATTTTCGCGTTTCCCGTGTATTTTTCCAAAGCCTTAACTACGAGAATAATTCAAGTTGTCACGACTTTTATCACTTTCCAGAATCTATAATAGCTGAAGATTCTATCGTTAAATTTGCTAAGAAAAAAGTTGATCGGAAAGCTCTGAAAAAGGACATAAAAGGACACTAATTGCACACCTTAGTCGAACGTGGGCATGTGGGGTGTCATATCAAAGAGGATGTCAAGTACATTCCATATCATTTGTTACTTGTTCCAAGGACCCTAAAAGGAGAAAATTGGGCTCAACTTAAAAATTTTTTGTTTCCCGTATCTGTATCTTTGTAAAGCCGTAATTTTCCATTTAAGCCCGACTTATTCCATTTGGTGTCCTTGAGACAGGAAACAAGCACCGGATATGCAATGCACTCGACGTCCTCTTTGATATGACACCCCACATGCCCACGTTCGATCAAGGTGTGAAGTTAGTGTCCTTTTATGTCCTTTTTCAGAGCTTTCCGATCAACTTTTTTCTTAGAAAATTTTATGGAAGAATCTCCAGCTATTATAGATTCTGAAAAGTGATAAAAGTAGGGACAACTTGCATTATTCTCGTAGTTATGGCTTTGGGAAGATACACGGGAAACTCGATAATTTTCCATTTAACCTCGATTTATTCCTTTGAGGGTCCTTGAAACAGGAAACAAACACCGGATATGTAATGTACTTGACGTCACTTTGACATGATACCCCGCATGCCGACCTCCGGCCAAGGATTAAAGAGTATCCTTTTTTGTCCTTTTTGGGACATTTCCGATCAAAATTTGTTTTAGCAAAACCAGTTGTAGATTCATAGAAGCCCACTGATTCAAAAACAACAAAAATTAGCCTTACTCTATTTTTTTCTATTTGGAGGCCTGAATTTGGATATTTTGACTGCACTATACGAACTTGGATATATCACAATCTTTTTTTATTAGAGGATAAACCGAAAGAAAAGTATCATCTTTTAAATCAAGTGTTTTTCATTACAGCATCCAACTCGGCGAACATCGTTTGTTCTAAAAGAAAGGAAGGCATTACTGAAGCCGCACTACAAATACATATGGATCAAGGGTAACCAAGTTTACATTCGGAAAGATGCAGAAGCGAAAGCAATTTTAATTAAAAATTTAGATATGATGAAAAATCTTGTTCCGCAGGAATAATACTAATAGAAATTATTACTATTATTTTTCTTCTTTTCTATTTTAAAATATGCCGCAGGTTATAAATGATGATATTCATAATTACAAAAATACTTGTTCAAAAACTTTGAGTAGTGTCAACCTCTGTAATGAGTTTTTGGTTGTAAAAAACAAAGCTTTACGAGTATTCTATCTTAATATACGTAGTTTACCTAAGAATTATGATGAATTTATTTTACTAATGAATGAAATGAATTTCTCATTCGATATTATTGTATTGACAGAGACATGGATTGAAAAATCGAACTCCTTTAATATCCCTGGGTACTTAATGCTTAATGCCGGCACTAAATATAATAAAAGTGATGGTATAGTTATATACATAAAATCTACATTTTCTGTGGTTACTCATGACATTGAAATTTTAGGGGCTAACTCCTTGAGTGTTGAAATATCTGATGAAAACGTCAAATTTAGTGTTACTGGAATTTATAGATCCCCTAGTAGATGTGCTATAGAATTTGTGAACTCCCTAGATGATTACTTAAATTCATCTATAGGCGCTAAAAATCATTTGATAGTTGGCGATATGAATATAGATATTTCAAAAAAGTCACAGTCCGTAATCGCAAACGAATACCTCGACACGTTAACAAAATATGGTTTTATTCAATATCTGTCCGGATCCACAAGAGTAGGTTCACAATCATCTTGTATTGACCATGTACTTCTAAAGAATCCTTTTCACTTTCATTCTTCTCCCGCAATTTTGGAGACGTATACATCACGGATCACTACAGCATCATTGCTCAAATTGAATTTGATGACATTGTCTTCTCTTTTAATTCTAAAAAGCGTTTTGCCGAATATAAAACTAACTATTCTAAGCTAGGAAATAGTCTACTATTAGTGGATTGGACTGTTTTATACGAAATAGATTATACCGACGAATCAAGTGATCAATTCTTCAAAATATTAGACCAGCATATTAAAAACTCATCTGATTATTTTCGGAATTCTCGTAACTCGAAGTTAAACCCTGTGAAGAAGTGGGCATCTGTTGGCATAATAACTTATATTCGTGAAAGGAATAGGCTGGCTAAATTGAAAAACAATGATCCTAATAACGTAAGGTTAGCTGAGATGTATAGGACCTACAGAAATAACCTTAACGCTACAATCAAAAAAGCAAAACAACTTCACTTCCGGAAAGAGTTTAATAGTGTCTGTAGGAACAGTAAGAAGTTATGGACAAAAATATACGAGGCAGCTGATTATAACTGCATAAAAAATGTGATAATATTCCTAATAGAATTATTTCAGCTAACAACATAACTTTAAGCGAACTAGGCGATATTGCTAATGAAATGAACAAGCCTTTCACTATTGGTGAGAATATATTAAATAACAATTATACACAAAATTCCTTACCCACTCAGAGAAAAAAACGCACATTCATATTAAAAGCTCCACATTTAAATTGAACGCAGTATTCGTTTGAAAAATATCGTTTGATTTGAACGAGTTCTCATTTACGCTAAGAGAATTTCTTTTAAAACAAAAGAGCAGCTAAACCGCAAACGACGGTCTTTTAAATTAAATGATTCCGCATTACATAGTAATGTGTATACATTCCTTTACGTAACAAATACACATACCTAAAAGACGCTATGCCAAAATATCATTTGTTTCAACGTAGCACAACAAGTAGTTAATACTTCTGGCCGGTCCGATGAGTCTCACGTGTTCATGTTCATTCCAAACAAATGTGTAGTGTCTAACAACAAACGCGTATTAGAATCTTCGTCGATGTTAAGAGTGTTTTCGAGAATGTACTTTTGCATTCATCTGGAGGAATGGACGCTTGCACACGTGCAATTTAAGTTTAGCGGGTGTTAGAATAAAAGTGTAATGTATTAACCATATTAAAATTATACCTAAAAAAAAATAAAGTGTTTTTCTGAAGTTTCCATAAGTTTTATTCTTTATTGATTTGTCAACCCAGGTAACAGTAAGTATTTAATCGAATGGAGAATGGACAATCAAACAGAATGTATTATTTTATTTCAGCAGAGTTTGCTTTTAATTCCATGTAAAACTCAATTATTTTGAATGGGGTAATTTCTATGAAATGAAAACGCGATGCGTTACTTTCGAAATACATACCGTTTCATTAAAAAGAATGCTTCGTTTATTTAAAATAACAAAAATTTTCAATATAAAAACGAAGACGTTTGATACAATTGCCTTTCATTTATTTAAAATGTTTTACCCGTTTACAATAAAAGAATAAGTGTTTATTTCGATGAAAAATACGTTTAAATCGACTGGCTCCTTCTTTCTTTTCTTTTCTTTTCTTTTAATTCAAACGCTTTTTTACAACTCATTATGCTTTTGAAAGAAACGCAACTCGTTAGAATTAAACGAATTTGCGTGTGGAGCAAAATCAAAAGCGCAAATCGTTTGAATTAAATATATTTCATTCAATATTAGTGAATATTTCTCTGAGTGACGAATTAGTCGATCCTCTTTTCAGACCAATTCTACCCTTTCCTTTCGAGCCGTTAGCTCCTCTGAAATAGTAACAATAAGGCGCCAGGAGCAGATGGTATTACTTCTTTATTGTTAAAAAAAAAATTCTGGAGTGTCAGGAGTAGGCCGAAGTGAATGGATATTTCCTGGGGATATTGAAACACAGTGTATATATATAGGTTAACAATACTTTATTTGTCAAAAACTGAACTTAATCACTACACGGACAATAGGACACGGACGGACGGCTGACGGTTTTAACCGGACTACGGCTTGTTTCTTTCAACTCGGACTGACGGACTTATTACTAGATTATAGCGGACGGACAGATAGACTTATTTAACGAACGGCGGCGGACGAGTATCGGGTAAACTATATCGGTCGGCGGACGGTGAACGACTGACTATGAGTGCCAGGCGTCGTCGTATTCTAGTTGGCCACCAGGGTTGCCGGTTGACATGACAGCTCGGCCTTTCCTGCCTCGGAATCGTCCTCGATGACGTCAACATCGTCCTCAGAAACTTCGGGTGGTTCCAAGCACCAAGGGCGAATCTTCTCGGAAGTATACACAGAGCAGAAGGACTTCGATGTTTGCAGGCCGGGCACATTTTCGATCAAATACCGGTCCTTACCAAGGACACGAGAAATAATATAGGGACCCTTATACTTAGGCTCTAACTTTCGGCTTTCCCCAGTGGATGCGGCGTCGTTCTCGATTAATACGATGTCATCAATGGCGTACTCTCTCGGTAATGAATGTTGCTTGTCGAAACGGTCCTTCCAGCGGAGTCGTTGACGTGTGATGTTCTCCATCGCAAGCTTTCGTTTCGTTCCGACATCAGCGGCGATCGGCTCGAGTTCGTTCGCAACATCAACCTCATCTTGTAACACTGAAATGAGACTATTAGCGGTTAAGTCCCTTAACTTGAAGTCAAATACGATTTCGTTCGGACTAAATCCCGTCGTCGCGTTCTTTTGTGAGTTAACAGTCCACTGTAGTGTCGGTAATAATTCGTCCCAATTGTTTTTATTTTCCACGGTAGTCGATAAAAACGAAAGTATAGTCTTATTCGCGCGCTCCACTTGCCCGTTCGCGCGAGGGGTTCGGACAGCGGTTTTAATGTGAGTGATTTTATAAGTTTCACAAAAGGTCGCGAAATTTTTAGACGAAAAGGCGGTACCACGATCCGAGACGACCACTTGAGGCAGTCCAAAGTAACTGGCCAAATCGGTCAATGCGTTCAAAACCGGTTGGGTTGATGTATTTCGCACGGCTTTTACTACTAAATATTTGCTGAAGGCGTCCGATATAGCGAGAATGTACATATTTCCCTTCTTGCTACGTTTAAAGGGGCCAAGGTGATCGATATGTAGCTGACGAAATGGTATTGGTGTTACATCGGCACAGTATAATCGTCCTTCGTGTTTTCCCGCGCGAGATTTATAATAACAACAATTCACACACGCTGCGATGTAATCGTTCACGAATTTTCGCATTTTAGGAAACCAATAATATTGTCCAATTCGTTCCAATGTTTTTTCGACACCAAAATGACCGCAATTATCATGACAATGCTGCACGACACGGAATTTAAGCGATTTCGGCACTACTAATTTGAGTCCTTCACTCGTTTTACGGAACAACCGGTGCTGTTTTAATTCAAAGTCCGATTTAATTTGTTTCACCTGCACGTCTACAACTTCGTTTTTCAGAACGGCGACTATGTGTCGCAGGTGATCGTCTTTCAACTGCATCACATATATCCAATCGTCACTTCCGGTTGAAATGGCGAATGTGAATCCGGCGGTTGCAGGTTCGGTCGGCGGTAAATCGGGAGCACGACTCAGCGCATCGACATGAGCAAGGCGTTTCCCTGCACGGTGTACAATATCAAGATCGTATTCCATTAATCGTAACATCCATCTCGCTACGCGTGGCTTCATCTCGGTGTTAGATTTAATCTGAGCAATCGCAGAACAATCGGTGACTATACGAATTTTTCTACCCAGAACGTAAACTCGAAATCTATCTAACGTTTCAACGACGGCGAGCACTTCAAGCTCATAGCTGTGATAGATACTTTCGGCTGCGGTACAATGACGACTATAGTAGAAAACAGGTTTCCAGCACTTCCCGTCGATGGACTGTAAGAGGACTCCGGCTAGCCCAATCGTACTGGCATCCGTATGTATTTCGTGTTGCGCATGAATATCGAACAATGCCAACACCGGCTCGTTACACAAAACAAGTTTGAGTCGCTCGAATGATTTCTGCTGTTCGACGTCCCACGAAAATTGTTCCGGCTTCCGAAGTAGTTGAGTTAGCGGTGTCGCTATAAGTGCGTAGTCCTGCACAAATTTCCGGAAGAATCCGGTGAGCCCCAAGAACCTTCTCACCTCGGTGATGTTTGATGGCTGCTTAAAATTTTCGATAGCAGACACCTTTTCACTTCCCGGTCGGATACCGTTTTCGTTTACTATATGGCCCAGGTAATTTATCTCGTCGGCCAAGAATTTACATTTGTCCAACCGCATTGTCAGACCGTACATTTCCAAAATTTGGAAAAATTTTCGAAGAGACGTAAAACCGCTTTCAACATCTCGGCTCGGCAGAATGATATCGTCCAAGTATGCTATCGCTTCTCCGGGATCCATGTGAGAGACGATTTCGTTGATCAGCTGTTGAAATACTCCAGGCGCATTTACGAGACCAAATGGCATACGTGTATATTCGTAATGCCCATTGTGGGTAACGAAAGCGGTGAATGCCTTTGACTCGTCGGCCATTTCGACTTGATGATACCCCATCCGGAGATCCAATACGGTATAATATTTGTTTCCGGAAAGCTGCATAAACTGATCTTCGATATTCGGCATCGGGAATGGTTGTTTGACCGTAATACCATTCAATCGTCGATAGTCGACACATAACCGACTTTCTCCATTTTTTTTCTCAACCAATACTATTGGCGACGCATATGCGGAAGTAGACGGCTGAACAATACCAGCGTCCAATAGTTCGGCAACCAGTTTCTCCACTATTTCGCGTTTGGCGTACGGAATGCGATACGGTTTACTTGCGATCGGCTGACAAGTGGTAAGAGAGATCGACATTTGCAGCTTGGAACATTTTCCCAACTCGAAAATATTTGTGGCAAACCTGCCTCGGTGTTCGGTTACAAGGCTCTCCACTCGTTGACGTTCATTCTCGTTCAACGATTTGCCAACGTCTATCGCTTGCTCATTCTCGAGCCAACACTGTTCGCCACGGATAACTAAGCAGTTGCCCTGTCGGCACAATACGTCACGGCCCAACAAAACATCGTGTTGCAAATAGTCATCCGCGACCACTAGTGCATCGGTTTCGCATTTTCCGCCGTCAATTTCCAAAATCGCACGAGTTTTGTTTTTACACTGGTAATTTCCACCAGCGAATCCGTTTATGCACACGTCACATGCAACCACATCACCGATTTTGTACGCGAAAGATTCTCGGAACAACGTGCGATTACTACCTGGGTCGACCATCGCTACTACTTCGTGGCCGTTTACATCGATGGTTTTAACGATTTCTGACGTTTCGACGCTGCCAAATTGACTCGTTTTGATCTCGTACGTTTTTGTTTGCGGCACCGGCTTTGTAGACCGCTCCGGACAGTCAACCGTTTTGTGGGTGGTACGGGAGCACACGGAACACCGCTCGCGACGTTGAGGAAGGGGACAACGGATTGATATATGCCCCGGTTTAAAACAATTATAACATACGTTTTTATCGCGATTGTCAGACTTTTGGAAAGGCGAAGATGGTGGGTCGTTCCATCTGCGGTTTGCGTGTGATATGTCCGTATATCGCGGTTTAGCAACACTGCCACATTTTACAGAGTTACAGGCACTGTACTGTTTGATTGCAATCAGCAAATCGGAGCACTGTCGGAATGTTTGAGTCGAAGTAATTCGAGAGAAATCCGAGTCACCACACCCACGAATGACGTACCGTACGATCGCCATGTCCGGCAAATGACACTGGCGACCCAACGCCAATATGCGATAATAAAACTGTTCTAACGTTTCGGGTGACTGACGTTTCGCGTCGGCGATTTCGACGTGCAAATCCGCAATGTTTTTAGTATCCGGAAAATCGATTAAAAACTGGTGAACGAAACCGGACCACGAATCAAAAACGGGCAAACTTTCGGCCCACGTTTTGGCAGGTCCTTTTAACTTCGACCATATTGCCATCAACAACACTTTTTCGTTCCAACCGTACGCAATTTTCAGATCCGTCACACGCGAAACAAATTGTTCCGAACTAAGAGTCCCGACAGCAAAAGGGTTAAACTCTGGGAGAATGTCAATGATGTCACGCACGCTCGTATTGCACGATGAGAATGTTTGTTGCGGGTACGCAAAATATGGCGGTGGCGGAGCACAAATACTATTTACAGGCGCGACGGAGACAGGAACTTGTGCCGTAGACGGGTGGACGGTGTTGTATACGGGATAAGATAAGCCATATGGCGAATTTTCCGAAGACGATGTCACTGTCGGTGCCATTGTGTACGTCGATGGTTGTGTTAGTGTCGGCTGCGGCGGCGGCGCAAGATGGATACACGTCGATGGTGGTAACGATGATATGTTCGGTGATTGACTGTACTGCGATTGCGAAGCCATCGTGACGAGAGCGATTGGCGGTCGGGAAAAGATCGGAGTAGACGCGCTGTATGGCACATTCTCGACTGTTTTCGTCGTAAGTTGTCGGATCGTCTCCTCCAACTCACTCACACGACTAGACAACATGTCCACACTCGCCGTCTCGCTCGCGCTAACGTGATTTTGCAACCGCTCGACAAGAACCGACTTGTTTCCGAAATTGGGCAGCCCGGCAAGCCGACATTTTTCGCGTAACTGTTTTACGGTAAAATCGCGTAAATTTAACATTTCGACACGTTTTGGACACTGTAATTACGTTTTCACCACAATATACCCCAATATCCCACTTCTGACATGTCAGGAGTAGGCCGAAGTGAATGGATATTTCCTGGGGATATTGAAACACAGTGTGTATATATAGGTTAACAATACTTTATTTGTCAAAAACTGAACTTAATCACTACACGGACAATAGGACACGGACGGACGGCTGACGGTTTTAACCGGACTACGGCTTGTTTCTTTCAACTCGGACTGACGGACTTATTACTAGATTATAGCGGACGGACAGATAGACTTATTTAACGAACGGCGGCGGACGAGTATCGGGTAAACTATATCGGTCGGCGGACGGTGAACGACTGACTATGAGTGCCAGGCGTCGTCGTATTCTAGTTGGCCACCAGGGTTGCCGGTTGACATGACAGGAGTTATAATACGACCTCTTCAGCATATTTTTAACAACTCTAGAAAAGAAGGTAAATTCCCGACTCGTTTTAAGCATGGCTTGATAGTTCCTCTACATGAAGGTGGAAGCAGAGAAAATTTGGATAATTACCGACATATTTCATTAGTTTCGAATATAGGAAAAATATACGAAAAATGTCTGAAAAGCCAACTAATGGAATATTTATCAGAACACAATATACTAGCTAGTAACCAGTATGGGTTCAAGAACGGGACTAGTACTGATGACGCATTGTATGACGTCACTAAATATACAGTAGAGCGTCGATTATCCGAACTAATGTTGACAAGGGTGGTTCGGATAAACGAAAGTTCGGTTAATCGAGCTTCCATAGAAAAATTAGAAAATAGCCGAAATGTGAAATTACGCGAAGAACTGAAAACGTGTAAAACGACTAGAACTGAACAAAAATGAAAAATTCGATGCAATTGAGCGATGAAGATGAGAGGTTGCTTCCGTCAGACCCTTGATTTTTCATTTTATTCGGTGTATTTAACAAGAAAAGAAGCTGAGTGCCCGGTTCGGTTAATCGAGTGTTCAGATAATCGAAGTTCCGATAATCGACGCTCTACTGTATATATAACGCAGTAGACAATCAAGATAAAAATGTTTTTTCAGATGCAAACACTAGTTTAAATGTTGTCAGTAATTGCCTATTTGATTTGAAAATGGGTTTGAATTTGACCAAAACCAAATTTATTGCTTTTGGGCAAATAGATTCCTCAATCGATAATTTATTCCTTAAAATCGGAAATGTTGAAAGGGTCACTAATACCAAGTATCTTTGTATTATAATTGATGAGAATATGAAATGGGAACAACATATTGGATATATTACTAATAAGGTGAGAAAAACAAATCACCTATTTTTTATACTGCGTAATATACTCTGTCGCAAAACCATCAGAATGACTTATTTTGCTCTTGTCCAAAGGATTATCCAGGATGTTAGTTTGGGGATCTACAAATTCTAATGTATTGTCACCACTAAGCAGCCTACAAAGTAAATTAATTAAAATATGTTTATGTAAACCAAAGTATTAGGTATTCTACAAGCCGAGCCTTTTTAGATTTTAATGTTATGAGCATCCGTTTGTGTTCTATTAAAATTTGTTTTTCGCAACCAACCTCTATTTCCTTTATACCTCTCAGGATATGCTACTAGAAGTCAGGCAAACTGATTTTTGAAACTATCGAAATGTAAATCATCATTAATGTGTAAACACTCTTCTATTTTAGGGCCAAAAGCATTTAATATGTTACCTCTCGAAGTAAAAAATCAATTAGCTCCACTTAACTATAGCTTAATATTGAAGCGTCTATGCTTCTTCCTTTTTTGTTGAAATTATTACAATCTTAGCATAATTTTCTTCTTCTTATTATTATTATTATTTAATTTTACATTTACATTAAATATTCCTTCAATGCGTCTGCTTTTACCGAAGCGTGCAGCTTTGGAACATGGAATACCTCGAAACTAGGGACACTTCGAAGAGATTCATTAGCTTCTTGGATACCTAAGATTCTTTTGTGTCGCCTATTATTATCAGCCTTTTTGGGAATAACATTACCAGAGGAGCTTTTTTGATATTTATCTGTTTTACGTACTGTGACACATTTATCAATCGGAGATTGAATTTTGTTAACATTAGAAGGAATTATAGAAGATGTAGATGTATAACAGTAGAAGTCTCCGCTTCTTGGCTATTCTCAGAAGATTTCGCAATAACTTTCTTAACATTTTTTTTTTAATTTCTTGGTTTATATTTTTCTTTTTATTTTTAATTTTTACGTTTTTATTTCGCAATTCATTGGAATTCTTCCCACAATAATTTACAGAGTTCATCAGGGATCTCAACTGGCTCAGTTGGCTCATATCCGTACATATAGCGGCTTAGAAACACGGAGGGGTACTGTAAACTCAACTTTTATGACCCATAACTCCGTTATTGTTACTCGAAACCGGAACAAAAATAACTGATATGAAATGTATTCGTCGTGATTGATTGATTTGAGTAATCATCCGCCCAACTCTGATAATAAATAAAAAAGTCGACCTTTTTCACCCCTTGGGGGACACCCTGTAAATTTGGTGATCTACTATGATCTACTATGAGCTGGTCAAAGCATCACGCCAACAATTACTGTTCCTATATCTATTTCGTTTTTATAGTCGTGAGTAGTATTTTAGTAGAATTAAATATTCCATCGCATTTAGGTTATGTACATTTTAAGCCAGAGAGATGCATGAAAATGATGGCGTCTCATTTGGATTGGGGTATGGGGCCTAAAAAGGTGGCAAGTTTAAGCGGTAAAAAAAGGGAATGTGTTGGAAATATTTTTCCCCTCCTCATGTTTTGCATGATTATTGTATTTGGATCATTAATAACGAAAAGCAAAATGGTAGACATTTCCAGTGGCGCTAAAGCGGTAGGAGACGAGCCCAAAGGCGTATATCGAATTCCAAATTGTGAAATTTGTATAGAAATGAAAGAGTATAGTAACAAAAATGCCGCTAACGCCCTACCAAAAAAATAATCATTAATTTTTTCCCAAACATTCAAATTGGCGCTTAGTCAAAATTTTGAAATTTCAAAATTTAAAGATTCAGCATTTGTCGTAGCGCTTAATGTTCTTAGCGTACATATATCATTCCACTTTTCGAAACAGCATTTTAAATTTTTTGGAGTTCATCGAGAGTAGATATTTTCCACATTTAAATACCACGAAATAATAGGCTATCACCGCCTGTTTCTACTAAATACAACCACCAAAGTTACTCGTCTAGGTCTTTTGTTTCCACTCCAGCAACAATTTTGTTTATACCATTAAAAGTATGTATTCTATTGCGTCAGAAACATGATTGATTATTGTGCAGTAGAAAAGTTATCTCCGGAAACAAATTGATTTTACCAATATACAACACTCATCAGTCATCACCATTAAGTGTGAAACACTCTCAAAGCAAAGACTATTCGTTTACGAATTTGTTTCTGTCAATATAGATGATGCTACTGTTAAAAGGTAGCAACACTCAAAGTGATAAAGTTTTACACGAGCCCATTTATGTTAGCTGTACAAACAGCATTTACATATGCTGATGATGATGACTATTGGGAAAAACATCTTGGTAAAGTATATTAGGTTTACAAAACAATGTATCATTGTAAAAGCCACTGAAGTTGAACTCGACAGCATAATAAATAAATCAAATACATATTTTAAAACTATTTTCACTTATAAACCATTCGACGTTAAGAATAATTCGTTGATGAAAACATTTCAGGTGAATTGCGAAACGTATTATGTAGGTATGCCAGTTAAATACATGCAGATAAATACCACAGATGCCATTTGTATATTTTTTCCTTTGGAAAATCTTTATACCTTCATAGTATAGCATTTAATTCCAAATTCACCTAGAAATTTGATACTCTGACAATGAACTATATAATTTGCCCTACAAACTTTCGAATCACCAGTATACAAATTGTAATTAATTTACTACCTATATGATTCAACCCACTACATAAATTTAACTCTCAGATCCATCCAAAAAAAAAGAGACGGGCTCCTGTCGGAGATTTGCATGCTTTCAGTTACCTTTTTTTCTATTTAATCTTACTGGTTCTAGTCCGCGAACAAATAATTCAAAAATCCAGTTCATCGGTTTTATAAAATATCGCTGCTATTAAAATTTTAACTTGCCCGAAAAAAAAATTAATTGTTGGATTTATAAGATGCAACTACCAAGATAAATGATGACCAATTAATTTTAATGAAGCATTTTGAATATAAAATTGTAGATCATATTTACAAGCTTTGTTTGTATATTTGCGATACAATTTGGCTAATGGACTTATTTTTTTCCGAAGTCCCCAACATCGATCTAAATAAGGATTTTGCTGAATTTTTGTGTTTCATATTATATACTTTAAAAGTTAAACCATGTTTGTGCCTGGTCTTAGTTCACGATGCCGTGTTGAAATAAGATATTTATGGAAAGAGGAATTTATGTTTTTAATTAAAGAAAATACTCCATGCTGAAATAACTTTGGCTTGATATAATGCATCTCCCATTGAATGCAATAGAGCCGATAGTTCATTATTTGTAGTGTGCGCTGTTATAGTGAGGCTGAGAGTGCGACCACGCGACGCGACGTACGGAGCGAGACAAGGAACTGCGAATGCAAGACATCTAACAAGACCGCTCTATCAATTTTCCTATATATAGAAGACTAGAGTGGAATAGAAGAGACTGGACGCGGACCGTATCGGATGCTTTAGAAATATGAAAGTAGTTTCAATGAGGCCACACCTTGGCCCCAGGGCATGCAAACGCCAACTACTTTTGCAACAAAAACAGTGGCATGCATTTGGATACCTCACCGCCCGCTGCTACAATTTCTAGCATCGACCAGCACTTGCTTGATTTTAATGCACCTGATACATTTAATCAATTTTTATTTGAATTATTCATACAAGTAGTGAGGAATTGGTATCATGGCCTTAGTGCACACGCATTTAAAAAGTGTTTTAGTAAATCGGATAGATCCTGGAAAATATCATTACCATCTCATTTATTTGACCATATTTTTTTCTATATACGGTTAATATGTGGTTCGCAATTTGAAATAAATTCTGATGTCAAAAGTCAATTATATTTGATTTATTGTCCAGTTATTGGCATCGGGTTAACTATCGCTATGTGGAAAGTCTACCCGATTTTTGTCCGTTTAATGTGCGGAGCCTAAAATCAGAAACTACCATGTGCTCGCAATAACTCCTTACTGCTTATTACAAGAAAATATACTTTTATTTAATATTCCTTCAATTTTCGAATAATTTCAACGTCTATGACCCCGTTAATTTTGTAAAGATCGAACGAGAAGATCAAAACTCGTAGTAGCTTCAATGGATCCAAGTGCAGGCCACATGCATCGTAAATGAAACCGTTGCGGCCAGTGCAACATGGTATACGGTGCATAAGGTGATGCATATTGGCCACAATTATGCACTCAATTGCACTCACCTTTATCACGAATATGGTTGGCTAACTGTGCTCCAGTGTCGGTGTTTTGTTTTCTTTGGTCTATGTATAGCTAGGCTTGAGCTCGAATTTCCTATTCCCTACTACAGATAACCGTTTCGATGACATTGCTAATTAATGGACTACTGCCAACTGCTGCGCAAATAATTTTCCTTTGGGGAACGAACATGTTACAGTTTTTTGTGTTTCGTGTTTTTTTTTTTTGGTAACTAGGTAAAAGTAATGTCCGCTGTCAATTTACCATAAATGCTGTTTCAGTTTACGCGATCAACGTTTTTGCCAGCATAATGTGTCGCCAGGTTAAATGGTTTTGCAGCTTTTTTTTCAGTTTTGTAATAATAATTGTTTTTACATAATTGACACCTACAAATTAACGTAAATTGCATTAGTTTTACCAACTAAATGATTTGAGAGTTTTACATTGTCGTTGCAAATATAACGACATACATACATAGTTTGATATTTCTATACAAAAATATAGCTTGCCGATAATACGCAAAACAATTTTGCATGTCCGAAGTAGGCATGGGGTTATAATCACGACAAATAATATCCTCAATTTCGACTGTTTATAGAATATCCAATATACACCCATGCCTACTTGAGTGTTGCCAACTGGAGATTTCGAAAACGACTAAATTTAGCCGGAAAACCGGCTATATTTTTTCCAAAAACGGCTAAAAATGCCGCCAAATAAATTTCAGCGAGAAAAACGGCCATAAAAACGGCCTGCACGGCCATAAAAACGGCTAAATCATACAAAACAGTCACATTACGAAAAAAATTTAGTAAAAAACTGACTTTAATAATTTTATTTCTTTTCTGGAGTATTACCCGTAAACTATGCTTTAGGCAGATTTCTTAGTTTACATACATATATGCTCCAATCGCTGGCATTACAGTCAAAATGTACTTTGTTTTGAGTTTGATAGCTCAACTAGTCAACATTGTTGTATACAGGTACAATTTCTCGGTCAAGTCCATAACCACATTAGGTTTGAAATTGTGGAACATAAATTTCGAAAAAGGAACGTCCAATGCCTAACTATGGACAATGGCAACCGCATATATGTATGGATATCTTACCATCATCGCACCTGAACAATCTTATATTTTGACAAAAAAAAGTTGACCATTTCAGGCCCAAGACACATATCCAAATCATCATGACGATTATCCATCATGCTGATGAAAGTTCGAAATTGGAGTGACACATATGCTTTCGTCATTAGAATTCGTCATTTACTTTTGACGTTTGTGTAAGTGATGAAAATGTCCCTCCCAATTAAGATATTTTGATGAATATTCAATTCAATAATTTGAGGACACACTTTTCTTAAAGAATTTGAATAGAAATGTGTAAAGATTGATAACAAATTCAATATTTTTGTAAACATGCTTGTTCTTAAACTGTACAGCATGTCCCTAGTCATTATTGAGCAAATGATGGTCTAAATTCGTAATTTGGAACTTGTGCTAATAATGATAAATTTGCGTCATTCGAAAATATGTGTGTCAAGCTTGTTATTCATTTTCGAATTTGAGCCCTCCAAATTTAATATTTTTTTCCATAGTTACGAAATTGATGTTCCATTGTTGATGTTCCGCAATTACGAATTTGGTGTTCCAAAGACACAAAATTTATGTTCCGAAATTATGAGCTTGGCCGGGAAATGGTATAGATTTTTGATTAATTTGTTGCTACAAACCACCGCCAACTTTATAGACAGGCAAGATTATCAGCTGATAAAATTAGCTGTCATGTGGCTAAGGAACCGCATTTACAACAATAGCAATAGCAACAACCACAGCCGCTAAGGTACCAAATTTTCGAAATCGAATTTCGACAGTATGGCCTGTCTATCAAAATGGCGGTGTACAAACTCAAGAATTAAATGTAATGCATCTTCGAAAATGTGTAGTTTGTATATGAATCGTCAGAAGTTGTGCCAGTAGCTTGCCCAGTAAACTACAAAAATTAGATTTAAGTGAGTATATATTTCGGGGGCAACTTACTCCCTTCTTCAGCACTTAGCTTTTGTGCTGAAGAAAGGCGTAAGTTGCCCTCGAAATATATACTCACTTAAATTTAACTTCTGTAATTTACTGGGCAAGCTACTTGCATACAAAATTAGTGTTGAACACTACAAAGTTCCGGATTTATTATCAATATCTATGAATCGCGCTAAAAGGTTTTCACCCTTGTACTTAATCTGGCAAGATTACGTTATCTGTGGTAAAAAATTGACACTTTGAAAAATGGAGGAAAAATGTTCAGATACCCCCATGCTCCGAGAATTGCTCAACAAAGAATTTTATCTAAGAAACTGTCTTCCATTTTGCAAATTATTTAGCATATTGGTGGTTAGTAAATTACATGCTTAGACTAGGTACTAATATCGTCAGTTTACGTGACTAAATGACCCTAAATTTATTGAAACGGCCAAAAATCAATTCCAGCTAAAAATCCGGCCGGCCGGAATTATAAATTTCTTCCGGCTAAACAGCACGGTTTCCGGCTAAATTTGGCCGAAAAACGGCTAAATTGGCAACACTGACTTGGAACATGCAAAATTTTGGTTTACTGATTTACGTGTTGTCGGCAAGCGAATTTTTGTATGGAAATGTCAAACTATGTCGTTATATTTGAACAACATGCTGAAACTCTCTAATATTACATTTCTTATCGTAGTAGCAAAGAGTTTTTTCTTACACAAACAATTAAATAGATTTAAGTTTTTTTTTAACCTTCCGATGCTCGCACCTCCACCCGAACACGGATGATCGCGCGTATGTCTCACATACGCATACTTTGTTCAATGTGATTTGCCTAGAATAAAATCAAGGACTCTTCAGGAAAATGCAGAAAATTACTCAGGCATTTATTCCAATGAAGTTTTATGAAAAGTTAGGCACATAGGAATTGGTACAATCAAAGTAAATTTGATTCGGATGTTGAGTGCGAATGGCTTTCATAGCAGTTCCAAGTTTCAAGACATTAGTTACATTATTATCTGGACGTTTATCAAATAAATAATTTTCAATTATATTGTGTTTTGGTCGCCGGGTTCAAGTCCATCAATTTGTGATGTTTTTTGAATTTTTGGAATGCCTAGTATAAGTAATAGACCGATAAAATCGAAAAACTGACGAGTAAATTGTATGTGAGACATACAATTTACTCGTCCTTCCGTGCATGAGGATCCTGCGGCACTCAAAAAACGGGGGGAAGCTTCTTTTCAGCGTTCTAGGAGATTAGAAGACGGGGCTCCCCAGCAGCTTGGTATTATATGTGAAAGATGAGCTCGCAAAAATCAGACCGTATGCCTCACATACGCGCGAGCATCGGAATGTTAATAGAGCTCCTTGATATGGCGGGATGATTTTAGGCAAGATAAAGGAATGGTAGGTGTTGTAGTTCATGGGACTACCACAGAAGCCCAGACAATGGTTCTTCTAAAATGACTTTTTTATTTATGGTTCAATTTTGACTGAACTTGAGTTTAATGGGCGACCTCAAAAAACTTAGGTAGAAAATCCGAAATCGGACAATTGATTCACGGGATATCCATAAAAACCCCACCTTCAAAAGTGTCCAAACGACAATGTCTTTCCATGTAATCTCTATCTCCGGTATTTAGTTGCGATATTTGACAAAAAAAACAAACATCGACAATGAAGGTTTATGTGGATATAGTGGGCAAATTCCAGGTTTCCTTCCGAACAAACAAAGATCGAATTAAATTATTGGATAAAAATATGATTTGGTTTTATTCTTAAGCATCTCAACACATACCTTTTTTCTATCTGTTCCAAAGTCTGCATAGCCTGAACGTATACTGAGGTATTCATCCGCGGTAATATTACAGTGATGCAATATTAATCCATAATTATTATCCTTTGCCCTATCGGCAGAATTCCAAGGGAGAAAGACACGCGCATATTTTGTACTGAATTGGAAAGGATAAGGCCCATCGCGTATCGAATAGACTAAAAAAGAGTCTCTGTGCGACCTGTGCAATATCGCCCGACATGAGGAAGGTCACTAGTTGGACCCACAATTACATGTAATTTTAATAGTGTTACTGACTTAAATTCTTTTCGTTTTTTTTATCAATTTTGATTGGTTGTTCGTTGGATATCATTATTCGTCGTCAACATGCCAGAACCGCAAATCTACATTTCCTTAGTTTTAAATTTCTGAAGTTTAAATTTACTCTGGAACATTGAAATATTCATCTAGGCCAACACTCTTTTTTCTGAAATATCAGTAGAAAGTACTTATTTTCGAGGGTAGGCAGATTATTTTATATAAACACTATATACAAAGGGTACAGTGAACTTTTGAGGCTTTGGCATCTGAATACACAAAGTGTTTGGAGATTCGCAGTTCATATGTTTCGTTGTATAGATATTATATTGATGGAAGATACGTATATGTAAGGTGTTTTTTTTCCTGAAGGATGCATGCATTAGAGGGAGACTGGAAACTACCGCATAAACGCACCGAAAACTAATTTCTCATATGATTTGATATGAAATATGTACAATAATTTTTCCCAATTGGATAAGCGATTTAGTTTCTTTCTACGGATCTTCAAAGAGAAATGGTTATGATATAACCCTAAAAAAAAAACACCGAGAAGTTTTCCCTTATGGGAAAAATCTTAGATCATGTATATGTCTACGTTATTGCTTACAAAATAATCCACATTGCATCAGCCTTTATATTGTCACTCCAGAAGCCAGAAGCCCCACAATCCTTTCAAACCGATTACACACAGTACCCCAAATATCGACTTTCAAACGACAACCATAATGCCCATTCTTAGTTTCCTTAAGTGTTCTTTTTGGTGGTACATAATAATATCCTTTGAAAACCCAAAATGAGCTTGTGGTGATTTTAAAGGGCTCAACTCACGAAATACTGTATTTTGATATGCATATCGACTATAATGCATTTCCAAAGAAAAAGGGACCTTTTTTGTCCAAGGATATCTTTCTCATAACAAGTGCCGACACTAAAATAATAAGGATCGCTTCACTTAACTTCCATCCGAGTTTCATCCAAATCAGTCCACAGGGGGAGCCAAGAGAACCAATTGAAAGATGAATTTTCATTCGCTTCAATGGTGAATGAATACATACCAAATTAAGCAATGATCAAACTACTTAAAGCTTCGTTAGGTTTTCGCTATGTTTTACAAAGTCACATATTTTTTCACGGAACAACCCAGCGTACACATCCTAATTGCCTCGAAATAATCACACGTGTTTTACTATGTTCCAAATAATTATCACCAAGCTAAAAAAAAATGTTTTGGATACAAATAAAAGAAAAAAAAATATATGCTGCTGTGGGACTCGAACACATTGCCGCGCACCAAGCTTGGCGGATACCCCACCAGGCTACATCGACTACATGTTATTACGATAAATCTAGCAATCATACCCTGATCATGTTCAAACGTGCGTACGTACTGTACAACCACTGCTACGTACTGTTTCATTTCAACATTCAACGTTCAGTCGCTGTACAACCACTGTCAACCAACGTCTCACAATGTTCCGAACACACAATAGCATTCTTCCGTTGCCCAGAAGCTATTCAACTAACGATGACGACGACGACCACAATGGCAATTATGTTCTGCCTGCATACACCGACCTGTGCGAGATAATCTGTGATGATCGCTAGATTTACTTGCCAACATCGAGGTCGGCATAGCCGAGTAGGTTAGATGACAGGTGTTCAATGCATTGAGTGATGGTTTCGAGTCCCCACGGAGGTCAGATTTTTTTTCTTTTTATTAAGTCTCCAAAACATTTTTTTTTAAATGGGTGGTATGTATGGTATAACGCGTTATTTTATTATAAAAGAAATCTATTTTCTAATGTTCCGTTAACGTTATGTTGATTGGCAGTGAACGCTCTGTAAGAGTCATTAAAACGAGGTTTCACCGTTACCCTGTCACTCCAGAAGCCTTTAAAACCGATCACATACAGTGCTCCAAACATAGCCTTTTGAACGACACTCATAATGTCCATACTCAGTTTCTTATGATAGAAAAACGTCCTTTTTGGTGGTAATATCCTTTAAGGTGAACTCAAAATTAATTTGTCGTGATTTCAAAGGACTCGTCTTAACGAATGCTGTATTTTGATATCCATATTCAATTCAATTGTATCCATATCGTCTATAATGCATTCCCACGGAAAAAAAGAACCTTTTGTGTCCAAGGATATCTGTTTCATAATAAGTGCTGAAACCAAAATATTAAGAATCGCACCACTTCTTTTCAGCATTTAAGGTACAGTGGCTCAAAAACCATTGTACGTACTATACAACCACTGTTACGTACTGTACAACCACTGTTACGTACTGTTGCATTTCAACATTCAGCGTTCAGTGGCTGTACAACCACTGTCAACCAACGTCCCACAACGCTCCGTCCGAACACACAATATCATTCTTCCGCTGCCCAGAAGCTGTTAACTAAAGATGACGACGACGACCACAATGGCAATTATGTTCTGCCTGCATGCACCGACCTGTGCGAGATAATCTGTGATGAACACTAAATTTACTTGCCATCTCCGAGGTCGGCATAGCCGAGCAGGTTGGGCGATAGGTGTTTGGTGCATGGGGTGGTGTTTTCGAGTCGCCACAGGGCCGTTTATTTTCTTTTTTATTTAGTTACCTGAACATTCTTTTGATTTTGGTGATCATACTAAAACGACTAGATTTTCTACTATTCGTAAATTTACGCGATAAATCGTATGCATTTTGGATACCTCATTTTTACGCGCGCGTTTTACATGTGACAAATTCGAAAGTGCACGCATATTCAATCGAAAATTCAATTTTATACCTGCTCGCCATTTACAATTGCACCAGGCATTTGCATCAGCCATTCGTTGCACGTCTCCACGTAACTATACTGTACTGTGTGATGGCTATAGACCAGAGGATGATGATCACTAAAATAGTCGTACTGGCAAGGCGTAGTGTAGTCACGGCGGCTTGGTGGTCGTTGTTGACTTTTTGGGAGGTATTGACGACGGTTTGGACCATGGTTCGAACCTCCCCAGAGACATGAGATATTTTTTTTCTTTTTTTTTTTCAAAAAAAAATATTCTGAAACCGATCACATACAGTGCCTCAAATATCACCTTTCGAACGACACCCATAATGCCCATACTCTGTTTCCTATGCTAGAAAAATGTCCTTTTTGTTGTAATATCCTTTAACAAAACTCAAAATCAATTTGTCGTGATTTTACAAGCCTCGTCGCAACGGATTCTGTATTTTGATATGCATATCCTTATACATAATGTCTATAATGCATTCGCACAGAAAAAAGGACATTTTGTGTCCAAGGAAATCTTCCTCATAAAAAGTGCTGGCACCAAAATATTAAGGATCGCACCACTTAACTTCCCTCCGAGTTTCGTCGACATCGGTCCACGGGGAGAGCCAGGAGAACCAATTGAAAGATGAATTTTCGTTCGCTTCAATGGCGAATTTACCGCTATTCCCGCAACTTATCGAAATAGTGATTGTCGATTCTGAGCCAGGGCGATCAAAGGATAATGTATACCAAATTTGGTGAAGATCGAACTACGGGAAGGTCGATTTTAAGCGTTAAACGTTTTCGTTACAGTTTTTCGTGACGCTTTTTCACGGAACGACACCCAGTATTTCTCAGGTAGCCTCCGCAAAGACATATACATGTCAAAAACTATAGTTGTATTTCCCAATTTTCTCAATTTTATGCCAAGATGAACGATTCTTTTAAAAGTTTGAGTATTATCTTACGATAATAATTTTTGCTCATCATTTTATTCTTACTCGATATATTTCTGAATCACGTTCTGTGGCTCACTTGGCTCAGTCGCACTCTACGATGCTTGTAATCTAGAGGTCCGGAGATCGAATCTCGACGTGGTCCAGGTAATATATAGTGCTTGCAACATATTACACTCCTCTATATGCAATGTAACGTTGACTCGAAGTAGCCTATAAACAGCTGAGTGAGCATACCAAAAGGAGTTACGGTACAGAGAAGAAGAAGATATTTCTGACATTGAAAAAATTAGAGGAAATCTAAAGTTATAATGAGCGTTGATATGATTTCACCAGAAACGTTCAGTGAATTTTAAAGCTTCAAGTTCGCATTATCCAAAAAACTAACATTGCGCCAATTCGATTAACGAGAAAGTGAAAACTATACTTCGAATCGTCAGTTACCCATTTTTAGAGTTATGCGCAAGGTAAACAAAAAAACGCCTTGTTGTAATTGCATATGCATAGTGCATATGCAATTCCAACAAGGCGTTTAACTGCAAATCTTAACATTTCCCAAACTGCACCGTACCGCAGTGGTAGGCGTTTCTGTTCTTTTACGAAAACATAAGAAAAGTTTTCTTTTCTAGCGAAAAACCGTTTTAATATGTAAATTAAATATTCGAAAATAGCTACAACGCTCACTTTTTCAGATTTTTTTTATAAACTAGCTTATCTAGTGCTCGCTGCGCTCGCGTTTTTCGCTTCGCTCACAACTTGACTAATTAATTTAACTTTTATGAGCGCTTTCGAATGCCAACCAACATGCTAATTATAATAATTTTTTGGGATCGACGTATCGATGGCGAAACTAAACTGAATATGGAAAGAAAGCAATAGATTTGCGTCGCGCCACTACTTCTTAAGGGGTCAAGGCAACAACAACATAATCAACCCCCTGACTGACAGAAGACTGCACTTGTCCTTCAAAAATATTGGGAGTGTTATTAGTAGCGTGCGTTATTTCGAAAATCTTTAAATAATATTACTGATTCCAAGATTGTAAATTAATTAAAGAAATACAACTAAATTTCAATTATAGGTATATGTCAGTTTAATGTGACGAATTGCACACAGCACACGTTTTTATTGCTATAATCCCGAAGCACGCTCATTTACTCAGTTTTCGCCGAGCTTACTAAAATGCGCACGTGCCGCCTATTCAAAACTGTTCATACTAACCCAGAACCATCATACATCCAGGTTGATGTTTACGGCTATCGCTGACTGTGTACTGATCGAAGAAGAGAGTCAGATGAACCTTTAGGCAATTTTGTGGCGAGTCCGGCGAGTCCGGCGACACCTTAATCGTGTCACTCCGCCAAAGGATTGTGGAGATATCGACGGATTTCCGAAGTAGTACGAAGTTGATAGTGAAATTGCTGTGACAACCTCCAGCATGTACATATGTACGTAAAAACGTAGTCACCTTGAATGCAATTTATCGGAGGTATCGACGGATTTTCGATCACCCTGTGCTCTAATTGGGGAAGAGGGTCCAATTACCATTTAGGCAGTTTTGTGGCGAGTCCGGTGACACCTCAATAGTGTCGCTCCGCCGAAGGATTGCGGAGATGGCCAACATCCAGGTTGACGGTTATCTCTGACAACCCTGTGCACTGATTGGAGAAAAGGGTCCAATGACTCTTTAGGCAATCTGGTGGCTAGTCCGGCGACACCTCCATCGTGTCACTTTGCAAAAGAATTACGGAGATGTCGATGGATTTCCAAAGTAGTACGAAGTTGATTGTGAAATTGCTGTGACAACATTCAGGATGTATGTACGTGAAAACGTAGTCACATTAAATGCAATTTATCGGAGATATCGACGGATTTCCGACCACCTGTGCTCTAATTGGGGAAGAGGGTCCAATTACCATTTAGGCAGTTTTGTGGCGAGTCCGGTGACACCTCAATAGTGTCGCTCCGCCGAAGGATTGCGGAGATGGCCAACATCCAGGTTGACGGTTATCTCTGACAACCCTGTGCACTGATTGGAGAAAAGGGTCCAATGACTCTTTAGGCAATCTGGTGGCTAGTCCGGCGACACCTCCATCGTGTCACTTCGCAAAAGAATTACGGAGATGTCGACGGATTTCCAAAGTAGTACGAAGTTGATTGTGAAATTGCTGTGACAACATTCAGGATGTATGTACGTAAAAACATAGTCATCTTGAATGCAATTTATCGGAGGTACACTGTATTTGATCCAATGACAACTAAATATATTCCAATTAAATGTAAATGTTGTCCATGAAAACTTCATTACAACAGGTTACTCTCATACAAAATGAAATTTCGATATTTACCACCACTTCCTTTGAGATTTTCAAAAAAATTTTGGTCCATAAACCTTTTCCAATGTAGGACGGATAAAACAAAAAAACGATCATCTAAATCGGTCCAGTGGCTTAGACGTTTACTGGGAACAGACACAAATACACATTCATTTTTATAGAGCAATAAATAATCAAAAGCAAGTTTTTAAGTTTAGAATTTGTTCATTATATTTTGCTTTTCAGGCAGTTTTTCGCACATATAAAAACGAAAATTACCCAAATATATAAATATTATATGCCATACATAGCATAAATATTCTATTAGGTAACAAAAGTTTTAAAAAATATTACCTACAAGAGTACTAGGTACAGTGGGTCTGGCCAGACCCCAGTGTTACGGTTATCTTAACATGTGTCTGACGGAGGGTTAAGGTTTGAGTATTTTGTCTAGATTCCATAACGTTATCATTGGCTTGATTATTAGTAATTTTAGTCAGATTATTTGACATCAGATCTCACGGTAAATTTAGCTAATTGATTACAACTCACGAAATGTAACTAGGCATCTAGAGGTCCGTAAAGTTCAAGTTTTAATAAAAAGTGTGTAGGCGTGGTCATTTTGTCCATAAGAAAATTCTGCAACACACCAATACAATTTTGAATATTCATTGAAAAGTGCGAGGTTCTTCAAACCGAAGAAACAGGTCCCATGAACATTGATTGTCGAAAATAATTTTGCCTCTCTAAAATTCCGCCATCTCAGCTCCATTCATTACCAGTAGCACAAAATTGTCTCAAATCTTAATTTCGGATATAAATTGAAACTTTCTTTTTCAGATAACTGTGTCGCAGAATCACTTCAAAAAATAATAAAATTAGAAGTTTAAACCTGTGCGGGGCAAATAAAAAAGGCAAAGTCGATAGCAGTTCGCACCTTACAAAATACACTCAAGTTTGAACTTTCGATTTACACAAAAAATCTTATTGGATTAGCTACTCATTAATTGGATGATTTCCTTAATTAAAAAAAAATAAAACAATTCTTGTAAACGTTCACGTTCCAAGTTATAAGAATTGGTTGCTCCAAAATTCCAATATTTCGAAATGTTTATTTTTCCGATAATGAATAACTGTCCATAACTGCAACCATAAACCAAAAATAAACTTATTTGATTATTTCATCTGGTCCTCATACATTAATCTACCCCAGACCTACCAATAAAATGCCTGTAAAGAAGATAATGTAAAATTACATTGCAGTGAATTCTCAAATTCATTACCATCATGTCTGCTATGCACTAGTATTCACCCAAAACCGGGCCCGGCCGAAATTTATATACCCGTCACTCTTCTCGGGCTAAAAGTTTTTTCTCGCCTTGTATCTAATCCGCCCTCTCCCCCCCCCCCATTCTTTTAATTCCATCTTCAAAAAAGTCCCGTAGGGTCGACAAAACAATATTCGTGTGGGGTTTGGTTGTTGGATTAAGTGAGCAAATAAAAATATTTACTCAGAAAATTTTATTGGGGATGCGAGAGCATGTCCCATAGTACGATTCCATTTATTTGGACCTTTTTCGTTGCTTTGATAAAAACACATTAATTCAAGTTTTTGTGAAATTCGTGTAAAAAAGTTTTTCTTCCTAATTGGGGGGGGGGTTAGGTTTGTATTGCAGCCCCATTGTCAGGAAAAAGAAGCGTTTGTGCAAAATTTCATCTTCATAGCTTTTAAATTGGCCGAGTAAAATACGTCGCAACAGACGGACATCGCCCAATCGACTCCCCAAGTCATGTGATCATATCTGTGATTTTAATGGAGTTACTGGCTTAAGTCTTTCGTTTTTGGTTAGATATTATTATTATTGTTAAATGTCAACAATTAGTAAACTAATTGAAATAAGGGAGCAAATATCTCGAAAAGCAACGAGTTATTATTGTTATAGATAGAACGAGATAAACGATTCACTGTCCATTTGTGGTTTTTTAGGATGATTGAGAACACTTAATACCGGTTGACTTAGTGGCATACTCAGACGTATGTACCCACTTATCTTCAAACAATATTACAAAATCTGCGAGCACCTCAACAATATTTGATCGACATTAAATAACTCTTGCCAGGGTGAAGAAAAAATCTACAACAAATTAATACAGACATTATTATCTTAAACAATCTCAGTTTAATGACAAAATTATAGCAAGTTGTCGTGTTGAGTTTTTATTGAGGTACGCACGGAGCGTAAGACTCACTCTGCAATTTTGTACCTAGTGAAGCTTCCATATGTTTTAATTGTGCTCGCGAAGAGTAAACGATCAAGCAATATATATCATCATGACAGGGGCTTATACCGATTATAATGTTCTTCATAATAAATGTCACATTAAAACAAATACTTTAGTACATGTTTTCATAAATAAGGAGAATAAATAGTGTATAGTTTTGTAGTTTGTATAATAAGCGTTTTCGTAGCTTCCCATATTGAATCGATTTTCATTCCAAAGTGAAAGTTTTGGAATCGATTCCATATCAATCTCACTAAGATTTTATTTTCTTATCCTACCCCTGCATATGACACGAAAACTCTCATATGACTACTTCGAAACAATTTCAGAGCAACTTTTTTCTTGACTGAAACATACTTAAGTATCGTTACGATTTTTAAACATAATAAGCCGTTAATTGCATTTAAACGAACAAAACTCGCTTAATGCAGTGCTATCGTATATTATATGTAGTTAACCGCAGTGTCTAGCTCACTGGCTGAACTAAACTAGAATTAAAAATTGAGATTGAAAAAAAGTTGCGATTCCGCCATCGTAATAAAACGGAAAAAAAATGAAATGCGGTCATCTTGGGTTGAATCGAGTCTATATACTGACCAGTAACACACTTGCGACCATTTCAATGCATATTTGTGACAAGGGGGGCTAGGCGAGGGGTATAGGACATTGATTGATCGAAATTTGAAATTATTCAGACAACGTCTGGACCGGTGATTTAATGATCACTTAAGAGGAAATGCTGTTTGCACACATACTCTATGAAAAAAAACTTTGTACAATTTCAGACAGAAAATACTAGGAAGAATTCTAATATAGAAATGTCAGTTAGGTGTAAAAGTTTCGGTGTGAAATAATGTTTTTTTATCAGTCGACACAGAGTTCAAATTCAGGAATTATTAATTATGTCAGTGGTTGTCGTCTCTGTGAGTGTTAAGATCTCGGATGTTTTTTGTAATGGTATGTTGTTTCTTATCTTGACTATAAAGCTTATCTTTTTTTGGTTATGCCTATGGCAATTATCATCACTGCAGGGCCAGCCGGGCGGTCGCCCAGAGCGCCAAATTTTATAGGCGGCCTTTTCGCTAGCACTCTAAAAAAAAGGATTGAAAACAGCCGACAAAAAATGAATATCATCTTCGATTTAGTGGAAAGGTGGAGATGAAAGAAAGAGAGCGAAATAAAATAAAGAATAAGGATAAAAACGTGTTTGTTAAGGTCAAAGTTGTATTTTGAATATGCATATTCCTTTCGATTTAAATATGTTCAACTTTGTTTTAAAGTTGTTTCATTTTGAAGGCTGTGTCCGTCACATGTACATAAGCCCGCCGCTATTTTGTTCAGTGCTTGTAATCTCAGTTAGCTTAGGTGTAGGAAGTAGGACTACGAAACGATAGGTACCCGGTACGATTCCCAGTAGAAGCAAAGTGAGAAAATAAAGTTTTTGAAATATTGTAAAAAAAAAAATAAAAATTAATAAAAAAATAGAAAACAATAAAAAAAAAAATTAAAAAAAAAAATAAAAAAAGGGAAAAAATATTTTTTCACTTTTTTAATCTTACAATCAAAACATTATTTAAAGTGAAACACTTTTAAAATAAAGTGAAATCACTTTGAAAATAAAGTGATATTCAATTTTGATTTGACATGCAGCAATTTTAAAAGTACAACGAGACCGAGTTCTAATCGTGCGAATAGCACGATGAGTGTATACCCTATACCCATGTACAGACCTAGAAGGCACGCAAAACCCAAAATAGTCAATTTCATATTTTTTGTGGGGGAGGGAGGGGTAGATGGGTCGGGCCTGATACATCTTTATTACCTTGTCAAGGCATCCAACGGCTATCATTTGATAATAATTTGAAGTTTTTCGTGACATTCTATCAGAAGATATGGCTAAATATAACTTTGTAGGGGAAGTAGGGGTAGGAGTAGTCGGACCTACTCCACTTTCCATCATCTGAAAGTATATGTCAGAATGAGACATTGATCAACATTTCAAGTCGATAGCGAAAGTTATGGCCGAATTAAAATATCAATGAGGGGTAGTTTGTATGGGAGGTAGGGGAACCCGTGGTCCGATTTGGCCCATTTTCAATACCGTCCAAGATTGTAGCAAAACAAACATTTGACCAAAATTTCAAACCGCTAGCTTCATTATTTCGGGAGTTATCTTGCTAACAGACAGACACACGGACAGATAGACAGACAGACAGACAGACATGGCTTATTCGATTCAGGGACCGACCCTGATCATTTATATATATACTTTGCCATACCTCTGGTGGCTCCTTTGAGGTGTTACATAATATCGGCGTAACAAAAACAATATACCCTATACCATCTTATGGGTATAGGGTATAATAATCACTTTAATATTTCCACTATTGATTCAAAATGAAACATTTTTGAATTAAACGGAAACGTATATGGAGCCAAATCATATTTGAAAATGTTTGAATCATAGCTATTATTTTTGTTTTTATAACGATTTTTTTCTCTGTGCGCCCTCCTTTCGAACAGCAAAGTGGAACTATACTAAGCTGACCATACGTACAGCATTTCGCTGTACAGTACAGCATTTAGACCTATCGTACAGCGTTGAAAAGCGTACAGCAAAATGTACAGCATTCTTGACGGCCAGACCTGCGATGTGTACGTACTAGAAAATAAAATTTTTCGATCGCAAAATATGAATGATATGATAAGCCTCACATTTTTCTTATTAGAAACTATGTCAAAACTCCAAGCCACTATAATAATGACACACAGCGCCATCAACATCTGTTTGACAACCAGAGGTCTGTGGGGCGGGTTAATTCGTGAGGTCGTCGTGAATTCGATCACAGAAAATTAATAAATTTCCACGAGACTAAATTCAAATTCGCCCAAAAATATTTGGTGTTTAGCCTTCTTAAGATTTTGTGTCCCTGCCTCCATATTCTGGTCAATAACGACGATATTGGACTGCAGTTCGCGGTTGATTTCTTCGGAGTTTCTAGAATTCATATTTTTCCGCGAATTCGAATTTAGTCTCGTGGAAAGTTATTATTTTTCTGTGACCGCAATCACGACTACCTCACGAATTAACCCGCCCCACAGACCACTAATACAGTATTTGATTCTGGGGCAGAACTTAACGTCTTAAGTTTTACAAAATAAGTAGTCTATTTTATACTCAATTAAAAAAATCGGCCTAGTACAAGAATTGCTGGTTATAGTTCGTATATTTGTCGAACTATTTAATTAAACCGCAATTGCATTTGGCCCATAGTAATTAAATTTCAAACTGGTCTGCAGGCAGCTGGAATTTGGGAAAAACGACTATAAAGATTATTCGAATTTTATAAAAAAGTCAATATACTATTCTGTCTTCTTAACGAAGCATTCTTTTTGGCACACCCTTTTTTATAGAACACTGGACAATAGTCATTTACCATAAAGAGGGTGCTACAAACTCGACATTGTTGCAATGCCCCAATGCCTTGAGGAGCGACAATCAAGCGATAATATTCTGAGACCTCAGATCGATTTTCGTCATTTCATTACGAATGGGAAGGGAGAATTTCCCCTAATGGGCACAGACAATCTGCCCGCGGTGGCAAATTTCAAGGAGAGGCATATTACTGAAACTTTCCATTGATTTAAAGTTCAGTGAAGTACGCATTTCCAGTTCTCAAACAGCAGTTTACATAATTAGAAAAAAAAATAAGTAAGAATTCAACATGATGTACTTATGGCAGATTTAAACATGTACTGCCAGTAGGCTGTTCAAAGTTCCCGCCCTATCGACTTCTACAAGTTTCAGTTGCCTTTTTTATTACTTCCTCTGAACACCGTCCTTAGCCTACGAGCCTATTTAGCCTGCGAACCTACCTATGGTTTCAGTAGATGCTTCTGTTGAAAAGTTATAATGCGAGTGAGAGAATCAATTGTGGGAGGGGCGTGAACGCGAAGGAGGATTCGCAGCACTGAAGACAGTGGGCTTATTGTACTATGTGAAAGAGAGAATCAATGTTCTTAGTTGTACTCGTAAAGTTATGGGACAGCTTCAGGCTGCCTGAACTCAGTGCGATTCCTACTGATTCAAAACACTAAAAAAGGGATTTTTTTAAATTCAAAAACTAGCTTTTTTCATTGAGTGAGAAAAATAAAGATTTTTTTCACGCTTCATAAACAGTGGAACTTCTATAATATCCCGACATTTTCCATGAACTAAAGTGAGTAAGCAGGCGCTCTTAGGAGGAATTCCTGTTTATTCATTTTATCCCAAATATCCCCCTGTCTTCAAATTTCGCCGAAGATGCCTCTCACTTTTCACAGCAAATTCATTTCACTTTGAGTTACCAGAACCGTAGCACATCAATTTTCTTAGAAACTTGATGTGGGGTCTTAAAATGACAAAAACTTCCTTTTAAACGTCTGCTTGCGTGTACCACCATTCATACTAATTAAGTCACGGTCAGCAGATAAGACAGCTTGCTCATTGGTCTACGATGTGAGGAAATGTAGAAAATCAGATTTGTGCTACGGAGCATAATACAAAAAAAAAGTGCAGATAGGAGATCCGCCTCTAGCGTCCAGTGCCACTTCTAATTTTATGCTCGTAATGGGCCAAATCGATGAGCTATGCCCCTTGAGGAGTTACCTCAATAGGGGAAAGATTATGGACAAATGGAGAGGTCAAGAAGCACGAGTGAAATGATAGTAACACGACATTGGAGAGCTGTTTTTGAGTATTGGTTTCTCATGATAATGAGAAATGCATTCTTAATAAATATCCAATACTTAGACCAAGTACGCATTGACCCTGTGTATATTTTTCTAAAATTTATACGAAAGATTCCCTTTCGGAATGGGAATGGTTGTGTTCTCTTTTCGTCAAATGTTCAAGACTAAACATGAATGCATTAGGAGCGTAAGGAAACACTTCTAATGACCAATGGTGTTCGCTTTTGGGAAATTCGCAATTGCAATATTTATTGTATTCTGGTCAACATTATGTACAGCATTTGTCCATGAAGGATCTGGTCAGCTTAAACTATACGCACAGTTAGTTATTATTAAAAAAAAAAATACTAATTGTAGAATTATTACTCGCATGTGCTAGTTTCGTCCTGCAATTGAACATTTAGTTTCTCTTCTTTTCACCAGCAAAAATTTCGATTAATGAAGGTTTCATTTATATCGCCTTCCGGCAAGAATAGTGACACAACTCAAAATTTTTCACTTTTGAGATTATGGTACTAACAGATAGTAAAATTCATGAATTTTATCCTGTAAAACTCACGAATAAATATTTAGTATAGTTTTCGCTAGAAACCGACATGTGACACTATTGACGCCGAATGAATGAATATTATTGAGCGTGAATAGTGTCACATCTTTTTGTACTCAACGTGCGGTCGATACAAAGTTGTCGTTTTATTGGAAAAACAATATTTTTTGCTACGAATCTGGAAATCTATCTCAAAATGTACAGTACACTTAAATTTCATATCATGTCTTTTGTATTTTTTACTATTTTTCTGTCACTTTGTCAAAAATATATCCCTCGAAAGACTTTGCAACGAAAAACTTCTCCGAATTTTTTTCTCGTCTTCGTCTTTTGATAGTCTACTTAAATTTTTTTTCCACTTTTTTTTTTAATTCTCCATTATCTAAATAAATTTATAAATTGATGACATAAAATGCATAAATACTTTTTTTTGTGAGAGAAAAAGGAAATGTTGAATAAATTGCGAAAAGTTCGGCTATAGCTACATCGTGAAATCCGCGACTGGTTCATTTCTCTCTTCTTGCATTTTTGTAGTCCCTGAACAGATCAGAGAAGCATTTTTCGCCTAAAATATGCTCTCGAGGACTGGTAATGACTTTCTATTCTAGGAATGGACTTAGTATGCTCACGTACAGCGATTTTCATATTTTCGTCTACTTTTTTTGTGGTGCTCATGTTTTCCTCTTTTATCTTCTGGAGTAAAACCATTCGTTTCCTTTTCAATAACTGTGCGAATATGCCTATGGCTATTTCCAAAAGTGTTCTTAAAAAACAATTTACAAACTCCTATCATTTCATTTCGCTAGTTTGAAATAATCTTTTCCTACCACTACCAGGATTGATAATGATACAGTCACTTTCATAACTATCCTCCAGGTTAATTGAAGAAGAGTTATCTCCCTGATCCGACCAAAACTCGTCCAAAAAAACGTCATCGTCACTTTAACTAGAAGGATTTTCTTAGTATTCAGGGTCAGCTTCTGTATCGTCGAATGGTGAAGTTGATAAAAACTCAAAAGGGTCTTCCAAACCAGATTGTGAAGACGATGCGGAAGACCGTTACAGGAATGGAAGAGCTGGACTGACATCGAGACATCTGCAATTGATTTATTATCATTATAATATCACCGAAGACCAAAATACCTTACAAATGCAATATCATAAAGAGCTGCGTGGTTTTTAATAAATTTGAACCCATTATCACCGCATTTACTTGCATGAACATTAAAACCATCAAAAATAAAAGAAAATCGTTCAGCGTGACAATGTGACAACAAAATACACAAAAAAAATAAAATAAAATACATTTCGACGCCCAGAATCGTCTTTATTATACAAGGTCACACAACTCAATTATTATGATTTTTCATACTATGTATTAATAATAAATGAATACTCATTTTTGGCAGAATCATGGAAAAAAAATCTGAAATTCGGCACATAAATAAATAACAGGCGCGACAATCCAGCATTGGACTAAGGCCGCAGGATGTGTTAGTGACATCCTATTTCCAAGATCTTATCTGCTTTTTGTTGAGGTAATGAGATCAGCATCACGCTCAGCAGTGTTATTTATCCCCATAAATGGGTACTCGTTTAACATCTGAGTGAGATCATAGCCCGTCACAAGCTCGTGAGTTCGAAAAACACCATGGAGCACGGTGAGATTCGAACTCATGAACCTGTGCACCGAAGGTGCGCGCTCTAACCGCTAGACCAGCCAGGCTTAATTCGGCACATAAGCCAATTAAAGATCTAGATTTGCCGTGAAATATTTACTGTTTCGCAAGTAAACCAACGATTCTTTAACGATCGCAAATTGAGGATAACAAAGATGTGACACTATTCTCGCTCAGTGATATTCATTCATAGCTTCACTTCAAAATTCATGAATTTTAATCCCTAAAACTCACGAACAAATGGTTTATATATTTTTTACTAGAAAACAACAGGTGCCACTATTAACACCACTATGAATGAATATCATTAAGCAGGAATAGTGTCACATCTTTGTTGCCCTCAACGTGCGATGGTTAAAGAATTGTCGTTTTACTTGAAAAACAGAACCTAAATATTTAACGCCGAATCCGAAAATCTATTTAGTTTATCTGTAGTATTTCAGGTCTTTTTCAATAATTTTGTCAAAGGTGAGGGATTTTTTATTATTAATAGTATGAAATATCATAAAAATGAGTTGTGTGGCCGTTACGTTGTATAATAAAAACGATTCTGGGCATCAAAATGTTACAGTTATATTTCATATTATTTTCTTTGTATTTTTTGTGTATTTTTCTGTCACAATCTCACTCTAAGCGCTTTTCTTTTATTTTTGGTTATTCATGAAAGTAAATGCAGTAAGAATGGGTTCAAATTTATTATAAACCACGCAGCTCTTTATGAAATTGCTTTTGTAACGTAGTTTGTTCTTCGGTGATATTATAATGATAATAATCAATTGCAGATGTCTCGAGATCAGCCCAGTTCTTCCATTCATGAAATGAATGGTACTCCGCATCGTCTTCACAACCAGTTTTAAGACCCTTTTGATTGTTTATCAAATCGGTCCACTTCACCATTCGACGATTCGGAAGCTGACCCTGAATTCGAAGAAAATCCTTCTAGTGAAAGTGACGAAGTGCCAAGAAACGTGGATCACCCTATAATGTAAATGAAATGTCACATCAAGACTTTTATGATTTAAAGGACTTGAGTGACAAACTCGGATCTTTTACTAAGGACAGCGAGGGTAACAAAATCCAACTCAGCAAAACAAATAATAAAATACGAAAAAGAATAGTCTAAGACAAATCCTACATCGGAAATTTTTTGAATTATGCTTGGGGATGGTATGGTCCCCAGATGATGGCATTAAAAGTCCCAACCGATTGGTGGTCCACAACTTTTAAAAACGGGGGGAAAGGGGAATTTTTTCGGTTTTTGCGATTATTTTAAAAACGGTAAGAGATACAGAAAAATGGTCTGAGGGCGAAAAAAACTACATAAAATTATCTTTGCAGTGATATATAACACATTATAGTCTAATTGAATATTTCGGCGTTAGACTAGAAAAGAAATTAGAAATTTTTCATTTTAGACCTTTTTTAAAAGCTCCATAACTTTTGAAAAATCACTAGTTCAGCCGTAAAATTTTGTATAAGTATTCACAATAAGCTCAAAATCATTTTAAGGTAAAGGTTGAGTCGCTCCGGTTAAGGACCCCCATTATCCCTCCATTTGAATTTGTCAAAACGGCATGTCCATAACTCTCACCAAAATTAGAGCAGAGTATCTCCAATACAAAGTGACCCAAGGCAACTTTGTTCTACAGTTCATAAAATGAGTAGTACGTAGAACAAACTCCTGATGGATCACTTTGTATGGGAGATACCCTTAGTTTTTATCCGAATGAGCTGATTTTTGGTGGGTGGGGTGACTATGATCTCCAATTGCAACAAACCAAAATTTAGCACTCTCCTCCAATTTTGGGAGTTATGGACATGCCGTTTTGACAAATTTAAATGGGGGGATAATGGGGGTCCTTGACCGGAGCGACTCAATGTTTACCTTAAAAGGTTGCGGACCCCCAGTCGGTTGGGACTTTTGGTGCCCTCATCTGGTGACCATCCCCAACCATAATAAAAAAAATTCCGATGTAGAATTTTTGCCGTTCGATGGCCATATTTTGGCCCAATTTTCTTAGATTAACATTTCATTATAAATATTCATACAATGAAGAAAACTTCAGGCAAGTTATTGTCCGAAAATGTACGCGTAATCAGGGAAGAAATTTCAATTTAACGAAAGCGTACAACAGTAAATTACTTATTAATGAAAGGAAAAAAGACGACTGTCTGTCTTTAGTTAACTCGGGAATAATCCCTCATCATTATAAATATTTTTGGATTCCTTTTAAATTCTGAATAAATTTTTACTCGCCGTGGTTCCTATGCAAAAACGACACAATATCAAAAACTAATTCATTTTAAGCAAAAAAAACGACACATGTATCACTAACTATAATTTACCGACATTTTTTTTAAATTTTCTCTCAAGTAATTAGTAGTTAAGGTTATTTGTAAGAACTTTGTAAAAACAATAAATGAATTCAATCACACACTTAACCCGTTTTTACCACTTTAAAATCATGCGAAATTTGTTTTTGCTCTACTGTAAAACTTGATGATTTTGAGTTGTGTCACTATTCATGCCGACAGGCGAATATACGATTTGATTTCCAGAAGATGAGATCTAAAGTTTTAGTTCAGTCTGTTAAGTAAAGAGCACCACTAAACAAATATTGAAGAAATTCATATGAAATGAGAAATATGGAGTTCCATAGACGCTGACCACATAAAGGCGTTCAAAACAGACATTTCTGTGAGAAATTTTTGATTATTTTTTTGCATTCGTTTTTCATAATTTCCATCGACCTTTAGCATCCTAAGATAACATCAATTCGCCAAACCTTCGCATGGATGGATGTCTTCAGTTGGTTCCGACTCCATTGATTCATCTAGCATTGGAGGGCACACTACGAACAAGGTGGTTTGGGTTTCAGCAAGATGAGGCATCAAACCATAAAACACGACATGACGCATTTATGAAAATTAGCCATGCACGTCGAAAACCCTGGAGAAATCCGGTTGATTGAAGTTTTTCGGCTGTGCAGTTTAAAAGGAATTTATGGAAAACAACTGCAGGAGGTTAGTAATGAAAACTAACACCATTATATTTTTCTATGTAGTCGAAATGGTAAGAAGGGGACTTTTATTTTTAGATTTAGAGTAATTGAATAGTCACCCTTGTGCAACACATGACAGATCACCCTTGTGTAAAACATGAAACATGGGTTTCGTTCTTGGACTCCTTTATGGAGCAAATAAGTTTCTCTATTGTGCCTCTCATACGTAATGCTGTCCAAATACACTGTGCCACAAATGCTTAGGTTCAACAATATTTGCTTGCAGAAAACAGTAAAATAAACTATCAGTTTGAGTATTTATTGACTTTGATTTAATTTTTTTTTTAAATATAAATTTTCAAAATGCGTTAAACCGTATTGATACAATTGATAGTCTTTTTCTTGTGATTTTTACCTTTACCTTTTACTAAGAAATTGTGGTGGTATGCGACGGATTCTTGCTCCACCATCACAAAAAATACATAAGAAACAAAAATAGTTAAAATCTCCATGCGTAAAAGGTTTACCAGCTTTATAAGATTGAAAATACTCCCACTGTCATGTCCTATGTTGTTGCTTATTGGTCCTTTGTTGTTACTTGACTGTACTGCCAGTACTCCTTAATTTAATTCCGTGCAGATATTTAAAACCATGTAGTGTCGTTGACGAAAGGTCCCCTAACTCGCTGCCTACAAATGCTACATAAAAGCGCCCTTCATGATGTTCCATCTATCATCAATTAAAGGAGGATCTGGTGTTTCTTTTAGTTCACAGCTATTTAAAAAAAATGTTTACCTATTCTATTCTCAAGAAGCAGTTTATGCAAAGTGGATGAAGATTTTGTAATTAACACAAAATTTAAATTAAGTAAAATGTAAAGCCATCAACTCCCAAGCATTACATATCTTAAGATAATATGTGTCGACATCGATAATCATAATTCTAAGCCCAATGTCCATTGAATAAAATATACTACATCAATCATAACATAAGTCACCCTTAAAAATGTCACGTTACCAATTGTATCTCACGAATAAGTCGCTACTGGAAAAAAGCTTTCGAATAGTGCGACATTCATGTGCAGAACTCTCACTTGTCTATTATTCTGTATTTAATATTTGCAAGAATTAGTTTCTTCTCCGCTATCCCATAATACTTTCCAGGTAGCCCGAGCCAGGTGTTACTGACTGGTCGCTGGTCGCCTTACGAAAGTTTCTTGCTGGGCTTTGCGATCCAATCTTCTATCGTAGACACAAATTGGGCTTATTTTGAATGGTCCAAACTATTATAGTGTACACTGCTCTTCAATAGCATGCCGCACAGTATGCTTGACTGAATTTCACCTATTCTTTATATCAAAGTGCCAAACTCTATTGTTGAATCATTGCAGATGTAAAATCCATCTATCCATTATATCGCTTCATCCGATTCGATTCAAAATTGTTCCCGCTCAACTTTTTCAAATAGAAATGAATTCTTTTGTGCGCTCATAGCTCCAGAGTAAGCAGCGCCTAGTGAACCTCTTTTTTCTACTCTTTACAAAGGTGTGGCATGGCTCGATCATTAAATTTGCCTTATATAATTTGCTCGGATTTTTCAAAACGTATATATAACGTATGATAATAGACATGACTCGCATTATAAACCGAACGCGATATTATTGAACTTTTGACCCAGTCTTCTTGAATCTATCCGCGGTGTCGAGAAGAATGCGTAAATTAATAGAGATCGTAACTATTCGCTTGATGCATGGTACTCGTATGTGTAGTTACATTACGACGACGCGACCGATGTAGCCTTTATGTCGTCCCAATGACAGCCGCTGAATAAATGAATGGATGCAATCGATATGGAGATCGATATCGGTAATGGAACAGAAAAGAAAATTTCAATTGTAGCATGACAGGCCAAACAGATTACGCTGTGACGAATCGACTATGTAACGTGCTTTAACACGCTATATTACAAGTTTGTCTGGAAAACTTAAACTGAACAGCGTACGCCTTTCTGTCCTTAAATCGGAGCAGTTATTTATTGGTTTTTGAAAATGAACAGTTTAGAAAGTGAAGTTGCGGGTAGCATAGTGTGGATAATTAAGTGACATGATTACCTAATAATTTTGTAGTTGACATAGATTGCATGCTGCTGGTAGTTTTTTTTTTATAAGGACATAAGTCTTTATTTTTGTTTGTCTTTAAATGTTTTTTAACAAGGAAATATGTATTAATTGATCTATCAAGAGACGCGAGAGCGTCTCGCCCGCCAAAGGAAAAAGAAAAACGAAAGCGAACAAGTCTATGATTACCGGAGACAACTTGCTTTTTTGTTTGATCAGGCTACAGCCTTCCAGGCAACAGCCCCCAAAAAACATTTTTTTACCAAAATATTCCACATATCCTGTTCTAGTGCCTTTCCAAATAAAATCTTCGATCGGCACAATAACGGGTAAGATATATGCAATAAACCGTGAAATTTTCACCCTCACAGACTTAAGCGAGTAACCCAATTTCAGAATGAAGTCTACAGTTGCAGAAAGACTTGCTTCTACTGTCTCTCTTCGTGATGGGATTTTTATGAAATTTGGAACGAATGATTACTCTGGTGGTCCTTCTAAAGAATCAATGTCTTCCATTTAGATAAGTGGATGGAATAACGGTAAATTAATAGGTAAAGATAACAAAGATTTCCAACAATTGCGTCTATCGGCTCATCGCATTGACCATTTTTTAAAACACACTGCGGCATTGGGACATTTGGATATTGGGACACCGGGAGACTGGGAGACTAGGATCTTGGGGTAGTGGGATATTAGGAAATTGGGACATTAGGGTCTTGGGACATTAGGACATTGGGGCATTAGGCACAGTGGGGAAACAGGGACGTGGGGACATCGGCATATTGGGGCATTGGGACATCGGGATATTGGGGCATTGGGACAATGGGACATTGGGATATTGGGACATTAGGACACTGGGAGACTGGGACATTAGGACAATGGGATATTAGGACATTGGGACATTATGACCTTGGGACAATCGGACATTGGGACACTGGTACATAGGGGCATTGGACCACTGACACATCGGAATGTTGTGACATCGGGATATTCGCACATAGGGGCACTGGGATATAAGAACATGTGAACATTAGGGTCTTATTATATTAGGACATCAACACATTAGGACATTGGGACATTAGGTACACTGGGGAAACTGGGACGTGGGAACATTGGGGCACTGGGACATCGGGATATTAGAACATTGGGACATTGTAACATTGGGATATTGGCACATTGGGACATTGGAACATTGGGATATTAGGACATTAGGGCACTGAGATACAGGGACATTGGGGCACTGGGATATTAGGACATTAGGCTATTGGAACCTTGGGACACTTGGTATACTGCGACATTGGGACACTGACCACTGGTACATTAGGACATTGGCCCATTGGGATATTATCACATTAGGATACTGGGACATTTGGGACATTGGGGTACTGGGATAAATTGGGGCATTAGGACCTTGGGACATTAGGACAGTTAGACATTGGGATATTAGGTCATTAGGTGGGAGACTGGGACATTGGGATATTCCGATACTGGGACATTGGGACACTAGGGTAGTGGGACATTCGGACATTAAACCATTGGGTCACTGTGATATTTGCACATTGGGACAATAGGACCTAAATTGGGACACTGGGACATCAGGATATTGGGACATTGGCACATTAGAATATTAGGACATTGGGACACTGGGATATTAGAACATTGGGACATGAGGACACTGTGACAATGGACCTTAGGGCATTAGGGCATTAGGACATTGGAACATTGGGACACTGTGACATTGGGACAATGTGACATTGGGACAATGTGACGTTAACAGAGTATTAACAGAAAATTAACAGAGCCTTAACCGAACGTTAACAGAACGTAAATCGAGTAATAAAAGAAAGGTAACAGACCGTTTACAGAGCGCTAGCCGAATGATTAAAGAGAATTAAGAGAACATCAACAGAACGTTAACAGAGCATTAACGAAAAAATAATAGAGTGTTAAGAGAACGTTAATAGAGCATTAACAGAGTTAACAAAAAATTAACAGATTACTAACAGAATGTTAGCAGAGCCATAACACAAAGATAACACAAATCTATTTTGCACAAAATACATATTAATAAACTATACCCATTTCATCCCAAAATTATTTTTAAAAAAGCTCAGCAACAGCCATTTGTGTCGTATTTGCAATTGCGTTTGCAGTATCTATTTATTTTAAAGAAGACCCTGTGAATATAACTTATGATATTAAATTTATGGAATATGCTGAACAAAAACCTATTGAAACTTTTCCCAAAACAAAAATATTAGTTGGCTATTTAAGAATGCAAAAATATATGATATCTGACCAAAAACAACAAATTTGTAAAAGTTACCCCGCCAAAGAAAAATTCATCTGCCGCAAAAAGAATACATATCACTCCAATCCGCTGCTCATATCTAATTTTGTTTGCTGGATGTACTTTTGTTTTAGGTGTAAATGCTGGAGAATTTTAAATGTACAGGACTACTTCTTAAAGTAATTTGGAGGGAGCCGTTAAAGTGGCACTGAATAAAATGTTAAAGCTCCCACCAAATTACTTTAAGAAGTAGTCCTGTACATTTAAACTTCTCCAGCATTTACACCTAAAACAAAAGTACATCCAGCAAACAAAATTAGATATGAGCAGCGGATTGGAGTGATATTTATTCTTTTTGCGGCAGATGAATTTTTCTTTGGCGGGGTAACTTTTACAAATTTGTTGTTTTTGGTCAGATATTATTTTACTTATTATGAAGTTATATAAAGATCGCGGTTAGCTCTGACTCAAATCGCAGATAATTGTTTGGTTAAGGCAAGCTGTTTGCCCAAAAGCTGACACTTAACAGTTGTTTTGCATCTTTGTTTCATTTTCGTCAGATAGTTTTTTAGATTGGTGGTGGATTTCATCACAAAAGACTATTATTTATTTGCAAATCCTTGACTACTATAGGGTTCTCCATTTGTACGGGAAGATGTTTGCCGCCTGTTTAATTTGGTGGCGTCTGTCTAATTTGTTGTTTACTATTCAGTCACTCATGCCTAGTTACACGGTTGAAGGTTGAGCAGCGCGTTATTGTGTTCAAATGATGAAACTTCATTATCTAAATGAGTGAGTTTTACACCTATTTTAGGTAAATTGGCCACCAATATCGTGCGGTTTGACCCCACTAGACTTTTTCCTGGGGGGTTTCCTGATGTCGCAAGGCAATCAAATAAAAAAAACGTGTATACCTCATACACAGCTTGTTTCATTCCATTTCAACATCTACCCGCCCTTATTGGAAAACCCTATATAAGAAACATTCGCACATTTGCTTTAATTGTTATTTTCCACAAGTACGCCAAAATTGGAAAACAAAATTTTTGTACTTTCCTCAAATGCAGCCATATACATTATATTTTCCTAAACTCTATGCCGTGCAAAGAAGTAACACGGGTTGTAATGATCTATACGGGTTAGTGTCATTTTTTTTAATGGAGCTCGTTACCCAAAACTTCATGCGAATACCGTATAATTCTATTTATCCACCTTTTTTAATGAAAAGTGTAGCGTGTACGAGTACTTTCAAGTTGTTATTTGATGAAAAAACAACCAACATTGTTGTTTTGCCGGAATCACGGCTTTTCCTCGATGTGTGTGTTGTTTCGTCTCGAAAGCTGAATCCTTAAATAATAGAATCCCAAAAAAAGTTTTGGTATGACTAATAAACATATTTCAGGCTAAAGCCTATCTTCAGAGTCAGTTCTAATTGTGACAAAAAATTCCCGGAAAAAGGACTTTAAGTAAGTGTCACGAATTCAGCTTTTGAGTCAAAGCAACTACACAGATAAATCTTTCTTTGTATACATTTGGAAAATAACATATTTACTCGCCACAAATAAGGACATAAGCAGGGTGCAGCCACTGTGAACAATTTCATTTCAATGTTCATGCTTTAAAATTTTAATTACACACGTTCTAAGGGGACATTTTTCTCAGTGACCATTCCAAAATAACGGGTGGTGCAACTAGAATCCACGATGTTAATTGAGTGTCATACCCTAACGGTAAGTTTCTCGCCCAAATTTATTAGACATTTCTTGGCTTCAGTGTTTGGTAAATTCAACCATGAAGAAGTACACAATTGAGCAGCGCCTTAAGGTCGTTGAAGGCTTTTACGAAAATGGACGTTCAAATCAAAATGCTTCGTGAATTTTTTTGGTCTACATAATCGACCAAATGCTTCCACATAACGGAATTCGTTTAGCCAGATATCGAGGATATGAACCTGGACGATATGTGGTTCCAACAGGATGGGGCAACTTGCCACACGAAATAATGGCTCTTTTGCACGAGAAATTCAATGGCCGTGTTATCTATCGCCTTAATGATGTTAATTGGCCGCCACGGTAATGTGATTTGACACCGTTGGACTTCTTTCTCTGGGGATATTTAAATGAAAAAGTGTACGTTAATAAGCCAAAAACAATTGAAGAGCTAAATGATGAGATACCGTAGCCATGGTGAGCATTTGGCCGATATTTTGTTTCACACATAATTGCCATATATCCTTCTATCATAAAAAAAAAACAAAATAGATAATTCTCTAAAAACTTTTTGATTTATTAACAAATAACTTCGTGCATTTACGTTGGACCACCCTTTATATGAAGTTCATCCTTGCCTTATACCGCTCCATGGCTTTGCGTTGCTGTACAGGCAGCTCTGTCCTTTCTTGAAATCTTGTTTTAAAATGTGTAACATATTTTCTAACAAAATGGGACCCCCAATTTAAACTGACGGGAAATCTTAGACTGGAATTACATGCCTAACCCATTCCCTAAAAAAATTGGGGGTCATACAAGGTTAATTGACTAAATATAGACAATAACAATCAAATCGAAAAAAAAAGAAAGCACGGACATTACGTTCGCAAGTTCCGAAGAAATGAACTTGACACCATACTTAAGTTCGAAAATTTTCGCAGCGAAGTTTTCTGAAAGTCTCATTTGTTCTCAACGTTGACAAAACAATTCTTGTTTTTTTTTTTTTGCTTTTTCCGAAACCGTTAGTTTTTATTGCCACACTGTATGAAATAAATAGAATTAACGAAACATATTGTCAATTTCTGAATTCCACGATCTGTCCTCCTGCCTACTGAGCTCATCTCATCTATTCCAAGAAATTTAAGTTCACCTCGGGCCATCTATTTCATACTCTTTGGTATGAATTTTAGAGCTATCTTGATCAATACAGACGACTTTTGTAAATTTGGTGGTAATCAATCATGATCATCTACGCACTATACACTAGCTTCATTATCACCTCATTGCATGTCCTTCCAAATTACCTTGTTCGTCAATTACAACTAGTGGGTTGCAACAAGACGTCGATATAATACCTACTATACATATAAATTTTGCCCTCATTTGATAGCTTGCGGTCATAATGAAAGCAAACTATTGTTTCATAGTTTGATTTCAGGTTGGCGTAATCTTTTCGTAAAATGTCAGAAAATCATCAAAAGACAATATTTTATTATTCTTGAAGATTGTACTTGTTACGATGGCCGCTCTTCCATCTCTAAACATATACTTTGGCGGTTGACTAAAGGATTATGATCTCGACATGTCGCGATGTAATTGTATAAAATGAAGAAGAAAAATTGAATCATATCGATGGTTGTTGTTTATCATGTGCCCGAATTGCCCTGTGGCAGAGTGATCCGGTTCGGAAGGCTAACAGATCGGCTTAGTTCATGTTTGGATCTATAAAATAATCCGTGCTTCAATATTGAAATGTGTATACCTCATCATTATGATGACATCAGTATTAACACTACTACTGCACAACAATTGTACGAATGAATTTTTACAGAATTTCAATCAAAGTTTAAGTAGCTCTTTTTACAATAATACAAAACATAATATATGTATAAATAGTACATAACCTTAAGAATTTTTTTTAAATAGCTTCTTTACAAACTAGAAAGGAGTTTGATCTCTCGGTTCCACATTTTTTTTCGGGTTGGGCATTGAGCATTTGATTGCCGTTTTAGTACAAAAAAGAAATCTGAGAAATGTTAAGATTTGTAGTTACAGCCTATAAAATATCATAACAAGTCCGCTATGATTGCATTATAACTGTAAAAATAGGCGACTAAAATGTTTAAAATATTTTTTTTTGTAACGGGCAATCTCTTTGTTTTCAAGCATCCTATATGTATGTACTGATTTTCATTACATTCACTGTCAATTGGTTCGCCAAATAACGCTGTTAGCGGTCTCACATTGAAATACTGCTAGCAGTAACATTTTACCAAGAGTATTTTGGGGACTTACCAAAAAAGAAGAATATTATCTATCTTGAGTAACTGAATGAACAAACGAATATGACCACACTAGTAGGAACGCCACATTGCGGCGTAATTATATGAAAGTCAATTAACAAAGCTTCAATTACTCGACTTCAGGGCCTGTTTGTTGATTTTAATGTGTCTAAGTACATTTATCTTGATTCACCCGTGTACGTTAGATCCGAAGATGAAACCTTGGCATCGCTATAGTTACGTTTAATACCCTAAAACTATATTATTATATTTTTTGTCGACTGGCGATCACTCGAAGATTATTATGTTTTATTCTAAGAGTACTTAGCACAAACGTATTTGGCGTGGCCTTGATTATGGAACAATATAGGAATATTGTCCGCTTCGGGCTGTGGCACCTATGAAATGATAGAAAAAAGTGTAATATGCACTCAGGCTATTCCGGTCGCGATAAAATAATTTAGTCTTGAACAAGTACTATAATATTGAATGCTTTTTTATTTAGATTTTAGATTTTGCACCTTATTGAACACTTTGTTAAATACTTTCTGCGTGTTTAGTTTTTATGAGTGAAGATTTCAAGGATGAGTTAAGATTTGCCTTGAAGTCAATTAAGATAAACAAAATTAGATCGAATCCAAATATTGTCTGTTTTCAGAAATATTGATCTATTGTAAATATTTATATAAAAAAAATGTTATTTTAAAAGGTATTTGTTAAAACAAAATTATAAAGTATAGACCGATAAACAGTAAGTTGAAATTAATTATAATAAAATTTTAAATATTAAAGAACAAAAAATTTGTATCTTTCCATTTCGTATTACATATTTCAAATCTAACATAAAACAGGTCTTCATAATAACAAGACACGTGACTGGACTCCATTTTACGGGAAATATTTTGTTTGGAGTAGAGGTACATACAATTTCTCTCAAATGCAGACTGAACCCAAAATCTCGGTACTTAGTATGAGTTCTTTTAATATGTAGTCGATTACTCAATGTCCCGAGTATAACTAAACAAGCCCTACACAAATAACAACTATAAAATCTTTTAAGAAGATTTTTTTTTTTAGTTATGGACTAAACATACCATACATAATATTATGTAAAAACTGATGAAATCCGCCCATGAGGTTATGACTTTTATCAGAGATACTTACTTGTTTCTGATGTTACTTACTTGGCCTACTCGGTCCAATTGACCGTTTTCGATGAGAGGTAGCTCATTGTTATCTACTATCTGATAAGAAAGGATGAGGTACAATAGCGATGGTTGTTATCCGCTTCTAAGCCATAACTCACAGGCATTTGAAGATTTTTGAGAAAATCATTTTCTTGTACGACTTAAATTTCAATATCTCAAAAGCTACACTAGCTAGAATAGCAAAATAAGATGATTATTACAGCCAACAAATTTGCCTCAAAAATAAAACTACTTCCACTAAGATCGGATAAAAGGTTTGGTTTTTACAGAACTTCAAAGTCACATTTTTGTGATTTGACCCAAAAACAATATGTTTTTCCATCTCAATTTTCTCCAACTTCTGCCAAGGTAAGGTGCTCGTGCGATTCAAAATTCAAATTTCAAAATTTGCGCATAGTCTAAAAATCATTTCTTTCTTAAATTATTTTATTCTAGCTTCGTAATTTCTAACAGTTTTAATGCCTTAAGTAAAAAAACTAGTGTTAATTTTGGCTCGATTTCGACACACTTTGAATAGATTTTACCAATTACAGATCTTTAGGAGCAGTGTGAATTGAATTGTGTTGAATTCGAGCTAAAATTAACCCTAGTTTTCTACACTCAACGTATAAAAACTGTTATAAATAATGGAGCTAGAATAAAATGATGTAAGAAAGATATGATCGTAAGACTATGCGCCAAGGATATCGCCCAATCGACTCCCCAAGTCATGCTGATCATATATGTATACTTTTTATATGGTCGGAGATGCTTCCTTCAATGCGTTACAAACTTCATGACAAAGTTAATATACCCTTTCACTCTATGAGCGAAGGGTATAAAAGTGGAAAATAATTCATGTTGTTATTATTATGTGTAGGTAAACTTGGTAATTATAAATGAATAAATTTAGTATAAATTTTATTTGGATTTTTTTTTTGTTTTAATCATTAATTCTGTCAGTTAACCTACGCTAAACTATGAGTAGAAGTTTCTTATATTAGCAGATGTTTTGTTATAAGGTTTATTCACAATTCTTCGGCGATCGTTATAATGTAGTGACTATCTACGAGCGCCTGATATGAGGGTTCTCATTTTCCTAATATATGTCTTGTAATACCTATGTCCTGTATCAGTATCTCAAACATGAGTTACGGAAGTACGAAGAGTATAAAGGAAAACACAAGTCCTTTTCTTAACTCTATATTTCGTACTACCAAGATACATTCGTTCTTAAGCATATTTATACTATTCTTAAACTAAATACATCAACTATCTACTATACATTTGTTGACCATATGTATCTATATGGTACAAAAGTACATACAATGCAGGCACTCGTAGATACATTTCATATGGCGGTGCACTTTGACCCTTAATAATTGAATATTACACAATGTGTTGTTTTATGGGTGTACCTAGACCCTTTTGTCTATACATGTTAAACGGGTACGTAACTCATGTTCTAGGTCAGTATTTATTTTCCTAAATTTTGAATGATTCTTCCCGCCTCGGATTTCGCTAATATAATTTACGGCGGGTTAATATTTTTTGTTTTACTTGCTAGAAGTCGATCGTAAATTAGTTCATACTCGTCTTCCTTAACTTTACCTTGAATAAAATCAAGCGGTCTCTTCTTAGTAATGGAGTGAATAGTACAGGGTGGGCAAAAAGTCCCTTTCTTATTTATGCATGTAATAACATTTAAAAAAAGTGATGAAAACCATAAAAAAATAATCGCAAAATTAGATTTAATTTATGTAGTTTTTTTTACATTAGGTGTGGAAAATTATATCCGATAAATCACAGTAGAATTCACGCAAGCTTGGGCTCTTTCCACGACATTTTGCATAACATTTTGGAGTGTGACCGGTGGGATCTGTGCTCCGCTCGAATGTTCTCTTTTAGCTCCGGTAAAGTATGTAGTTTGTTGACGAAAACTTTCTCTTTGAGGTAGCCCCAAAGAAACTCGAGAAATGTTAAATAGAAAAAAGCCTGGAGCCGTCAGATCAGGCGAAAATGGCCACCGTTTTCTGTTACCATTTTTCAAGATGACACGATTTGGAAAGTGATATTGCAACAAGTTCATTGTCTCATCTAATGTAAATAAAATACATAAATTAAATCTAATTTTGCTATTATGTTTTTGGTTTTAATCACTTTATTTAAAAGTTATTACATATATAAATAGGAAAGGGACTTTTTGCCCACCCTGTATTATTATAATAGCTATTTATTAAAATTAATTTTTTCTTCATAAGAGTTTTAACAATCTTAAGTGTTTATTTATGGTGTTGTGTACCCTATTAATGTCTGCTGTACTATTATGATTCGAGTTCGATGTATGATGTATATCCTTCGGGCGGGCGCAATGCATCTGACAGATTAAGTGGCCAGTTTTTGTTGCGCCAATCAGCGATACGAAAAGGGAGAGATCTGAAACTCACAGTAGCTTAATCCTAATCCATCAACTACCCAAAGCAATTTCCAGTTTCTATCTACCATATGTCTGAGGGGCGGGAGGGGATGAAATAATCTCTCAGATGTATTGCGCCCGATTGTGTTATTTTCTCCTTTCCTATGAAAATTTCCACTTGTTAAACTCTTCACATTGCGTAATAACGTTGTGTTGACTTTTAGGTTCACCAAATCGTTCAATAGTGTGTTTTTAGTAAAATAAGCCCACATTTTTTAAGCGGTCGAGTTGTTGGAGGTTTTTTAAATATTAAAGCTATTGAAAGCGGAATATTCTTAGAAAATTTAAAATGTGAAGGGTATCAAACTTTGTGAGCCAGTTTTTGTTTCTAAAATTACGTAGAACTGTTTCAAAAAGACAATGCTACAATAAATAAGAGTCTAAAATATACAGAAACTTAGTTTCATCCCTTTTTCTGCACTGTCAGATGCATTGCGCCCGATCGTTTTAGGATTAGTATTGCGCCCGCCGGAAGGATATCGATCTCCTTTTCGCTAAGAAATTCTCTCATCATTTCAGACTTCATCCCAAGTTCATTATCCGTAACTAATTTCTTAAATATGCCGTATACGCTAATATATTTCAAGATAGCTTTTCTAGATTCTCTTTCACTTCTATACAGAGAAAACAGACGTAGTTATATTACCTATTTTCAATTAGGCAATCAAATAGTCATATTACCTACTTTTTAGGCACTTTCTGTACTCTGCTTGACTACATGATTAGGTGTTTCGCCTAAAAAGGAATAGTCAATTAAAATGTGGTAGATTTGCTATTTGTTTTAGGTAATGTTTCGGCAAAAAATAGGCAAAGACTTATGTACCTAAAATAATTAGGCGAATACTTGACAACTCAACATATTACCAATATTGATTAGGCAAAGCACCCAGATAACTGTACATCCATGAATTTATTACTTTTTTCAATGGCTGGATTGACTATTTGTTTTCGGCAATTTTTCCACAAAATGCAATCAACAATTTATGTGGCTACAGTTTGTAGCTGATTTTTTTTTACAAACGAACTTATTAGCGACATGTATTAGGTAAAACTTCCGGATAAATGCAGATTTCTCGAAAGTTATTTAGGCCCGTATTTATGAACATTCCTTAACTCAAGGAGACTTTTTTTCTATGAAAAAATATGGGGAATGACATTTAATTTTTTGAATTTCGGCATCCTTGACCCAAGGTCTCCTTGACCTGTGGACTTTCGCATAGCCGCGGTGACATCAGGAACAAAGCACAACCCTGGTCAAAGGAGACAAAAAATTCTCCTTGAGTTAAGGAATGTTCATAAATACGGGCCTTAGTCATCAAAAAGTGCGAGTTTAAGTAACATCTTCAGGCGTGCTTGCTGAACTCATTGAAAATTTGGAAAGCGATGGAGAAACCTCTCACGATTGTAATTAGCTTGGAAACCCTGAAGGTAAAATATATAATTACTAAATTTTTCGTTCGCAATTTAAACTATTAATTCATTTTGTCTAGATCAGAAGAAAACGGCAACTTCAAACGCCCCAAGTGCAACGGGGGCGAGAGCTTATGGTACTCACCAAGTGGACAAAAAGTCACATTAACGATAAGTCCACAAATAAATATATTATCAGACTGGCCGAAACAATTAACTGACTCAACTTTGGTAAGATATCTTTTGGTATTATACATATAACAAGATCTAATTTCTAGTTAGTTCTACTTGCTCCTTTACATTATAAAACATGTAATATTCTAATCCAACAGATTGAATTCAAGAAACTCTACCTAACGAGGAAAATCTTCAAAGTTGTTATCAGGTAGAGGTAAAGGACATTAATAATAAATTTTTTTTCAATTTGTATTGGTACACATTATAAAATGCAATATTTGTTAGAATAAACATTTTTTGAAAAATAAAATAATACTCGTATTTTCTTATTTGATTGATGGGAATAGCTATTTTCAGGATTGATGAATTCAGCAAAATTGAATTCAATAAAATTGACTGCCAAGAAAAGAAACAAAGAAAATCCAGCCATTTAGCATAGACAAAAATACCAAAGAATTGTAGTAGTTTCAGCTGATTACAATCGGCTTTTTGACTACAAATGTTCGTCATGATGCCTATACTAGTTTCGGTGAATTTTCCACAAATCTCGTTTTTACCGAAACATAATTGGTGAAGTGTCTACATGTAGAAATCTATTTATTAGCCATTTTGGTTTAGCTGGATTGCCTATTGTAATTAGGAGGCTGAAAATCGATCATTCTTTTTAGGCAGAATACCTATACTTTTTAGATGATTTTGACTAATTAATTCTTTCTGTGTACTATCAATCTTTCGAACATCGCGACTTTACTAAACTTATCTACCACAGTAACGAATATTGATTTATTTATTGAATAGAAAACATCGAAAACAAAATAAGGGCCACTAATGACCATTGAATTTAACAACGTATTTTGGCGAATTTTTAGTGTGATAATTAATTTCAAAAATGCCATCCTGTACCTATGAATGTGGATGTGCGTTATCACAGTTGATGAATCAACATTAGCTTTAGCGGAACTGGCTTAACCCATTTTTTTGCCCAAATTTTAAATTTTCGATATTTTGCATTTTTGTGATTGTTTGTAACCAAATACTAATGGAAAACTTGAAAAACAAAATGTTGGTACATTTTTGTGGCTTTTGGAGCAGTTTTTCGGCGTGTTCCAATATCGGAACACTGGGCATACAGTAGGTATTAGATATCCCAATGGCTCGCACAGTCCAAATATTTTATATCCGTATCGTATCGGCTTTCCTCGTAAAAATTGTTTCGCGGAATGTCTCCCGTAGTAAGGAACCATGATTTCGTCGACACTGAATCTTTCCGGTGAGCTGGAGTACTTTAGATATCGATTATGCAACAAATCGATAAGTGAACGCAGTTTTGCGAATTTATCATCCGGGCTAAAATTATCGTTATCGGCACAATGTGTATAAATCTTTTTATATTTTCGAAACGATTTCGAGTCATACATTCTGCCACAGTAGGATTATGTATATATATCCGAGTCCACCTGCCATAACATTCTCCACCTTGGAATATCGAGGTAGCCTGATAGGATTAATATTGCCAAATACGCTTTTCGATCATTCTTATTTATTTCAAAAAGATGATTTCCCTTGGATGTCGCATATTTGATAAACTTAAAAATCGAAAACCCCAGTATCGAAAAAAAGTTCAAAGGAAGTTATAGGACTATCAGGTATGTTAAAGATCGGTTCAGATTGAAAGAATTCAGGAAAGGTGGCTCCCAGGTCCCAGTTCCTTTGTGCTCGTTCAACCAACACGTAGACGCCTTCATAATCCGGATAGGCGGATCAGATCGTCCTCATCGTAAACGCTTTCCTCTCCATAAACTTGTGGCCTATCTTGCGTTGTGATTTTTTATACCCTATACCCATAAGATGGTATAGGGTATATTGTTTTTGTTACGACGATTTATGTAACACCTCAAAGGAGCCATCGGAGGTATGGCAAAGTATATATATAAATGATCAGGGTCGGTCCCTGATTCGAATAAGCCATGTCCGTCTGTCCGTCTGTCTGTCTGTCCGTCCGTGTGTCTGTCAGTTCGCACGATAACTCCTGAAATAATGAAGGTAGCGTTTTGAAATTTAGGTCAGTTGATTGTTTTGATAAAAACTTGAATGGTATTGAAAATGGGCTAAATCGGACTGCTATTCGCACGATTAGAATTCGGTCTCGTTTTAGAATGAATTGAATTGCGTTGTAATTGTTACTGTATAATTTGCTCGTAACTGGCGACCACTCAGATGATTGATGTCCTCATTTAATTCATCCCCACTATCTCCTTCGGTGCCGGCACCATCATCTGGAGGTGTTATAAGGAAATCAGCGCAATCAAAGTCGGTCCGAAAGTCCCCATTGTCTATGAGCTCTTGGATTTCAGCGACAGTGAAATACCTAGAAAATGTTTCTCTTTAGGTACTTCTATGCCCAGTGTTCCAATAATGGAACATGGATATTTTTAGTAATCATTCCAAATCTATTATGCAAATTTCAACATTTATGGTCAAAAACTACGTATAACCAATCAATACATATTTTCTACTGCGACAAATAATAAAATTTTTGCTAAAGGTAAAATATAGTACATACTTTTTTTTTGACATTTCCAAATATTGTATTTTCCAATTATAAAGCACAATGCACGCAAAACTTTATCGAAGTAGAACGAATCACCGTTATTTTGTCTACACTCGAAGGCCAACAGATGCCCTATGATGCGTAGCTTTGCAAACATTTGCGTGATACGCTTTGAATAATGTAAAAAGGGCAATGTTCCGATATTGGAACACTGGGCATAAATGGGTAAACAGTTCTTTTCGGGTCACGAGTCATACATTGGGAAGTTTTGTTTATTTCTCATTTTGATTTAGAATTAGTTTTCGCCAAGTTCTTTAACTGCAACATTAGTTGTTCCACTTTTAAAAAGAAGGAGAATCTGTAAAATACAAAATGCCAGCGATTCGGCGCCATTTAAATTTAAGTGCTTCGTCCAGAGCCTTAGAAATGTTGGAGGAAGGTCGTTCGCAACGTTCTGTGGCCCTGCAATTAGGGTATTCGCCAAGAGCCATTCAAAATCTTTGGAACCGTTACCAGGAGACCGGCCGATTTCGAATAACCAGCCCCGCAGAAGATCGATATGTGAGACTTTGTGCGCAACGGGATCGTACCATTAGTGCTCGTGGACTACAAAGCAGGCTATTAAGGACGACTGGGACCATTGTTAGCGCCCAAACAATCAGAAATCGTTTGCACGAAGACCAACAACGGTCAAGGAGACGTGTTACTAGCAAACAACTGACCAGGTAGCATCGTACGAATCGTCTAAGATTTGTTCGTCGACATATCCAATGGGACATGCAACAATGGCGCAAGGTGCTCTTCTCGGATAAGTGCAAAGTAAAATTTTTTAGTGATGACTGACGCATAAGAGTCTGGCGGAGAACCGGCGAAGCATTTTTGGATCCTTGTGTTTATCAAATTCAGAGGCATTCTGGGCCGGAATTAGCTTGCAAGGCAAAACTGACCTTGTTATCCTAAATAACGGGACAATTACTTCCGAAAGTTATATTGAAAGGATTATTAGGCCACATATCATTCCTTTTTCACAACAGGCGTTGCATGGTTTTATCCTAATGCAGGATAATATACAACCACATACTGCCCGGGCGACAATGTCTGTTTTCGAGGAGGCCAATATTCAGGTCATGAAGTGCCCTGCCAACACTCCGGACCTAAATCCGATAGGACATCTTTGGGATCAATTACAACGTCGGATCCGGAGAGCTGAAGAGGACGTTCAGAATCAGCAACAGCTGATTCTATTGCTAAAAATGTGTTGGGACGAGATATCAAAAGAAAGCGTCGATCGGCTAATTGAAAGCGTTCCATCCAGGCTTCGAGACTGCATATCAAAAAGTGGAGGCGATACTCGATACTTAAAAAGATTTGAGTCAATTTTTTTTTTACAGATTAGACAGATTAGATTTACAAAATAATTGTTATTGTTACGATTACATGACCGAAAAAAAGTAAGCAGTCCGAAAAAATGCTAAAAAAAGTTTAACTTTTGGTCAAAATTCAATAAAATTCATTATATTTAATGAAAAACATATTATCTTATTAAAATAGACCAACAAAACTATGATTTTCCTTTTCCACAGAAAAATAATAAAAAAATTATTAGTGGCCCTTATTTTGTTTTGAGTAGTATACATATTTGGTATGGTGTTCTAGCTGTCTCTGTAATTTGTAGTGGGGGCTTGGGAGGTTTTCTTTCGTATTTTTCCAAAAATGCAGATTTCACAGTTGTTTACGTACTCTGTGATTTTAATTTTCAAGTTTGGGCTATAATATTCACCTTTTTAATTCTTCATATATCTCATTTATTCCCATGTGATTGTTTTCTAAAAGTTTCTCTTCGATAATTTTATCAAGTTCTCCCCCATCGACTATGTCCGTCAGAAGCCTTAGACATCGAATTATTTTGTATTTTCTACAATGGCTATAAGTAGCTGAGATTTCTCGGAACGTTTCATCGTCCGTAAATATTGCATTGGTACAATAAGGATCAAAATTATCCTTAATTAACTGGTACAAGCTACTATTGCTTACGTTGGCTGCGGCACATGCCCCCGGGGGCATGTGATAGTTATTATTTGTGTGCGGCTGAAAAATTTGCTTTTCATTCTCCAGGTGCGAAAGCTATAAAATCTCTAATTTTCATCCGATTTTAGCGAGACAAAGAGCATTTTACTTAGTTCACCATATATTATAATATTATAACAGAAACATAATACATGCCCCCGGGGGCATGCGCCGCACAGGAGTAATTAATTATTACTCATGTGCGGCACATGCCCCCGGAGGCATGTATTTCTTGTTAATGGGGTGCCAGAAAAAACACCGATAGAATTAATTTTTGGTTCTATCGTGTTTATTATTATTATTGCTGAACTGAAGTGCGAAAATATTTTTTTTTAGTGTTAACATGTCGGAACGCTCGCGTCGCATGGTCAATTGGCCAAAGCAAAGGTGAAAAATAACGAAAAATTACAATTTATTATTATAATTATTTGGAATCGGCTCCTGGCTGAACTGAAGACAGGTTTGTACCTAAGGAAGTATTTTATCTAGTTTTTGATCGATTAAAATTAAATTCGGGGATATCAGAGCTCATTTACTGTTGCAGTAGCCACATGCCCCCGGGGGCATGTGCCGCACATGAATAATAACGACTTACATGCCCCCGGGGGCATGTGCCGCACAGAAAAGAAGAAAATGACTGCCGCAGCCAACGTGTTAAGGCTCCAATGTAAATTGTTTTTTTGATTTATCAAAAATAGTTTCGCTATCGATTCTTCGGATAATAAATTGTTTCTTATAAATATTATTGGGAGAAGCGGTTTGAACGATTTGTTTATTTTGTTCGATTTACATCCATCCTACTCAAAAAGTGTGCCACTTTATTGTCGTGTCCTCTCTTAAACATAATTTTATAGTCATATTCCTGCATTTGAAGCCTCCATCGAATAAGCTTGTTATTGGATTCCTTGATGTTGTTGAGCCAAACCAGTGGTTGATGAATTTGTCTACCGAAAATGTAACTACTCCTATTCGATAGTTGAATAATGAACCTCATGTTCGTTCAAGGTTCTTGACATATAAGAGATAGGTTTATTTTCCTGGGATAGAACGCCTCCAATGGCAAACTGGCTCGCGTCAGTAGTAACTTCAAATGCTTATTTAAAGTCAGGATGTATTAATATAGGTGAATTAATTAATTTAATTTTAAGGGTCTCAAAGCTTTTGACATATTCGCTGTCGGTAGCATCAATTTTTGAATCCTTTTTCAAAAATTTAGTCATGGGCTTTGCGATTTCGGCAAAGTTTTTTATGTATTTTCGGTAGTAGCAGACTATGCCTAGAAGGCTTTCTCTTTGCGTCTTGGGTAATTGCAATTTGGCTATTTTTTCTACCTTCGAAGGATTCGTATGGATACCTGTCCTCGTCTTACTACGTGCCCAAGGAATTCAACTTCTTTTCGAAGAAATTGACACTTTTCTAACTGAACTCTAAGACGAGCCTGCTTCAGTTTCTTAAAAATAATTCTAAGGTAAACAACAATTTCATCCGTATATGGTTATGCATTCCTTTCCAATATTCTCTCTAAAAACTTTATCCATTAATCTTTGAAATGTGCTTGGCGCATTCTTCAGGCTGAAGGGCATTCCTCGAAACTCATAATGGCCATTGTCAAGGGAACACGCAGTTTTTGGAATATCGTTGGGATGCATTTCAATTTAATGAAATCCGGATGTCAAATCAATAGTTGAGAAATATATGCTTCTTCCCAATTTATCCAATATTTCTCCAATATTTGGAATTGGGTACGAGTCAGTGACGGTTTTTTCATTGAGACGCGCCGATAATCCACTACCAGGTGCCACTTAGCCTTACCGGAAGAGTCGTCCTTTTTGGGAACAACCCAGACAGGACTATTGTAAGGACTGGAACTAGGTTTGATTATGCCGTCTCGAAGCATTTTTTCTATTTGCCGTTGGATTTCCGACTTGTGTATATAAGCATATCCATATATTTTGCTTTTTATCGGTAAATTATCGGTAGTTACAAATTTCGTGTTGAACTTAATTTGTACAACCTAATGGAGTAGTGAGTGAATTCAGTTACTAGCTTTAGTAATTGGTCCTTCTCTTCTGAATTTAAATCTAAATGACCCATATAGATTTTATTAAGAATGCCTTGCATCTCTACACAATTGGATTTAATTTCACTATTGTCAACATTCGTGTCACAGGTTGGTTTATCGCCTTCCTTTTGGTGACCTAAAAACTTCTAATAGATCCTATAGTACAGGCTGATTTTTGGTATATGTTAAAAAACGTATATTTTCATAAATCGAGAGTCCCCACCACTAGGAGGTGTGCTTCTCGATTTAAGGCGCAAAGAGTGGGTTAATTTAAGCTTTTCCTAATTATTTCGAAAATCGTTAAAGATACAGCAAAATGTTGATGTTGATGTTGGATGAGTTAAACTATAGATAAAATTATTTTTGCAATGATATATATGTAATACAGTAAACATATATTACTGGATATCATCGTTTTGACAAATTAAAATTAGGGTGTCATTTAAAGGCCCTTACAGTTTTCACCATAACTCCCAAGGAAAATTAGTTGAGCTAGGATATTTTGGGAATATATTCATAACAATATGGAGTTGACTTCAGCCAAAAACGGATGCAATACTACCAAGAACACATTTGCCCCGCCCAGTGGCAGAACAACTTGACTCGGGGCCCTCCCGCTAACTTCTTGAGTGGGCCCCCTGAAATAAGTCACAATTTGTCTGTGAGTTTTGAAAAAAATGTCTGTCATTAGCAAGATTGCTAACTATATGCTATGCTTTTTAGTATTCCGAATTCAGGTTAAATAACAGTGTCCAGCATATGATAATTTTTATCAGTGACGTAACGTTTCGAAAACGAAATGGGGGCCCCTAGACAATATAATCTACTATTAGCCAATATTTTTGTAATGCCGTTTCCCAAAAACCCACAACAAGAATACTTTTTTACTGTTAAACTTTCATTTTGAAAAATAAAGTTTTTAGAAAACCTTTGAAGATAACCCTTCAAAATTAGCTTTTATTTTTATTGCAGCGGTTCGTATCCTCTTTTTTGATAGGAGCAGTGGCGTAGATAGCTTATCGGAGAGGAAGGGCATCTATGCGATCAGATTTTTTCCTAACCAGAGAAATTCCATTTAAGGGACTGGGGTATAGTGAGTGGCCTGAATTCGATGATTAGTTTTTGTACAAATATTGCGGATATTTTAAAATCTAGGCCCGTAACACATTGTGGAAACGAAAATTTTGTACAAAAATACAAAGTCTTAATATATATTTTTTTGTGCGGCTGAGTCTACATAGTTTAATCGGTCGTACTGAAATTGCGTACAAAATTTGAAGCTAAATTTGTTGTACAAAAAGCATTTAAATTTGTGTGGGGTTTCTGGCCCCATATTATTGCTGAAAAATTCAAATTAAAATATTTTTATTACACCCCTCATTAAGAAAACTCATTAATCTACCCTAAATGTTCATCATCATTCAAATTAAGCAGTAGAAATTTTACTACTCCCATTGCTTTCGCCTCTTACAAGAGTTACAAACCATTTTACCATCTAAAATTTGAGGAATCATTTTTTTTTGTTCTACTTAATTCAGTGCTTAAATAAAATGAATACCCTTTTTTGTCAAACAGGTACGCGATCTCACGAGCGAAAGGACAAGATGTGCCACCTAACCCCTTATCTACGCCACTGAATAAGAGAGTACCATTAACTTGTCAATAGCAATTATATCATTTCCAGAAAGTAAACCATTTTTACGTTATACAACCAGTAGCTGTAAAAATATTCATGAGCAGTTTTTAATAGAAATAAGTAACTCGTAACGCCTAGTGATATTATATTACTCACAGCTGTATGAATTTTGGTCCTCGGCTCATTTAAAGATTGGCATGTGATTTTTTATTACTTATGTATTTGATAATTCGATGTTTTGCTAATGTACCAAAGTTGCATTATTGTGAACCACGTTTTAAAACTCGTAGGTGTCCATCTGATCAAAGTCCACCTTTTAACTACTAAAATTGATTTAGACCGAGTGTAATTTTTACGCTTATTGTTTAACTTTTAAACCATGTCCACTTTTTTTGCCTTGTTTTCAATATTTTCCCGGGCAGAATTTCCGCTTAAAATATTCCGAGTTTAATCAGGGCCCACAAGTTTAACAATAGCCTGGAAAATAAATAAAAAAAAACAACCCAAGTTTTAGGCAACAGCAGCTTTAGGGGATGCCGAGCCGGGGAATTACCCAGGACCTCGTACTTGCCGGGACCTCTCAACTCATCGCAGCACTAAAATCATCCTTGAAACTCTCGCTTAAAAATGTCCAGTTTGTGGAATTCCAAACTTAGCCTATTTTTGGGTACCCAATATTCACAATTTTTTACACTGGGAGTACAGTTTCTTGCTAGAAAGCTAAATATATAGTGAGTCAAACTGATTGAATTTTTACTCACAATATTCAGATTAACTGTTTTCGCAATATTTACGATAGAATTGATAAAAATTTCATCCAGAAACTAAGTAATGTTAGCAACAGGTAACATATCCACGCTCTAAGAACTGACTTTGACTTCGACTCCAGGTTTTTCGTTAAAATAGTAATAAAACTTTTGTACATGTATCTTGAAACCCTTTTTTTTGTCAAACATTTTACTGTTGCTATTTTCTACAATGTTTTATAATAATATTTTCATTTTAATTGATATCTATGAGTACCAAAAAAGTAACATGATTGGGCGCGCGGGCTACACTTGTAGCCCAGTGGACTTTGATCGCAAAAAAATATTAGTTTCTAGGCTCAACAAATATTAAAAATATTCCTATTCGATTAAGAAGCAACATTTTAACAGCTACTGAGCAGTTCCAATGAATTCGGTTCACATCCTGAAAATGATCGCCATTTAAAAAAGCGTGGGCTACAATCGTAGCCCGCGCGCCCAATGAAGGGTTAAAGCTATTTCGTAGCAAAGAAGAGCACTTTAACTGTTTCAACAGCTTCTATGTTCCGATGACCCAGATCCACAAAACAGTCCAAAATTTGCTGTTTTTCTTAACTACGCTAGGGGTCCCCTAGTGGCTAGGGGGCCGTGTTCCACCGAGCACATGGAACACGGTACGTTACGTTTTTTATCAGCATAGAAAATGTGTTTCCGAGATACACCCGTCCCAATTTTACATTAGCTTCTAGGTTAGTATGATGGTTAAATTGAATTAGGTATATGTCCAACTTTTGGATTTGGTTTTTCTGACTTTAGAAGATGTTTAGTTGACACTTTCTCCCGGGTGGTTTTTGGTAACGGCAGGGGGTAAAACCTCAAATCACTTAGGATGCCACATTTGGAATAAGCATTGTTGCGCCTAAGTGCTGTTATCTTCACTGTCTCAGGTTAGTTAAAGTAATGGGTGACGGGAAACATTCATCATCCACCGGAGCAGCATGCCCGCGGTTAATTCTATCATGGTTAGCGATGTGCCGACAAGTCATCCTTATAAAAGAAAACTTCAAGTCAAGAAACCTGCAGGCGACCAAATCCCAACCACGGACTATCTTGCCACATTGATGAATAAACCCATTTAGTTCAGTAACTATTCCGCGAAACTATAGTAATGTTTAAGAATTATTAATCCTCGTCGGAGGTATTTTTTCATATCATGAAAAAAGGGCATGTGGCTAAAATGCAAATATTTTGAAAACAAAATGTTATGCATAGGTTGTACGCTATAATGATACATGTGCTAATGCAAGAAACAGTGAATGGACATATTAAAGAGATCTACTACAACAAAGACAAATTGGTAATTTAGTGGCTAAGAGTCGAAATCTGCAGCAAATCCATGGACGATGGATATTATTATATCCTTCATACCACACCATCTTCGTTTATGTATCGCATCAGTCATGGCAAATGCCTTAGATGCATAGATCGACACCACCGCTCGTTTAACCATGGTTTTATGGAAAAATTGGTCAGTTCGATTTTAATTGATTTTTCCTCAAAATTATGTATAAATCATGATAAGACCTTATGTAAAATCCTTCAACTTTCTAGAGCAAGCTAAGGTTATTTTTCGTACGTTTTGATTTGAAATGTTGTGCTTCTGGCGATTTTCTGAAGAATGTTTAAAAGTTTTAGGACAAAATGAAATGCTCTGAACGTACAGGCTTAGCTAGGGAGAAGCTGTTTGTAGACGAACAATAAATTAAGCATTGGCTTTTACTTCGGAAAGTGTGTTACGCTATGGATTTCTTTTTTTATTTTCATAGTCGTGATCTTTTTTATGGTTATAGAAATCTTCCATCTTTCTTTTGGGTCCAAAATCTCGTGAGCCCGCCCGCAACGCGAACCCTGCGGGCCCCAATGCGCCGTCCTTGGCCATTAGAACTTTTAAAAACGACAATTTCATAACTCCCTGCAGGGGTGTGGACAGTGAATGAAATTTGGTTGAGCGTTAAGACGCAGTCCCATGACACCCTTCACCAAAACTTGGATCATTTGTATGAAAACTAAGGGTACCTCCCGTACAAAGTGACCACATTTACTCTTTACGTAATAATAAGCTCATAAGGGTTTATGAAAATCGAAGATGCGAAATGAAGAATTAAGGTTTGTGTTCGTAGAGACGATTCATGTGGTGATTGTTCAGCGATCGCAATTAACATACTGGTTCTGAGCACTGTATGCGTATACTTTCTATACAGTCATTTTGCTCTAGGTCATATTTGAGATAAAGAATGTAGCCACAATTAAAAATTATGCAAATATGGCTCGGATTGGATGCACAATTACGATCGCTGATCGATCCTCACATGAGTCGTCTCTACGAACACGTACCTTTAAACATTATATAAACCTTTTTATATGTATATTTACTCACCTAATGTGAACGTTTCTATAAGGTATATAGCTCTTTCAAATGACTCGCTACTATACCAGTATTAAATTATACAAATTGTACCATCTTTGAGGTTTAACATCAATGCATGCATGCATATCGCAACATCTTTTCAGACGGCTACGATCAAGCCTATTGAATAGGAAATCAATTTTCAAATTGGGCGATCCGGAACAGAAGATATAGAATAACATGTAAAACCTTAGACCTTAGAGATCTTACACAATTGCGCTCTGTCAAAGATTCCATTTCGATACCAACGAACAAAACTTGACTTGGGTAATATTCATTTTCGATCACAGAAGTCTATCAAAAATATCATCTACAAATTCGACCTTCACCTAAATCAATTTGTCGGTAGAGTAAATAATTTTCCGTTTTTTTCTCTTCTTCACTGCGTGTTATTGCTTTTGTTTGATCTAAGAAGAATACATTGATCTACAATATAATAAATATAACAACTTTGAGCATGCAAGATTGAATCATCCAAAATGCTAACTACTGCACAGTGCCCTGCAATAGAAGGTAAACAGTCGAGGTATATATTATACAATTTTAGCAGGGGACCTTAAGACGTTAATATAGTGCCATGAAAGAACGAGGACAGAGGAAAAAGAAAGAAGAAACAAATATTCCAAGATTGGTCAAAAAAATTAGTATTGAGTCAGATTGTAAGTGAGCCCAGCTAGAGACGACTTACAATTTGATGCTGATCCGCTCGTGCCACCCAGGCAATTTTGCAATCGATATAATGCGCTTCATTCAGATCATGCCTCGTGCAGCCCCGGAGGCATATCTTTTAACCCTTCGTAGAGAAAAAATTTACCAGCACCAAATGTGAAGTTTTTAAATTTGTATATCCAATCGCACGATGTAAAAATTGGTTTAGTTATTTCTAATGTTTAAATCTGCAACGCTTTTTCCCACGATCATGCTATTTATTACAATGAAACGATAGGAGGTTCTAAATTTAGAAGCGTATTCCTGTTGGGATATAACTGATATCATATGCAAAAAAAGACCTAAACTTTTTGGTTAGTTACTAAGTACATAATAACTCGGTAATCGACGTTACAGTACATTAATGAACTGTTGTATGTTGTATCAAACAAATGACAGTATACTTTAACGACGTGCAATATTCTAGTATATTCCTCTGTTGTCAGTGGGTTGTTATTTGAATTGAACTTGGTGGTATGTTTTTGAAACATTATCCCTTGGATTTGTTTCGATCTTTTCCTGAAAATTATTGATGAAATTGGCTGTAGATTTTTCTAATTTCCCTTCTGCGTTTTCAATAATAGACGTCAAACATAAAAAGGGTTAACACTAATTCGCAATCTTTGGCCGTTTAAGTACGCTTGAATCGTGTTTCGTGATTCTCAAGAACCCAAGATGGACAGATAGGGATTGTTAAGAAATCTCCGTATCGATCAGAAGTCAACAGAAGTCTTGCAGAGAAAAATATATTTAGCTTAACCTCCGCTGACACACAGAAGAGTAATAGCGTATAACGCCCCGTCAGCAACTTGCGCTCATCGAAGGCTCGTCTCATCATTATTTCGCTATATGGAAATAATGGCGATAATAAAATAATTTCAAAATTGGCGCACGGTGCAATAGAGCGTATGCGTTTATCTGAGCTTTGTGATGTGTTCCGATGTCTTATGCAATCACGATTGGAAACCGAGTATATGTCGGTGGCTTTGGCACTGCGGTTTTCCTAAATGGGAAGACATTTACTATCTAGTCCAATTAACACTTTGGCCAATATCAGATACACTTTAATATCAAAGTACCTTACAAATGCAATGTTTATAAACTCGTACATTATTCGTTTTCATATACCTATGCATTCACACCGTGTGTAAGTGTGTTCGATATGAAGCGACACAAATACTTCAATCATTGACAAAACTTAAGGATACGACTATGTAGAGCTGGTAGAGCTACGAAAAACATTGCAAAATTTGTTCGTTTGACCATTGAAAATATTCTTTGGCATAGCAGTCTTTAGTAGTTAACTCCGCATTCCGCTTTATCATTGTGCATCTGTTAATCGAAATCAAATGCTTGGCATAATGACTCAGCTTAATGAATGCATCCGGAACGTGTATGTACATACCCTTGGTGCAAGAGAGGTTACAAGTGGAGGTGCTGTGCAATCAAATAAACGCCTTCGACACTGTGGACCACATTTAAATATCTCAGTGAAGATTTATTGGCGGACGTACGCCTTGTCACGAATATCGCGCGTGCTGCACATTACCAACTTTGCCAGTGTCGACCATTTACCACTTACCATGTTTTCCCTATGACGATCATACAGTATGCTACGTTCGACCTGATCCATGGAGTAAATTGCCAACTCACTCTTAAAAGGAATGTCTAGTCGTTCTGAAAATGTCGATCAGAAATAAGCTAAAAGATAAAATGGAAGGCAATTTTGGCTTATTCCAGTAAATAGGACAAAGTGACTCGTGACGACGGCGACGCTCAGCGGATCGATGATTAGATGCTACATATTCGCTGTTTAATACAAATTTACTAAAACGCTTAGATAGCCAAATGCATTAAAAAATATGAGTTTTAAAAACGAGAACGAGGATAATTTTTGGTGCGGCCGAAATTTGGATACCCTTCCCTTTCATTTAGGCTAAAGTTTCTCGAGCGACCCTATCTATCTATCAAGCCCAATTTTTTTTTCAACATCATGCTTTTCTCAAGGGGGTCTCTCTCTCTCAAGGGGGTGGAGCATGAAATTTAAACCAGCAACAATTCAGATTCAGGTTTAAATCAGTGGTTCCCAGCTCAGAAACTTCTGCGGACCACTTAACCTGAAAATGGATCTCGACGGACCACCATTCAATAATAATGAAGGGCATTAAGATTAAGGTCTCGACTTTTTTTGAGGTATTGTATTCAAAAGCTCACGCTCTACCTCTCATCACAAATTCGCTGGGGGGTATGGGGGGTACCCTTAGTTTTGATCGGATGGTAATAATTTTTGGTGGGGAGCAAAATGGAGCATAGGCTAGGCACCCCACCAAATTTGATCTGCCTGGCTCAATTTAAAAAGAAGCTACAGGCATGCCTTTTTGAAAAATTTTAGGAGGAGTGAGGGGGGCGTCAATAGTCGGAGCACTCCAATTTTTGATACAAATCAAACAAAGTTTGTTATCAATATATGGACAAGATCTTATAACGGTAGGTCTATTCTATCAAGAGTTACAGTGCGAAATGTAAAACTCTAAAAATTTAAATTCACTATAATACATTTAGGTCTGGGGTATAATTTTCTGAGAAAATGTCTAAAGTGTTATACATCATTACAAAGGTAATTTTATGTAGTTTGTTTCGTCCTCAGGACATTTCAAGCTCAGACTCATAGTTTTCCAGATATTTGCAAAAAACTGAATTTCCACCCCTTTGCCACCCCCTCTCCCCTTAACCCATGGCGCAAATTGGTGTAACTTTTTACTGCGTAGTGCGTATATTAGGCAGTGTATTCAACAATTTGGCATCAGAAATTCCTTTTATTTTTGGATGTTTGGGTTTTGAGCTATCTGTACTAGACTACTATATACATATATGGCAATTAATTCTTCAAAGTCAATGGAACCCACCAACCATATTTTGAATAAACAAAAGCAACAAAAACACATTGTTGTTGGACGGTGGATGGATGGATGGATGGATGGATGGATATGGCGCTGAGATAGGTTGGGCTAGTTGCGCCCAATACTGCAGCCCGCTGCCTTATTGTATTTCCCATCTAAGCGAGAAAGTTTCAGGTTATGAGCTCTGTCCTTCGTATGAGGCTTAGAAGAAAGTTAACCAGGTTTACTTTGGGTGCACCCATTATGGTAGTTTGAGCCCCAAAGAAATTTTGTCTCCAGCTCATACGAGCGGGGCATTCGAAAATAACGTGCGAGGCTGATTCCTCCTCTTCGTTGCAGAGGCGGTATAGTGGGTCTTGTGAGTAGATCCCTATTGTATGCAGATGTTTCCGTAGGGTACAATGACCGGTTATAAGGCCTGTCACTGCCCTGAGGTTCGTTTTACTGAGACTGAGGGCTTCGGTGCAGCTGGTATGCCAGTTAGATTCCAGCGTACGCTTGCTGTACCTGAGCCCTTCAGCGAGACTCCATCGATCTTGGAATTTATCCTCGGTCCATCGTCTAGCAATGGTTCTGGCAGTAGATTTACTGATTCTGATTGCAGTTTCAGGACCAGTTAAGGATAATTCGGAACCCTCTCTTGCAAGGGCATCCGCTTTCTCATTTCCTTCGATCCCCTTATGTCCCTTCACCCATTTCTTACTTACTTAGTTACTTTGTTTCGGGTAGCTAGGTTTTTTAGATTTTGTTGGCATTTCCAAACTAGTTTAGAGGTTGTTTTGGGACTTGCAATGGCTTTTATAGCAGCTTTACTGTCGGAGAGAATATATATGGTCTTATTAGTATATCCCTTTCAAGTACTCTCCCCTGCTGCAAGGTTTATGGCTATAAGTTCTGCCTGGAAGACAGTTGTATATTGACCTAGGGGTTTGGAGATACTATAGTTGTTGGTTTTAGTATAAACTCCTGCCCCTGTTCCTTCGTCTGTCTTCGACCCATCCGTGTACCACACGATGTGGTTTGATAGATGGTTGTCGTTCCATTTACTCCAGTCTTCCGTAACCGTTGAGGTTGGTATTTCGGAGTCGAAGGTGTACATGGCCGGGGTATAGTCGCTGCCCATATCTAGGATTGGGTTTGCAATGGTTTATGTAATCGTACAGTGTCCTGTCCTACCTTTTGTGGTGTCCACATGTTCGATGATTGGAGTCTGTACGCTGCGAGTCATGCCTCTTCTGTGATTGTGAGGTCCACTGGTGGCAGGTCTAGTAATTTCTCTAGAGTTAAAGTTAGTGCACTGCCCATGACGCCGGTTATGCTTGCGCAGGCCTGTCTCTGTACTGATCCCAACTTCGCTGCTGCTGTTTTTTGCTTGATTTTAGTCCACCAGACTATCGAGCCATAGGTCAGACGGGGTTTGACCACAGCTTCGTAGATCCAGTGTATCATTCGTGGTTTTAACCCCCACGTTTTCCCTATTGCTCTTTTTGTTGCATATAGGGTCTATTTGCCGTTGGGAATTGTGTTTTGTAGCTGCCTGTTCCCCGTGAGTTTGTTATCAAGGGTGATTCCCAGATATTTTACCTCCGTGGTAAACTGCAGTTGTTGGTTGAATAAGTTGTGTTTGCGACTGAAGGCTATTAGTGTTGTTTTGGCGGGATTGACCGATAGGCCAACCCTCCTACACCAATCCTCCACTTGGGTCAGAGCTTGTTGCATGAGTTCAGAAAGAACTCCTGGAAATTTTCCCCTTATCAGGATACTGATGTCATCGGCGTATCCTAGGGTGCTGGACGGTGGATGTAGCATGTTCAAAAAATGATTTGAGTTATCCATGCATATGCATACTTGTGCTGTCCCACTACGGACAAACTGGACGTAGGATAACTCAAATCATTTCTTGAGCATGCTACTACATCCACCGTCCAACAACAATGTGTTTTTGTTGCTTTTGTTTTAACCCGTTCTCTAAAACAGGCAGAAACGCGGGCGTGTCGAATCGGTGGCTAGCCATTGCCTAGCCCCATTTAAAATGATCCGATGCCAGGGTGTAATTCGTGTCCTATACAAGAGGATCGTACACCTTTGCCTGGTTGAGTCCGGTAATGCCTCTATTGGTATTACATGACGCGCTGCATACGTATAGGCATCTGATGAGAATTGTAGCGCGCCATGTAATACTAGTTCGACATCGGCTCGAAATGCACTCTGTGTGCCGCACCTCTGCTGCAGTTATTGATTGATTTACAAATCATAGCTCTTAAAATATTACATTTTACTAGGGATTTGAAGCGACACTTTTTTTTTGCTCCGCTCCGCTCCCGCTCTAACCAATTTGAAACCGCTCCGCTCCGACTAAAAATTGTTCGCTCCGCTCCATTACAAAAATACAACAAAACTTCATTTAGTGTAGTTCCGAGGTGATTTCAGATTGCAAAGTGTGGTGGAGAAATTTTTTTTATTGTTTCTTATGTTTTTTGGGGTGCTGAGCTCGAATCCGGAGCTTCCCATCAAAATTTCGTTGCGGAACAGGTTCAAAACCGCGAAAAAACCCAAAATTTTCGGAGTTTTCCCGTTTTTTTGTTTATAACTCCGAAAGTCTACATTTCTCCGAAAACCTGTCCATGAAAATATTAGAGAAAACATAACTGCGGGTCCAACGCGCCATTAATCATTAAAATGTGTTAAGCGGTATTGCTACAATTGATAGTAATTTTTTTGGCGTTTTTTGCAATTTTGACCCTGTTTTGCAACGAAATTTTGGTGGGAACTTACAGATTCAGGTTTTGCACTCCAAAATACACAATGTAAAAGATAAATGCAACTTTTACGACCAAAAATGAAAAACCGTTCAATCTCAAAATTTTTTCATAAAATGGAACTATGTTAAAAATGGCAAATTTAAATTATCCACTGTAGTAATACCGCTCCACAGATTTTTAATATTTATGTCTCTTTGGACGCGCAATTATGTCCTCTCTAAAATATTCATGGAGAGTTTTTCGCAGAAATAAATAGTTGCAGAATTAGGGGGCGAATAATGGAAAAACATCAAAATTTTTAGGGTTTTTCACGATTTTGACCCTGTTCCGCAACGAAATTTTGGTGGGAAGCTCCGGATTCGTGCTCAGCACCCCAAAAAACATAAGAAACAAAAAAAAATTTGTCTCCACCACATTTTGCAATCTGATGTACTAGGTTTATCACGTAGTAACTACACTAATTGTTCTTAGTAGATATTTATTATTTTCCGCGAATTTATCAATGCAACTTATATCTACTCACGTATTATAGAATATGACATAATAGGTGCGTTTTATTCGATCAAGTACAGAACAGGGATAGCACCAATTTCGTACAAATTTGAACATCAAATGGATTTGTTCTAGATAGGGTGTCCGGAAACTAAACTATCGCATAAGCGCACCGAAATATGATTATTAATGTCATTTCAAGCAAAATAGGTGCACCGGGAATATCCTGAATTCTGAACACCTTATAGCTACGAAAAGCATTTAAAGATTTTACAAAAATGCTACCATTAAGACCTTTGTCGGAAAAAAAATTTATATGGAGTAAGATCACAAAATATTGTCTTTGAAGCTTTTTTACTTGATCTTGATGATCTTGAATTTCTTAATAATGAAGAGTGATGATTATGACCAAACGCAAACCTCTTTTATCGCAATGAATTTCACAATAATCCGAAATTTTGCAAGTCTCTCAACGAATTCTTCGCCTTTTAATCGTCCAAAATCATCAAATCGTGCCATACAATGAAAAATTTCGCCGAAAAAATTCATTTTTTCCGAATTTTAAGGTCGCTCCGCTCCAAATCCCTGCAATTTACACACTCATCTGGCTCAATTTCCGGTAAATCATGGAGATGTGGAAGATGGGCACGAGGAAAGCAATTCCATTGTTACTTCACCTTCGGGCGGGCACAATACATCTGACAGATTAAGTGACCAGTTTTTGTTGCGCCAATCAGCGATATGAAAAGGTAGAGTTCTGAAACTCACAGTAGCTTAATCTTTATCGATCAACTACGCATAGCAGTTTTCAGTTTCTATTTACCATATGACTGAGGGGTGGGAGGGGATGAATTAATCTCTCAGATTTATTGCGCCCGATTGTGTTATTTTCTCCTTTTCTATGAAAATGTCCACTTGTTATACTCTTCACATTGCGTAAAAACGTTGTTTTGACTTTTAGGCTCACCAAATCGTTCAATAGTGTGTTTTTATTAACCCTCGGATGGTTCAGTGGGGTCTGACAGACCCCAGAGAAATTTAAATCTTAAAATTTTCATAGAAAAACTTGTTGAATGGTATTTTGACGCATATGTAATTTAAGTATGTGTCACATACGTTCATTTAAGCTTGGATTTGTTTGAATTTGTGATTTTGTTAATTAGTTATAGCACTTTGAAAATGCTCTGGGGTCTGTCAGACCCCACGAACCATTTACGTATGTATTTTTTACAAAAGTAAATTTTTCCTTTTGTGGGAAATTTTCAAAGCTGTTATTTGGAAAACGATAAAATGTAATAACAATAGTCGGGAACGGTTGAAAATTTGTAATTAGAGTACATTTGGGAAATTAGGTTTGTTAATTTTGAAAGAAATGGAAAATTTAGGGTGTTTTGAATTAGGAGTTTTTAAATTTTTTACTCAATTCATTCAAAATTATGCCGTTTTTTACCTGGTTTTCATTTATGAGGATCTTCATTCACTATTGTGTCATTACCTTATGTTTTTTAAGTCAAGGCATAAATTAATGACTTTTATGAGCGTAATAATTAGGTGGGTATTTTACATAATACATAAAGCTTCCTAAGCGAACTTGGCTATACACTTGTTGAACCTATTCTCAGGAGGAGGAAATCAACGGGCAATATTCGCCGAAGCCGAGTGCAAAATATTGAAGACATTTTGTGCATTGTTCAGCTTGCCATCCCCCCCCCCTTTGGGGGCTGCTGCCCCAGGCCTCCCAATGTGGTCAGATGGTCCCCCAAAGAGGCAAAAATGTTTTCTATGCCCACGATCAAATGATTGGAAGACACAATACAATTGCAACGAGTGCAAAAAGCCAATATGCGAAGACCATCGAGGAAAAAGCTGTGAAAAAGAATGCTCTAAATATTGACTAACTTTGGATCCCGATATAAGAAAAAATATTAACGTTAGCTGAAAAATTTTGATGTACTTATCTTTGTTAATTAGTATTACATACGTTTTGACTAATAAAAATAACATTTTGTTAAAATTTTAGTTTTTATATTGATTTATTTGTGATAAGTTCAAATTACCCTCAAATTTGACACCACCTAATTTTTTCTTCCACATACTAAAAGCTACTGTCCGAATTCCACTTTTTTTAATTACCACTTAATCAAAAGGCTTCACAGTTACTTCAAGTTCAAACAAATGTGCCAAAAAAGCAAAAATTTAAGTTTTAGAGCGATTTTTGCCTTGGGGTCTGTCAGACCCCACTGAACCATTTACGTATGTAAAATTTACCTGAACCATGCGAGGGTTAAAATAAGCTCACATTTTTTAAGCGGTCGAGTTATTGGAGGTTTTTTAAATATTGAAGCGGTTGAAAGCGGAATATTCATAAAAAATTGAAAATGTGAAGGGTGTCAAACTTTGTGTAGAACTGTTTCAAAAAGACAATGCAACAATAAATAAGAGTCTAAAAATACAGAAACTTAGTTTCATCCTTTTTTCTGCACTTAATCTGTCAGATGCACCGCGCCCGATCGTGTTAGCATTAGTATTGCGCTCGCCGAAAGGTTAAAACGAGACCGAGGCTAATTTCGGACTCGGCCGAAATTTGGATACCGTTCGCTCTCCTCCGGGCTAAAAGTTTTATAGGGCGTACCTACGACTTGTATTTAACTCCCCCCCCCCCATTATTTTCCTTCCGTCTTCACAAAAGTTCCGTTGCGTCTTCAAAACAATATTTGTGTGGGGTTTGGTTGGAATAAGTGGGCAAATAAATATTTACTCAGAAAATTTTACTGGGGGATGCGGAAGCATGGCTCCATATTACGATTCCATTTGTTTTGACCTTTTTTGTTGCTTTGATTAAGATACATTAATTCAAGGTTTTGGGGAGGGGGAGTTGCGTTTGAATGGCAGCCCCATGACCCCATGGTCCGAATTCATCCGTTCTCACATATGTTGTGTGTCATTAATAGAAATATATTTGTGTGGAATTTGGTGGAAATCTGTGTACAAATAAAAGAGTTTTTCTTAGAAATACCTAATTTGGGGGGTTTGATTTGTATGGCAGCCCCATGACCTCATGGTCTGATTTTTCCGATTCAAACATACAAACTGCCTGCAGCAAAGGAAGCATTTGTGCATTTCAGCTTCATAGCCTTTAAATTGGCCGAATAAAACGCGTAGCAACAGACGGACAGACGGAGTAAAGATCAGACAGGCGGACATCACCCAATCGACTCCCCATGTCATGCTGATTTATGTTTACGTATTATATGGTCCGAGATGCTTCCTTCAATGCGTTACAAACTTCATGACAAAGTTAATATGTATATACCCTTCGTTGACTTTACGAGCGAAGGGTATAAAAAACAGGCCAATTCGATGTGACTATGATGGCGAAGTATTGTAGATGCTTAAAACAAAACTGCTCTTAGGTAAAATATTTCAGAAAGTCTAAGAATGATAATTTTTTCCATATTTTTTAAAATCTCGGACAATTTGGTTACCATTTAAAATCAATCTAATTGAAAATTAGGTTAAACGAAACAAAAAACGTAAGATATCGACTATCTGATTCACTAATATTTTATTTCAGAAACTACAAATACTCCAATCAATAGAGACGAAATAATAGCGGTTAACGTGTAAAAATTGGGGACTTCTCAAATTTTTGATACATATGTTATAAAGACAGGTGGGGTTAGTTAAAATCCAAGTTTGCGTCACTTTCCTCCCTGTGCTCCCGCCGCTATCTACAAAAAACCATCTAAAATCGGCCTTTTCATCAGTTTTTGGCCTGTAACTTCTTTACAGTCCATTTGAGCACAAAATCTGCCAAGACAATTTTGTAGAGGACAAAATTTCCTACAAATTTAATCTAAGACGTTGTACCCTACAATCAAAATTAACAGAGTTATAGCGCCAAGAATATGGGGAAAATATCAAAAATCATGCCAATTTCAAATTCACAAAAAACGCATTGTATACCAATAACTCATAGCCTCCTCTTTTAATAAAGAGTTCTCGAAGTATGTTTTGAAATTTGTTAGTTAATTTTTTGAATTTTTCGCATATTCTTTGCGCTATAACTCCGCCAATTTTGATTGTAGAGTAAAACTTGTCAGATGAAATTTATAGGAAATTCTGTGCTCTACAAGATTGTCTCGGCACATTTCTCAAAAATGCTCAAATGGACTAGGAAGGAGTTATAGACTGCAAACTAATAAAAGAGCCGATTTTAGAAGGTTTTTTCAAGATAGCGGCGGGAGCACAGGGGGAAAAGTGACGCAAACTTGGACTTTAACTTACCCCACCTGTCTTTATAACATATCAAAAATTTGAGAAGTCCCCAATTTTTGCAAGGTAAAATCTCCCCGTTGATTGGAGTAAAATTATTGTAAATAAAACTTAATAATTTTGAAATTGCACTTCACAGAATGTCGTGTAACGAATAGAACACGACTGACAGTAGCTTTTACCAAGTCGAATTAATTACATGAATTAATACAATTGTACTTATTCAGGGTTATGTTGGTTACCAATGCCTTAAGAGATCGTTCCCCTAAACACCGAAAAAAATGGCAACCGTTTTTTTTTGAGAATTTTTTTTCAAAAAACCCTTATGAAATCGATTTTTTAGTTTTTATCGGAGATTGACGTATGGACATTTGAATCAAAGATCTAAGCGAGTACATCTTATATCAGTTAAAATTTTCCAGTTTCGAGTAATGGTAAAAAAGATATTGGCGTTTAAAGTTAAAGTTCCTTTTCGACCTCCGTTTTTCTAAACCGTTATCGGGATGGATATGAAACTTTGCACAAAGATTGGTCAGTATGGCCTTATATATGTACGTTAAAGATTAAGACTGTTGACTTTTGCTAAGGAAAAATAAATAACAGTAAATTTGTAAAATTTCAGTTTGGTCGTGTGTCTCTTAGGTTTCCAAACATGAAAATTCTGCCAAGGGTTTTCAGAAAATTACATAGGGAATATGTCTAAGAATTTTCATTCGAATAATTGTATCCAAACCGGAAATATAGCCAAGTAAGTATTTAGTGAGGGCCTTTCACAATGCAAGGGAAGCCTCTTAAGCATTTCTTCAATGCATACATGAAATTTGGTGGAAATGCATAGAATGGTAATAGCGTTTGCCACAAATATTTTTGAAGTTTATGGGACCAAGTTAACAGGGTGTACCTGAATAACTGCAAAAGTATACTTGTTCAATACTCATATGGAAAGCTTGCGTGGGCTCTTATGATAAAGGACACAATGGAATCCTTTCATATAAGTTGCTTTTCTTTAATTAAAAAGCAGAATCAGTAATTTACGGCTAATAATTCAGTTCATATTTAAAGCCAAACCATCCTTACGTTTGCCTGAGTTTCTTTTTGCTCAAAGGCCATCAGAAATCTTAAATCGAAAAATGCCTGTAGATTTGCCTTGGAGAACTTTTATACAAACTGGGTAAATAGTAAATCTATTTTTGGATTGGTCTAATTAAAGGCGCTAGTCTTTCATTCTGGAACGCGTTTATTTAGACCAATCCAAAAATAGATTTACAGGAAGCATTTCATTAATGCTGTGCACAATTCTTATTTATTGCTTATAAAATATATGTACAAAAAATATTCACTATACATTAAAATACTAAAAACCCTCGTATTGAGGGCGCAGCCCTCTGTACGCCGGTATTTTTTTAATGTGTTTCTAATTTGTCTCCCTAGCGAAATTTAATGTAAGCTACAGGCGCTGGGGAAATTGAGCTTTTTTACATTCTTCGTGTCCTTTGCCATAACTCATATTATACCGAACGAAATTATTAGTATCGTTTAAAATGTTTATTATGTACCTACTCGTTGTACGATTTGCTGATCTTTAATACGGAAATTGTAGCTTTTTTTTATTGGATAATGGTCGTTTTTCTTCTTATAGACGTAATTTTAGCGGAGAACTTTCAGATAAAAAAACTTAATATTGTTTTTAAAAAAAGCCCCGTCGAAAATACTTATGAAGTTAGTGAACCTATACGGTTAAAAAAATGGTATAAACTTTATAAATTTTGGTATACATATAGTTCCATAGACTTTCTGTATAAAAATTATACCAAGCTTCTTTATTAATCGAAGTTATCAGTTGAAGCTATACAGTTCATGCTAATCGCGTATAAAATATTTTTATAAGCTAACAATATAAAAATAATCCGAATAAGGTGTAAATAGTATTTATCCAGATATATGATAAAAACTATACGATTTTTTTTAATTCAATATTAAAAAAAAACGACATTAATTTACATCTGAAAGATAATGTACGCCTGTAGAAAACCCCTTCTGGGTCATACTGTTACAGGCACTATACTCGTATATTTCCTATCCGCACATACAGAAATTTTTGACCACGACGAGATTCGATCTCCGTACCTCTAGATTACTAGCATGCACTCTCAACCATTTGCGCCACAGCGACTCATGAAATCCACCTTTCCAAATGCGATTGCAATTAAATTTTTCAGAAATGTACAATCTTAGGATAAATTTTACATCACTTTGGTATACAAATTTTCTATCAGTTCAATATTATTAAAAAAATTCTCGATTGGTATGCAAGTTGTAATTTATAGTATAAAATCAATAACACGTTCTGATTAAAGATTCATATAAATGCTGCATAATTTTCATTAGTATTTTTGGATTAATTTTGTAACAGCTTCGTATAATTTTTATACAAACCTCGGATAAATTTAATAAAAATTCATATAAACAAAGTTTATACATCGCTTTTGTATACAATTTATACTAAAAAATGCATGCATGAGCTTTTTACCATCAGTTGGTATAAAAAATACACCAGAATTTTTAACCGTGTACACAGTTGTCGCAGATGTGGTTTTAATTTCAATAAATACCGTTAGCTATAACGCTTTAATCGCTTTTATCGCTTTAATCGCCCACAGAAGTAGACACATGGGCAAATTGCCCGGACCCCGATCCGGAAGGGAATCGCTAAATCCAACTTTGTATGAACTAACATACCAACACTTTTTTTCCTAATGACTATGTGAACTGATGTCAAATAATTGTGGCACTAATTTTTCCACGTGTGCGTATGCTCCTTATTTATTGCTGAGATTACCACGAAGGCCCAGCCCCACAAATTAGTCTCAATACAGAAGTTGCTGAGCAAAAAACCCTTATGAAATCGATTTTGTCCGTCCGTCCGTCCGTCTGTCCGTCTGTCCGTCTGTTCAGTAAATAACTCGCGAACGGCTCAACCGATTGTCATGAAATTTGGTAGGAATGTGTAGAATGGTTAAAGTCTTTGGCACATATACCTTAGAAGTTGGTAAGAAGAAGACAACAGGGTGTCCCGAACGTTTGAAAAAAGTCGACTTTTTTAGTTTTTATCGGAGATTGACGTATGGGTATTTAAATCAAAGATCTAAGCGAGTACACCTCATATCAGTTAAAGTTTTCCAGTTTCGAGTAACGGTAAAAAAGTTATTGGCGTTTAAAGTTAAACTTCCTTTTCGAGCTCCGTTTTTCTAAACCGTTATAGGGATCGATATGAAACTTTGCACAAAGATTGGTCAGTAGGGCCTTATATACGTTAAATATTAAGACTGTTGACTTTTGCAAAGGAAAGTAAATAACAGTAAATTTGTAAAATTTCAATTTGTTCGAGTGTAGCCCCTCTTAGGTTTCCAATTATGAAAACTTTGCTAAGGGTCTTCAGAAAATTACATATAGAATATGTCTACGAATTTTCATTCGAATAACTGTATCCAAACCGGAAATATAGCCAAATAAGTATTTAGTAAGGGCCTTTCACAATGCAAGCCTCTTCTCTTAAGCATTTCTTCAATGCATATCTTTTGACTTGATGAAACAATCATCAGAAACATCAGAAATCTTAAATCGAAAAATTTCTGTAGAGTGGAGTACTTTTATACAAACTGGGTAAGCCTTTCATTCTGGAACGCGTTTATTTAGACCAATCCAAAAATAGATTTACAGGAAGCATTTCATTAATGTTGTGCACAATACTTATTTATTGCTTATAAAATATATGTACAAAAAATATTCACTATGCATTAAAATTCTAAAAAACCCTCGTATTGCGGGCGCAGCCCTCTGTACGCCGGTATTTTTTTATACTACGTGCGTAGTCAGAAGTGGACCAGCAATTTTTATGTTAAATCCAGGCGGCTTCAACGTTTAAGCCCAACATCAACTTCAAAATTGTCTTACTTCTGGGGCTTCGCTATACAGGGTGTCCGGAGACTGCCGCATAAACGCACCGGATTGTGATTCGTCATGTGATTTCCAGCAAAAAGTTGTACGGAATATACCCCCAATTCTTAACCCTTTATCTGCCACAGGCATTTAACATTTTTCAAAAAAAAATCATTTTCTTGCACGACTTGAACCTGAATATCTCCAAAGTTAGACTCTCTAGAATAGCCAAATGAGGTAATTATTACAGCCAACAAATTTGCCTAAACAAAAAAGTACCCGCTGGTTTGATTTGATTTTTACAGAGCTTAAAGGTAAAATTTTTGTGACCTAAAAACAATCTATTTTTCCATCTTAATTCTCTCCAGCTTGTACGATTCTTTTAAAAATTGGCACATAGTCTTCCAATCATATATTTCTTACATCATTTTGTTCTAGCTCCATTATCTCTAACAGTTTTGATACGTTAAGTGTAGAAAACTAGGGTAAATTTCAGCTCGATTTCAATTCAATTCAAACTGCCCCTAAAGTTCTGCAATTTGGTAAAATATATTCAAATTATGTTAAAATTGAACCAAAACTAGCCCCAGTTTTCTGCACTTATGGTATTAAAACTGGTAGAAATAAGGGGCTATTATAAAATGATGTAAGTTGTAAGAAAGGTGTGATTGTTAGACTATCCGCCAATTTTTAAAAGAATCGTACAAGCACTTCACCTTGAAAGAAGTTGGAGAGAAATGAGGTGGAAAAAATAGATAGAATAATAGATAAGTTTTTCGGCCTTCTGGAGTGACAGGATTACGGTGGATCACCGTTTAAATGAACGCAAATGTCAATATTTAACTACAACGACAGCCTTTGTGTCATAGCTAATTCTAAGAAATGTTAAGATAATATTTAGCTTTCGTCCTAACAAAGATAGTATGGTACACCTTAATACTGCTTCAGTCAATCAGGACGAAATTTCCCTTTTTCGTCCTTGAAGATACATATTGGCAACATGGGTATCACATTTCAGGATTTACTTAAATGAGTTCGCCACAATACTAATGTCAGTATTTTTAGTCCTTTTCGTGTCTTTATTAGTTCCAAAAAGGACATTTTATGCGTAAATGGGTTCAGTGGTCAAGATTTATGGATGGGATGCTGAGAATAGCGCATTTTATAAGGGGAAAATGTTGTCCTTTAGAACTCGCAGCATAATCCTATGAAAATTTGATAATTTTACATTTTAGTATCATCGGAAACCTTTACCTGAAACCAATTTTTGACCAAATTTAGAGTAATAGTATTCTAAGGTTACGACAAGCGAAGCAAGATACAGCCAAATTCTTTTGGTTATTTCATTCAGGACTAAATGCCCGTTTTTACCCTGAAAGTGGTACATAGTCAAGCAGTGCTTTTTATTAATTGACAATTTTGTTTTGTATTTTGGGAAAATTTTCTTTTCTATACTTCTCTTCTATACGTTTTTTTAAAAGCACTAGTGCCAAAATTTTATTTTTATACCCTTCGCTCATAGAGTGAAAGGGTATATTAACTTTGTCATGAAGTTTGTAACGCATTGAAGGAAGCATCTCCGACCATATAAAAAGTATACTTATATGATCAATATGACGAGATGAGTCGATTGGACGATGTCCGTCTGTCTGTCTGTCCGTCTGTCCGTCTGTTGCAGCGCGTTTTTCTCGGACACTATAAAAGCTACGGAGCTGAAATTTTGCACACGTGCTTATTATTGTTGCAGGCTGTTTGTATGTTTGAATCACCGAAATTGGATCACTGGGTCATGGGGCTGCCATACAAACCTAGCCCCCCAATTTAAGTTCTTCTAGGAAAAACTTTTTTATTTGTGTACCAATTTCAACGAAATTTCACACAAATGTGTTTCTGTTGATGACACAAAACATATCTAAGAATGGATCAAATCGGACAATGGGGACATGGGGCTGCCATACAAACCCAACAACCCCAAATTAGGTTCTTATAAGAAAAACTTTCTTATTTGTGCAACAATTTCAACCAAATTTACACGCAAACGTGTTTCTCTTGCTGACACATAACATATCTAAGAATTGATAAAATCTGACCATGGGGTCATGGGGTGGCCATACAAACCCATCTCCCATTTTGGTTCTTCTAAAAAACATTTTTTTCACCAATTTCACAAAACCTTGATTTAATGTGTCTTTACCAAAGCAACGTAAACGTCCAAAATGAATGGAATCGTACTGTGGGGTCATGCTCCCGTAACCCAATAAAATTTTAAATATTTTTATTTGCCCACTTATTTCAACCAAGCCCAAGACGGAAGAAAAAGAATGAGAAGGGGGATTAAATACAAGTCATAGGTACTCCCGAAAAGAATTTTTAACCCAAGGAGAGCGAAGGGTATCCAAATTTCGGCCGCGCCCGAATTTAGCCTCGTCCTCGGGGGTTGTCGAGCGAAGCCCTCTAGTTATACCCGTCACTATGTGAAAGGGTATATTAACTTTGTCATGAAGTTTGCAACGCACACAAGGAAGCACCTCCGACTATATAAAGTATATATATTATTGATCAGCATGACGAGAGAAATCGATTGAGCCATGTCCGTCTGTTTGTCTGTCTGTCTGTCCGTCTGTTGCAACGCAAACTAGTCCCTCAGTTTTAAAGCTATCGGGCTGAAAATTTGTACACAAGTTTCTTTTTAGTGTACGCTGTATATATGTCGGAAGGATTGGAATCGGACCATGGGGTCATGGGGCTGCCCCTAAAAATTAGGTTTTTCTAAGAAACATTTTTTTCTTTATGTACCAATCTTAACCAAACTTCACCCAATTGTGTTTCTGGTAAAGCCCCAAAACATATCTAGGAACGAATGGAATTGGAACATTACGTCATAGGGCTGTCATACAAACGAACCATTGAAAATTAAATTCTTCTAAGAAAAACTTTTTCCTTGTTAAGCCGACCGTAACCAAACTTCATCCAAATGTTTTCCTAGTAAAGCCTCAAAAAATATCTAGGAGCAGATGAAATCGGAACACTACGTCATAGGGCTGTCATACAAACCAACCGCTGGATATTAGGTTCTTGCATGAACAACTTTTTTCTTTGTGAATCAATCTTAACCAAACTTCACCCCAATGTGTGGCTAGTATAAGCTGACCAGACGTACAGCATTTTGCTGTAGAGTACAGCATTTTGACTTGTCGTACAGCATTAGTAAATGAACAGCATTCCCAACGCCAAACCAAAGAAACCTAAATGACTGCATAATAACTTCCTCGGTGAGGCCTGTAGTCAGTCTGTTAGGTGTTATTAGCACGGTAATCTCACTTTCATGTGGCAAACGTTCATTTTCGATAATTTCGGAACTCTTTGGTCAATCGTTTTGAAATTTAATGTACATAAATGTAAGCGCCAGGTAGCTCCACAACCTAGGGACTACATTTACTTTCATTTCTCCATATTTTAGGGTCCCCCTATCTGCGTTCGACAGTTCCAGCTGCTCAAATCGCACTTTCGTCTTTTCTAATCGAAAACTCTATAAAATTTGTCCAATAAATTTGAAAATTGGCAGACTTGTGAACATTTCAAGGCTCTACCTCACACTTGTAGCTGTAGAGCTATACTTGGCGCTCACCGCTCACATTGTCTGCAAATTTCAAGGTCCTACCTATCTACGTTCGGGATTTCAATCGTATCAATCGAAAATTGTCCCTAATTCGGAAATTTTGGATCGGAAAATTTTGAAATTTAACAGCCATGTATAGAGGACCGCACTGCCCGTATTAGGTAAAAATTTCAAGCATCTATAGGTGCCAAGGTTCAGAAGTAACAGCCATGTAAAGATGCGATTTGAATTTTTCTCAAAACGATGGAAAAATTACTGTACTCCATCCGATTCCCCTATCAACCTCTTTAGGAAAAAGAAAATGCAAACTAAAGGACTCTGCAAGGATTTCCCCTATATTTCGACTTAATCCAATAAAGTAGCGATAAATCCCCAGAGGGTCGCCATCTGCTTAAGAATTCTCTACGCAATGAAGTATCAATTTATCTATTGTAATAAACAAAACGAAACTTTTAAATAGGTAGGTACAAAGAGGTGTAATTTTCGTACTTCAAATAAACAGTTTCATGATTTTTGTCTCAGGGTCACGGATAGTCATAGATAGGGAAAAGGCCATCATCATCCCTACAATGCTGCTGAGACTGCAGTTTCGAACACTGAAATTCAAAAGTTGAAAAATCACTGAGTATCGACTGTCTAGAAAGCGGAAATCAAATCTGTATTGAAACAAATTGGATTATAAATTGTCCTTTCTTGAAATATGGTTTTAAAAAAACCGACAATCTAAACTGACAAAAAGTCTTAATCTTTGTCGTACATTTCATTGTGTTAAACAATTGTTGGGTTTGCCCCTTTTAAACGAGATCCTGGCTACACTTCTTCCATGCCTGTTATAACTTTGCGTGTTAGAACATACATTTGCACTTCACAAGCTGATGATGTTTTGTCAATGAGAACATTTAGAAGTTGAGAGATCTTTTCTGGGTCCTGTTTAGTACCAACAGAACCTTGCAAGGACGTAGCCAGGATTTAGCTGGGCTTCAGAAGTTATGACATTATTAGAATCATGTTGCTAATTGTAGACACTATAGTTTCGGCGTTGCCCCAATGAATAATATGCCTCCTGTCCCACTGTTTCTGTGTCGAATTCAATTTTATCGCTTGACGAGGCTGGACGAGCACGATAGCACGCACGATTACTTAATTGCTCCGCAATCATGGGAAGCAGACAGTGCCACGTCTACAACGCCAAAGACTTCTTTTCTGTACAATTATTATAGAAGGGCTCGTGGGCCATGGTATATGCACGAAGCAGCAACTATGGAACTATGGAAAGTACGATCGAGTATTCGGTGCCCGCGTCGTGCTGCCTTTGCCTTCCCTTCGCACAGCTCAAAAAAAAAAAATACTTCATTCTTACAGGGAAATATTTTATTTCAAATTGTGTAGCTTGTATGAGGTCTTGCGAAATTTGTTGTTTCCATTATGAAAGACCATCCCAATTTTGGGTCACCAGATTTTTATGTGTTTCAAATTGTTTATTATGTAGTCACAACTTTCGTCCAGATGACACAATTTATCTGACTGCAAGCTTAATTTCGGCAGAGTTTTAGAAATGAATAAATTAGAAATACTGTGGGAAGTTAAATACTGCTGGACTGGACCCCTCCCCTGGCTACGTCCCTGGAACCTTGGTTTCCTCTCATACAAACCAACCCCCAAATATTAGGTTCTTGTAAGAACGACTTTCTTTCTTTTTTAATCTTAAAACCAAAATACATCCAAGTGTGTTCCTGGATTAACCCCAACGTATCCAGGAACAAATTGAATCGGAACACGTCATAGGGCTGCGGTAGAAATTTTTAACACAAAAGGAGCTTAAGTTTCATTCAAATGTGACGGGTATTCAAATTTCGGCCGCGCCCGAAATTAGCCTCGGTCTCGTTTTATTTTCTAAGTTGATCGTTTTACATTTCAAGAAGAAATTCTCATTATTTGCTAGAAACATGGGCGAAAAATTGGAAAATATGGAGTTTGGCTCGAGCCTCGGAATTCGGGGAAGTTTGAAGCTCCTCTAATGAAAATTGTTTCTGATGGTTAACAGAAATAAATTCCGAAAATTAAAAAATTATGAATGGAGTAGTGTTTTATAAATACATATGTACATATATAAAATAGTCACCTGCTCTGTATAAGTTAGTCATATTTTTATATTAATTAAATAAAGACGTCTTTTATATATATGTAAGTACTTTTTAAAATACATAATGTATATTTTTATTTTAAAACAAGTAGGTACCAAATAAAGTACCGTATTGCAATATGTCCTTTTCCTAATAGAGATTCCAGAGAGTGGAGAAAAGAGTTTGAAGAAAGAAAAGGTGGGGGAGGAAAAGAGGGGTCATTATTAAAAATGGTCACACTTACAGAATCAGTTTGCGACTCGATAGTTTAATTTCGGTTTGTTTTCCTTTGGCTACATACACAACATGGTTTTTTCTTATATTATAAAGATGAAGTATGATTAGAGTTTTTTTACGTAAACTGCATTCTATTGAAAACTTAATTCGTTATTATGTGGTTTCGTTCGTTTTCACTTTCATGCTCTAGCACTCTGTCGATAATGCGACCTAATTGCTCAGTCATACGAATATTTTTCACGAACAAGTATCTATTGTGAATGTTGGTATTGATTTGTATCTATTAGGCTTTCCATGGTCGCTGTAATTGTACAATTATGTATTGTTTTCCAGAACCATAATAGTGCAGTCAAAATATCCCAATTCAGGCCTCCAAATAGAAAAAAATAGAGTAAGACTAATTTTTGTTGTTTTTGAATCAGTGGGATCCCAGGAGCCTACAACTGATTTTGCTAAAAAAAAATTTGATCGGAAAGGTCCCAAAAAGGACAAAAAAGGATACTCTTTAATCCTTGACCGGAGGTGGCCATGCGGGGTATCATATCAAAGGGGACGTCGAGTACATTACATATCCGGTGTTTTTTTCCTGATTCAAGGATCCTCAACGGAATAAATCGAGGTTAAATGGAAAATTTTCGCGTTTCCCTTGTATCTTTCCAAAGCCATAACTACGAGAATAATTCTAGATGTCCCTACTTTTATCACTTTTCAGAATCTATAATAGCTGGAGATTCTACCATAAAATTTGCTCAGAAAAAAGTTGATCGGAAAGCTTTGAAAAAGGACATAAAAGGACACTCATTTAACACCTTGATCGAACGTGGGCATGTGCGGTGTCATATCAAAGAGGACGTCGAGTGCATTGCATGTCCGGTGCTTGTTTTTTGTCTCGAGGACACTAAATGGAATAAGTCGGGCTTAAATGGAAAATTACGGCTTTAGAAAGATGCAGATACGGGAAACACAAAAATTTTTAAGTTGAGCCCAATTTCCTCCTTTGAGGGTCCTTGGAACAAGTAACAAATGCCAGATATGGAATGTTTGACATTCTCTTTGATATGACACCCCACATGCCCACGTTCGACTAAGGTGTGCAATTAGTGTCCTTTTATGTCCTTTTTCGGAGCTTTCCGATCAACTTTTTTCTTAGCAAATTTTATGGCAGAATCTTCAGCTATTATAGATTCTGGAAAGTGATAAAAGGAGTGACAACTTGGATTATTCTCGTAGTTATGGCTTTGGAAAGATACACGGGAAACGCGAAAATTTTCCATTTAAGCTCGATTTATTCCTTTGAGGGTCCTTGAAACAGGAAACAAACACCGGATATGTAATGTACTCGATGTCCCCTTTGATATGATACCCCGCATGCCGACCTCCGTTCAAGGATTCAAGAGTATCCTTTTTTGTCCTTTTTGGGACCTTTCCGATCAAAATTTTTCTTAGCAAAATCAGTTGTAGATTCCTGGGAGCCCACTGATTCAAAAACAACAAAAATTAGCCTTACTCTATTTTTTTCGATTTGAAATGCTAATATGACTGCACTATAAGCAATAAAGTGTAAACACTCGGAATTATCCAAAATTTCGAAAATACATATTTCGCTATTTGAAAATAATAGGATTAATTTTGATTTGTTTACTATAATTTTAATGAACTATATTACTCAAAAAAATTACATGATGCAAATCAATATTTTTAATACATACCTTCATAGCTTTCCAATAATCTGTAAATGTCTTAAATATCCTTAAAGGAAATAACGGAGACTCCTAACTTTTTCAGAGAGCGACTATTTGACTTTTACAAAAGAGTGAAACAAAAATGTCTTCCCTCAATGATTTTGATGACCTCCAGACCATTTAAATGTTACAAAAGTAAAAGAAAAGAAGAAAACTTCAAACTACGTATACTGATACTAAGTAAAATACTGTTAGTTTAGCTAGCAATTATAACATAAAAGTCAATGTCTTGAAAACAGGGTCTTAAAATCGAATTTTTCTTTTCGCAATGAGTAATGGGTCCGCCTAGCTACTATATTTCATATTACATTATGAACCCACATCTTGGATATTGTGCGAAATATCGAAGAGTCATAACAATTTAATACTGATACCGAACGGTAGTGTTTATTAGAACTTATTAAAACGATTGTTGATATAAATTATTACAAATAAAATTTCCGATGAGATCATACCACGCAAGAGAGATATCATTGCAGTAACTATTATAATAATCGCTGCAGCTGGTCACTAAATCTAATTTAGTTGAGCAACTCACTTGGGCATTGTACCGATCCACGCGGATATAAATGCATTTTTCGACTTGCTAAATATACTGTACTACACACAGATACTTAGATGAAGTCCAATTGGCATTATCGTAAGATATTATACTTTTGTCGACTGAAATGCGGTAAAAACCTAGTACTTGTTCAATGATTGAATGAATGGGCTGGTTATTGGTTATTATAATGGCCTTGGCGGCATACAGTTGCTGCGAAACACAAAAAGGTAGCCTCTTCTGCTTCTGCTACAACTTTGAAATTTCGATTGCATTGTTCGCTGAAATTATTGTATTATAAAGAGTTTGGGCGGAGACGTTAGTTTGCTTATTTACTGCTCTGCCAGATATCATACTTCTTCTTCGGCAGCTGTTTGTTAGTTTTTCAAATAGACCGTGTACCATTCAAGTGTCTGTTTTTTTGATGCATGTAATTTTTTGTTGGCACGGAATCTTCTGCAATCGCAGTAATGAAAATGAAAATTATGACATAGCTAGAGGTTGGTCAGTGCGCTTCGATTAGATCAAGTACAAGTAAATAAATGATAAAATAGACTCGGGCTGGACTATCATTATGAATTAGTTAAAGTCAGTCGATTATTTCAATCTTATAAAATAAAACGTTAATGTCAAGGTTTCCGAGCAATACTGAGCATACAATAGACAAAAAGCCGAGCGTGTATTTTTTGGTAAGTTCAGAAAAACTATTCATTGAAAAAAGCTGCCATGAGATCACAACAAATTTAATATTAGCATACGACCGGCGCCACTAATATAAGGAAGTCATTCGTTTATGAGTTCATATTTACCTCTGCAACAATAATGAATAGCAATAGGTATACGATTATAATATTCTGCAAATTAGAAAACTACACTATTCATCAGGATGAACTTGGGTGCACTTACTTCTTCATAAAAACTCATTGCCAAATGCATGTGCTCACAAATTAATGCAAGGCGTATATTTTAACATATTCAATTCTACCTAATGTTTTTCCTCCTAAAGTACCTACTGAGCATATTTGACTGAAATGTGGTGTGTATAGGATCCTTGGGATTGCGGGATAGTTTAACCCTTTCCCGGACAGAACGTCTATAGACGTCCAATTTTGAGCATTTGACATACAAATCGTGTCAAATTTTGGCGTTGTGTCCGGCAATGAGTTAAGAATCCAACAAGGAAAAGTAGTAACGAGATATGCGTGTTGGAACGCAGCCTCCGCATCCCACGAAACAGCCGTGGAGGTCTCCGCTGCCATCCCGGTTCCCATTCAGTGCGGGTACACAATCATATACACAAATACGACATTGTTCAGAATGTTGATCTCCGAGCGATTTTCCGATTTACGGGCATATGACTCCGAGACGATACGTGTCATATGCATTCGATCGAAACCGACGAATGTCAATTTTTTGCAATCTCCGAGTCGATATGCCCGTAAATCGGGAAATCGCTCGGAGATCAACATTCTGAACAATGTCGTATTTGTGTATAAGGAAAAGGTAGGTGTTTTGAGCCATACAAACCGCACCACAGAAAGTAGGTTTTTCTATTAAAAACAGTTTTTTGTGGACCAATCCTAGCCAAAAATCACATAACTAAATTCCTAATGAAAATAAAAAACATCTTAGAGCGAATGACAGTCAAGCATTAAGTCAAGTGACTGCCATAGAGACCTTACACCTTAAATATAGGTTCTTAAAACAAAACCCATTCCGCATCGGCATTAGTATCGCGTCTTTCTTCTGAAAATACTTTGTTTTACGAGTGACACGTGACTCATAGACGCGAACATGGAGAAACTTTTTGTACAAATGTGGCTCAATTGATGATGATTTATTTGCTGATCATTTTTGTAGTGTTTATAATACGGATAATACTCATCTGGATCCACCATTAATTAATAATACTTTTTCATTATCTCATGTTTATATTACTGATGATATTCTCTATAACAAACTTCTTAAATTAGACATTTCTAAAAGCGCTGGCCCCGACGGAGTTTCTTATTATTAAAAAGTTGTGCTATTAATTTAGTTCAACCCCTCCTTCTCCTCTTTAATAAATCTTTGGCTACTGGGAAATTCCTACCATGGAAAAAAAGTAATATTTTACTTATTTATAAAACCGGTGACAAAGCTAAGGTTAAGAACTATCGCCCTGTAAGTATTCTGTGTAGCATTCCTAAACTTTTTGAAAGCATTGTCACTAATCTTATAACACCTCATGTGCGACGTTTTATAATACCTAATCAACACAGTTTCCGCTCCGGGAAGTCCACTGCCACAAACCTACTGTCTTACGAGAATATTATTTATAAAGCGTTCAATAGCTCTGATCAAGTTCATTCTATATACACTGACCTAACTAAAGCCTTTGATAAAATAAACTTTGAACTTCTAATGAAAAAATTAAAAAACTTTGGATTCTTTGGTCCCTTTATTTGCTGGCTGGGTGATAATTTACAGAATAGTACAGTAAAAGTGGGTAATTATTACTCACGGGAATTTGTACCCTCCTCGGGCGTTCCCCAGGGCTCACATTTAGGTCCACTTCTTTTCTTAATATTTGTGAATGACAGGGGTTTAATTTTTGTCGAATTTTTGCTTTTTGCAGACGATTGCAAAATTTTTAAAACTATAAGAAGTGATAGTGATATAGGCTAATTTGGATAAATTCCATCGTTATTGTATTTGCAATAAACTAGAATGGAACTTGTCTAAATGTCAATACATTGTGTTTAACCCTCGGATGGTTCAGTGGGGTCTGACAGACCCCAGAGAAATTTAAATCTTAAAATTTTAATAGAAAAACTTGTTGAATGGTATTTTGATGCATATGTAATTTAAGTATGTGTCACATACGTTCATTTAAGCATGAATTTCTTTGAATTGGTGATTTTGTTAATAAGTTATAGCACTTTAAAAGTGCTCTGGGGTCTGTCAGACCCCACGAACCATTTACGTATGTCTTTTTTACAAAAGTAAATATTTCGTTTTGTGGGAAATTTTCAAAGTATGTAATTTGGAAAACGATAAAATGTAATAATAATAGTCGGGAAAGGTTGAATCTTTGTAATGAGAGTACATCTGGGAAATTAGATATGTTAATTTTGAAAGAAATGGAAAATTTAGGGTGTTTTGAATTAGGGGTTTTTAAATTTTTTACTCAATTCATTAAAAATTATGCCGTTTTTTACCTGGTTTTCATTTATGAGGATCTCCTTTCACAATTGTGTCATTACCTTATGTTTTTTAAGTCAAGACATAAATTAATGCCGTTTATGAGCGTAATAATTAGGTGGGTTTTTCACATAATACATAAAGCTTTCTCAGCGAACTTGGCTATTCATTCGACGAACCTCTTCTAAGAAGGAGGAAATCAACGGGCAATATTCTCCGAAGCATAGTGCAAAATATTGAAGACATTTTGTGCATTGTTCAGGTTCCCCCCCCCCTGTGGGGGCTTACGCCCCATGTCCCCCAATGTGGTCAGATGGTCCCCAAAAGAGGCAAAAATGTTTTCTATGCCCACGAGCAAATGATCGGAAGACAAAATACAATTGCAACGAGTGCAAAAGCCGATCTGCGAAGACCATCGAGGAAAAAGCTGTGAAGAAAAATGCTCTAAATATTGACTAACTTTGGATCCCGATTTAAGAAAAAATATTAACCTTAGCTAAAAAATGTTGATGTACTTAGCTGTTTTAATTAGTATTAAATACGTTTTGACTAATAAAAATTAAATTTTGTTAAAATTTTAGTTTTTATATTGATTTATTTGTGATAAGTTTAAATTACCCTCAAATTTGACACCACCTAATTTTTTCTTCCACATACTAAAAGCTACTGTCGGAATTCCACTTTTTTTATATACCACTTAATCAAAAGGCTTCACAATTACTTCTAGTTCAAAACACTGTGCCAAAAAAGCAAAAATTTAAGTTTTAGAGCGATTTTTGCCTTGGGGTCTGTCAGACCCCACTGAACCATTTACGTATGTAAAATTTACCTGAACCATCCGAGGGTTAACAGGAGCCGCACAATTTTTCAACATTGTTATTCTGCAAATAATTTCCCAATCAAACAAGTTGATGTTATTAAAGATCTTGGAGTTTTGTTGGACACATCCTTAAGTTTTATTAATCATATTAAAGTAATATCGCAACAAGCACGTAGAATGCTTGGTTTCATAATAAGAAACTCTTCTGATTTTAATAATATACATGCTATCAAAACTTTATACTTCTCTCTTATCAGAAGCAAATTAGAATACATGTCTATCATTTGAAATCCGTATTACAAAACTCGTGAGGATACCATTGAAAAAGTCCAACATAAATTTCTTAGATATGTAGCACACAGTGACGTGCAGTGAAAATTCCTCATAGTCAAGCAGTTGATCATTCCAAAGCCAATTTCACATAAATAAAAATGAACTGAATAATACAATAAACACAGTTGCAAAAGCGTTTATAGCAAGCGGCTTTATGCCTTATAGAAGAAATCAGGAATAAAAAAATAAAGCATTTCTTATTCTTCACGCCTCTCTTTATCCAAAAAAGCTTTAATTACTTTATAAAAAAAAAAATTTCTCTTCGCATTTGTATGAGAATATCCTTTTCGGCAGCAATCAAAACAAGATCTGAAAACCTTTCCTAGAATTGGTGATTCTTAAAAATTTATGGATACGTTATAAAGTTAAAAACGACCTCTCGGTAGAAGCCACAGTGACTGGAAATATTGTTAATAATTTTGCTCGAATATATACTTGTTTAAAACTATTCGCGACTTAAGGCCGATTTTGTAAATATTCTAGAATTTGATTCACATTTGCCTTTCTAAACTCTTCTGACGAAAAAATTACTTTAAGTTAATTTTTTAGCTTTATTCTATCAAAAAATTAATTGTGAATCTCAATAAGCGAGTCAAAGTTTTTTTCTGGAAAATTTGATTTAAATTTGGAAAAATAATTTGGTTCGAGTAATTCTAAGAATGAAAGATTTTTGAATGAATTAAATCTCTCTCGAATTTGCCCGAGAATGACGTATACAATCTCTCTAAATATCCTTCGCAAATTTTGTATCGGACCTTTTGAATTTCTAGATTTTTGCGGCGGTGGCTCATATTCTTCTGCTACTTTCGAATATGCATAAATTTTCAAACTTTTGAGAAAAGTCTTTTTCAAGCCAGTTCTCAAATCCAATAATTTTTTGGCTTGCATGTGAAATATTTATAGCTTTACTCTGAATTATCGGTTTTGGAGAATATTTCTGAAAAAATGAAAATCTAATTCTGTAAATTTTGATGTGTACGTATCGGAAGAGGTCAAGGAATTGCCATCCCAGTTCTCGGAATTATTTAAAATCGTATCAAAAACTATTATAATATCATCCTAGTCTTCAAATATAACGTTAATAATTCGAAAATGATAAATTTATAGGGGTAGTCAGACTTTCCATCGAGTCAATCATAATTAGGCACTGATCAAAAGTTCAGATCGAATTAAACTACATATTATGAACTTTGTCATTTGTATGTAGGGGAGCCGTTGGTCCGACTTGACCCATTTATTCAGTACAGTGCAAAATTTTATTAAAACTAACAACCAACGTTTCATTATGCTAGCTTCATTATTTCCTGAGTCGGAGGTGCTTCCTTCTGTGCATTGCAAACTTCATGACAAAGTTAACATACCTTTTCACATAGTGACGGGTATAAAAATAATTGCAGAAATACAACAGCTGAATTTTTATTTAGAACACCAGTGATCCGCAGATCGAAGGTGGTTCGCGAGATGACTTATACAAAAGCTTTGTTTTTTTACGAATTTAAATAAATTCTGGTATACGAAATACGTGGTGTACATATTTACAGTTGGAACACAGGAGAAAATATTTCATCCTAGTAAGAAACCAATAATATCCATTGACAAAAAAAAAACGTTGGCCATAAAATTCTAAATTAGCTTGTTGAATTGGGTAAGCATCGTAGTATCTTCTGAATAACATTCTTTATCTGACTACCAAAAAACCCAAGAATCCTAAATTCAGTTGGTTAATCCAGCTACTTAGCAGAAAACGATTTTACTGGGTTGCAAGGATTTTAATCCAAAACATAGAAGAAGTTGAGTGTGGGGTGGAGTAGGCCAAGAAACTTGATGCAAGTAAAAAAAATCTGGCTGATTGTGGACAAAATCACAAAATGCTTTCACCGTTCAACATCCTTAAAAATTACTCCTATTTAAAAACGCTTCAGTGAAAACGCTACTAAATACCAGCATATAACCGATATCGCGACAATTGTCTGTCCGCTAATCAGATTGCTTCTGCGATTCTTGCATACCAACTACCAAGATGCATAGCGTTCTTATAAATCCTGCCATAAGTATAAGAGCTGTCATGAACAAAATCAGTAATGACGCAAAAGAGAAAGGTGAAGTTCTAAAATTCATTATCATTATGTTGTAGAAACGTTATGATAGATAGATAGATAGATAGATAAATGTTTTATTCAATGCTTAAATTAATCCATACATTTATATACATTTACAAACAATTTTAAGGCATGTCGTAGCCATCTGCCATTCATTTGGTATTTTGGAATAATAATATATTTTGCTTCAACAATTGCTCACTAGTAAATTCCGTAGGGGGGAGGATAAAGGTTGAAAGGCTCCGGCCGATTCCTATATCCTCTTCAGTTGTGGCATAACTGCGGACCCTTAGCTATGCAGGAGGAGCTTCATAGTGTGAGCGGCTCCGGCCAATTCCTATGTTTCTCTACGGGGCGTTACTTTCCCGCATTATCCGAGTAACCGCTGCGCCTGAGTGCTGTATTAACAACTTCAGCGTCTCAGGTTACTAAACGTAATAGGGTGACATAAATCGAATAGTCAATCACCGAAGCAGCACCTTCCGTAGGGGGGAGGATAAAGGTTGAAAGGCTCCGGCCGATTCCTATATCCTCTTCAGTTGTGGCATAACTGCGGACCCTTAGCTATGCAGGAGGAGCTTCATAGGGTGAACGGCTCCTGCTAATTCCTATGTTTCTCTACGGGGCGTTACTTTCCCGCATTATCCGAGTAACCGCTGCGCCTGAGTGCTGTACTTACAACTTCAGCGTCTCAGGTTACTAAACGTAATAGGGTGACAAAAACCGAACAGTCAATCACCGAAGCAGCACCTCCGAGGCCTCCATGATGGACCTCTTTCGTTTTACGAATACTATCATGGTTAAGCGATGGGCCGACAACCCATCCTTGGAAAAAATTCTACGTCAAGAGACCTGGAACGAAAGCCTCGGATTGGACGGATACAACCCAACGACGACATCGCAAACGAACAACTGATTACTCTTTCGGAACCTGGAATGTACGCTCCCTGAATAGGCCAGGGGCCTTAAGGGCCCTCTTGGATCAGGTTGAAAAATATAAGCTGAGCATTGTTGCACTCCAGGAAACTAAATGGCTTAGTAGCGAGATTGATGACCGAAATTCGTATACAATTTTCACAAGTGGAAAACCTTCGGGCCGCAGGGAGTTTGGAGTGGCGTTCATTGTAAACAATCAACTTAAGCCGCATGTTATCGACTTCAAACCCATAAAGGAGCGGCTGTGTGCGATTCGCATTAAAACTCGGTTCTTCAATCTCTGGCTCATAAACGCGCATGCCCCCACCGAAGTCAGTGAAGACGCGGTTAAAGACGAGTTCTATCACCGCCTAGAAAATCTCTTCGATTCACTTCAATCAAATGATGTCAAATTGCTGCTAGCGGATTTTAACTCCAAAGTCGGAAACGAAAGTTGGCATAGGGGGATTACTGGAGGGTACAGCCTCCATAAAGACTGTAACGACAATGGCCAACGACTAATATACTTCGCGACCAGCAGAAATATGGTCATTAGCTCTACCTGTTTTCCGCATCGTCGCATTCACAGACAGACCTGGAGATCTCCAGATCAACATACCGTCAACCAAATTGACCACGTCCTTGTCTGCAAGAGATTGGCATCGAACATAATGGATGTTCGGTCCTATCGTGGAGCAAATATTGACTCTGACCACTATATGGTGAAGGCGACTTATAGGTGCAGAATTTCTTCGGTGCATCATTCGAGGTTCAACCCGGCAAACATTTTTGCGGTTGACAAATTGTTGGATGATGCCACGGTGGTCACTTATACGACTGCCCTTGAGGAGAAGCTGACGCCCTTGCTAAATAACATCAGCAACAAAGGCGCCCTTGAGATCTGGGATACACTCAAAGACACCATCAAAGGGGTCGCAGAGGAGGTTGTGGGATACAAAGCTCGGCGAGCCCGAAATGATTGGTTTGATGAAGAATGTCAAAATGCGGTAGATGCTAAAAACGAGGCATATCGCCAATGGACTGAACGCGCAACTAGAGCCAAAAAAACAAAATATGACGAGCTTCGACGATTTTCGAATAGGTTAATTAGGCGTAAGAAACGTAAGCATCTTGACGAGCAGTTGATGCAAATAAACCAAAGACTAGTTAGTAGGAACAGTAGACAAGCGTACAAGCTGATTAATTCAATTAAAAGTAGATACCAACCCAGGACCAGCCTCTGTAAGGATAAGGATGGCAATATCATTAGCGACACCGATAGCGTTGATAAACGCTGGGCCTCACATTTTGAAGAGCTCCTCAATGTTCAACCGAACAACCCCACACAAGAAGCTCCGGAGCTGATGGCTGAAACAGGCCATCCCGTTCAACCCCCAACAGTAGAAGAAGTTGATCTCGCCATGCAGGCACTAAAACATAATAAAGCCCCGGGCGCTGACGAGATTCCAGCTGAACTGCTGAAGCATGGTGGGGAGAGCCTTGTTAAGGCTATACACACACTTATCGTTAAAAAGTATAATTTGCCCAATCCACAAAAAAGGGGACAAGTTAAAATGTGAGAACTACAGAGGCATCTCATTAGTTTGTACGACTTATAAGATTTTATCTAAAATTCTAGAAAATAGAATTAATCCGTACGCAGAAGAAATCATTGGCGAGTACCAAGGCGGCTTTAGACCTGGTCGTTCGACGACAGATCAACTTTTTACAGTGAAGCTTTTACTCCAGAAGTGCTGGGAATACAACATCGACGTATACCAAATATTTGTTGACTTCAAGCAGGCATACGACAGTATCGATCGAAGCGTACTGTACAACATTTTGCTGCATTTTGGAATACCGGCTAAGCTAGTGCGACTCATAAGGATGACGATGACTAATACCGTCTCGCAGGTCAGAGTTCAGAACAGACTCACTGACCTATTTGAAACTCGTACTGGACTCAAGCAAGGCGACGGGCTGGCGCCGACGCTCTTCAACCTGGCTCTGGAGTATGTGATTCGAGCCATGAATTTGGACAGCAGCGGAACGCTACTCATTAAATCGACTCAACTAGTAGGCTACGCCGACGACATCAACATCATGTCTCGAAGATTGGGTGATGCAGAAAGCCTTCTGCATAATCTCAATAACGCCACCAAAGAAGTTGGGCTACATATGAACGAGTCTAAAACCAAGGTCATGATGCAATCAAAAACTAGAACGCCAGTAAATTCAAGCATCACAGTGGGGGACCTCAATATAGAATATGTAGACAACTTCACTTACCTGGGTTGCAATTTGTCAAAAGACGCCAACGAAACAGATGAGATAAAGCGACGGATACAACTAGCTAATAAGTGTTACTTTGGGGTCCTCCAAATGATGAATTCGAAGCTGGTGCACAGGAACACGAAGCTCCACGTGTATAAAACCATCATCCGACCTGTGCTGTGCTATGGCTGCGAGGCATGGACCCTAACTCAAAACTCTGAACACCTGTTGGACACATTCGAGCGAAAGGTTCTCCGAAGAATCTTCGGGGCCGTTCGTGAACGAGGTGAATGGCGCATCCGGTACAACCTTGAGTTGTATCAGCTGTATGATGAGCTACAGGTGTCGAAGATCGTGAAATTGCAGCGATTGCAATGGGCGGGTCATGTACAAAGGATGAACGACGATCGCATGCCCAAAAAGGTGATGAACGCGCAACGAGTGGACGGAGCCAGATTGCGTGGACGACCGGGAGCCCGTTGGGAGCATTCTGTATGTGAGGACGCCCACCAGATGCTAGGCTTTCGGAATTGGAGGACAAGGTCGCGTGACCGCGACAATTGGAGGTTTTCAATCCAGGCGGCCAAGGCCCGACGTCGGGCTATCGTGCCATAAAGAAGAAGAAATTCCAAAGAGTTTCTCAATACTATTCAAAAATTCTATCTATGTATTTAAAATTTTATTATTACATCCATTAAAACCAAAAAAAAATTTAATTTCAATTTCTCCAATTAAATTACCTTTACTGTTACTGTATTGACGATTTTTGATCCTATATTTTCAATCAGCACATTTTGACTAAAGCAGGATCGATATCAATGGAAGTTCTACTTGATGGACCCAAGGCCAGAGGCAGACCGAAGAACACCTGGATATGTCAAATGAAAAAGCAACGACAACGCATTGGTAGCGGCGATGACACGATCCAAGATAGAGCTGCCTGTAGAAATATGCAGAGATATTACCGCCAAAATGGGCGATGTGCCTACACCGCAGGTCGAGCAACGCGAAGCCATGGAGCGGTATAAAGAACGAGGCAAGGAAGAAGAAGATTTTCAGATAAATAGTAATACATTAATAAACGATGCTTTCTGTTTCACAATGTGTGGGCTTACGAGAGCACAGGGCGATAAAGTGCAAACAACTCCAGATTCTGCGTGTTCATTTACCCTGTGCTCTCTACCACTGATGACGTTTTACAAGGTTTTATCCAATATATTTAGACGATATCTCGGCGCAATTCGACAGAAATCATGCAAATTTTCCCAATTAATTCCATGTAACAAATCAGTTCATTCAGCACATTTAGACTAAAGCAGGATCTTCTGATTTCCCTTAATACAGGACATATGGCAATAAAATGTCGGGAATCTGTGTCACTAGCAGTGGCGTAACGTTTCCAAAATTGATTCGAAATTGGATTGGGGGCCCCTTATCTTTGATTTTTTAACCAAATATTGACAAAACCCGCATGCAAAGCAGTGCACCAATAAACAAACGCAACAAAAATTTTATGTTCGAGCAACATTTTCCATTTTTTCTACTTAGACTTATCTACTAGCTACTTATCACTTAATTCAAGAGAAGCGACAAAAGAACCATACCTCGAGGAACTCTTCTTTATACCAGTATCGTAACAGTCAATGATTTTTGAGTAGAAGTGTTCACCCCAAATCTGAGATTCATATATGGAGAGCCCCCCTACGGGCAAGTTAAACGAAAACCGCAGTGTTTGGCGTATCCACGTCCACATCTTGATTCAAATCGGCTGAAATCGAATTCGTGGAGCTCCACCGAAGATAAATGCGTCATGCAGGGGAAATGCTGAATTCAATATATGAACGGGAGGGTATATCGGCAGACATTTATTTTTTTATTTCATGAGTCCTAGTTACACAAAGTTTTTCTGGCTTGGACCTTATTGAACGATCTTTGGGTCGAAAGATCCAAAGTTATCATTTTATATAAACGTCGCGAACATATTTTTCTTGATGTAGCAGTCATTTTCTTTTCAAGAGTCAAATATTCAAAGAACTAAATCACAATGGCTCAATTTTACGCAAAAACCTTCAAGAGAGGCCAGAGCCGTGCGAAGGAATTTTGGTGCCCGGAGCAGAACCTCGCCAAAGCGCCCCTCTATATGTCAAACATGTAAATATGAAATTTTCAGAATTTACGAACGCGTCATTTTGGGGCTTAACGATTCTTACTTAACTTAACTAACTTAGCGATAGAAAGCCTAAGAAATTTTAAGCCTAAACCTGACTAAAAAAATTGGTGAACGCTTGGACAATTTGTTATATTCTCTGGATGAGTGAAAGTTTCAAGAAGGACTTGAAGAGCTGGGGTGTCCAACAGAGGAGCTGACATGAGCCAAATAAACAAAATTTGTATATTCAAGCGAGCCGGAAATTGAAAACCTAGGAATGCTGCTGAGGAGTCCCTCCGCTAAAAAAATGAGATGTACCGTTAGTCTTTTGTAAATTTTACAAATGTAATGTAATGTAAATCTTTGGAAATAAAAATTCAGTGTGAAGCTTGAAAGGTTTGAGCATAGAAGGGATGAAAGTTAGGAAATGCACACCATACCCGTAGAAAATCTCGATGATTAAATTTGTTAAAAAGGATTTTAATCTCAATTAGACACAAAGCATAGCTGATAAAACAAAGTCACATTTGAACTAGCTCGGGCGCACATGGCAACAATTTAAGTGCCAATAATTTAGGCATTAGACCTCCAAAACACATAGAAGCGATTCTCGATTGGAAAGCTGTATCTACAAAATAAAGGACCTTAAGTAAAAAAGAGCATAGAAGATCCACTACCCTTGCATATCTTTCGTTCAGTTTTGATTACGATTATTTTGATTTATTACAGCATTATAGCACTATAGACAATATGCATTTACTAAGGTTCGGACTTAATTCTATGGTAGGCACCCGTTTTGCAAGAAACCTGATACACTACCCCAAAACGCTGAGTCCGGGAAGGCTCAACACAACTATGGCCAAGTGTAGCCTCATAGGAGATACCGCTTAATGTGCCTGCAACGATCAAAGCTCAACTGGTTCCACCACGTTGCCCAAATATTTGCCGAATGTCCCTTCTAGATATAGCAAAGAGCTGGTCAGCCGTAGGTATACAGGACGAAAACAAAGTCTTTATTTTTTGCAGACTAGTAAAAATGAATGTCTTTAAAAGAACAGTTAGCCAAAAACTTTGTCCAAGCAAAAAAGATCTCTATATTCGCGACTTGGGGGCCCCTGTGGCTTTGGGGCCCGTGTTCCACTGCACACATGCAACACCGTACGTTACGCCACTGATCACTAGTGAAAAGTGAGTTAAGTCCGATTTTATCGATTTTGAATTATATGCATAATCGAAGAGATAAAATGTCCCTCTTGCTCCTTTAATAATATACACATATGGCCAAAAAAATAAGTACACCCCTCATGTACTATTTTATGCCAAATTTGCATACCCTTTTTAAAATTGAATTACTCCAAATAGATAGCCATTACAACAATTAGGATACAACAATGCCAACGGAACCTTAAAACTAAATGGCAACTCCCTATTATTTTAGTCTCTTCCGATATTAGCTTTGAAGTGGGTTTTCAGCTTGGTCAAAATAATAAGTACACTATCGGTTTTTTAAATTTTTTGACAAAAACTTACTATTTTCCGTAAGGATTTGTTTTTTATTCATTGGTGTATGCAACAAGCGTTAAATTAAAAACAAACAAAAATTCTTAAGGGGCGAAAAACGCATGGTAGGTACGAAAAAAGACGTTTTGAGTCCGAAAATTTGAAATAGCGGAAAAATTATTCTCTCATTAACGAAATAAACCAGCTAAACATTGTATTTACTGTGTAATTCATTGAACTAAATAAAAGCAGTCTCAAATGCGTCAAATAGGTACATGTAAAAGCCTTAAGGATAACTGTCGATCTCATTATAACTATGGCGAGAAAAGTTCCCTTGGCTTGACTGATGATTTTCGCAGTAAATATTGAGAATAGAGAACCCCTTTGAAAAGTTAATCGGAGAATACAAGAAGTAACGCAGTTTTCGTAAAAAGTTTAGAACTTTCCATGGCGATGTCAAAATGTGTTGACAATACAAGAAAATTTTGTATGGATAGTTCTTCTTGTTTCAGACCGAACAATGAAAACTCACAGAATATTTTGTTTTATTTATGAGATCGTAATAAATTTGATTGGAAACTACTCTTTTCGTAATATTCTTCATTCAGGAAAAGAATAATATGATATACGGCACATCAACTGGCTATTTCCAATGGAGTCGGAAAAAACTTAGTCCTAGGCTTAATTTTCATAGTTTGGTTTCGTTCAAATGTACCTAATAACCGTTACTATAAGGTAATTTCCATATAAGAAATGTTAGTTTATAGTCCCAGAATATTTTACTGATAAGCCCATACACTTTAAATGGGGATTTCAGCAGGATATTAACCCTAACCATACCTCACAAACTGGTCAATGATCCGCTTCAACCAAATCGAGTGGCTTTTTACGTTGTTACTATAGAGTCTAATTGAATCCAGAATGTTTAGGGAGAGTTGAATCAATGAACTAGAAACAAAGTTTTCCCAAAACGGACCAAATACGGAATTTCCTGGAAGTAACTGGATATATGGATGTATGGGAACTTAAGAATAATTCTTCACCAGAGGGCCAACAAAAACCTTTTTTTTTTCAAAAGAATGGATCATTTACTTTTAAATAATAAAATAAATCAAATTTTTGTCGAATCAGAACATAATATTTTAATTTAAAACCAGTTTTAATCAAATTAACTGACATGTACTTATTATTTTGTCCAGCCTATTTTAGTCAGTTCATACTTTTTCAAGGTAGATGAAAGCTGTTATTTATTAAAATATGCTAATTTACATATCATTTGATTCCTCACCAATTAAGTATTTAAATTTTTCCATATGATTTTATTTACTCAAATAACTACTTGGCTACAGGGTGATAAGAAAAATTCGTATGGGTGTACTTATTTTTTTGGCCATATGTGTATATTTAAACATTCATTACGACAATGGAAACGGAACTATAACGTTGTGAATGATGGGTTAAGTGAGTCAAATGAGATTTTTACTTGTGAAAAGTGAGCTGACTGGTACGAAATTTTAACACAGAAGTATCATGAACTTTTGATTGTTAAAAAGTGAGCTTAATATTTACTAAAGTATTGGGAAGGATTAGGCTGAGGTTTTAGATAATATGCTTCTAAAATAATTTATTATACTCTTCACATTTTGCAAAATAAAATACATAAATACATTGAATATGTCAATTTTTTTATCTTATCAGAAGAATCATTTAATTATAATTTTATTATTGAGTGTTACGACTACGAGAGAGAGAGTATGTCTGTCAGTTTATCTAGCTGTACCAATATACCATCACATCTTCAATTCACAAAGTCAATTCTACCGGGATGAAATTTTGCACTCGCGTGTGTGTAGCTGTGTGTTTAAGATTTGAATCGTCGAAATCAGTTCGCAGAACTGCCATAGAAACCACCACTTCTAAAATATTAGCTTTGTTTTCATTATATCGTATATTTTTTAAGAGGATAAATTCACAATCACAATATAGCAGCATCTACAAAACGAATGTTTTTTCTTTGTATAATGGAAACTGTAGAAATTTGTTAAATACATACTTGAAAAAGTCAATGATTAACCTAAAAACCTTTCAATACCTTTGATATAAGGATTCATTCAATCTTATTTCGGAGTGCGTATTAAAGAATTACATCATATACAAATCTCCTAACAATAACAGTAAACAAAAGACATCAATAAATACCCTAATTTAAATGGATAGAAAAAAACATAGAGTCCATGGATTCGAATCCAAGGATTCGCCGGGTGTGTAGGGCCTAGCAGAGATTGGCCGTAATAGTTTTCGTTGAAATTACTATGGTGTTTTTATTTTTTTTTAAGTGAAAGTTCGTTCAGATTATTAAGTATTATTTACTAAAAGTATTGATAAGTGAAGTTAGTTTTTGAATTGTAGCATATATAAGCATAAAAGGCTAGCCATTGACTGACCCCGCCATTTTCTTCACATCTGAATAGTTCAACTTTAGGCTTCTACATTTCTATGACATGGTGTTCCCATTAAAAGCTTTGCGATTTTGGTAGAAACATATTTACGCCAGTTGTGATAATTTAAAAGAAAACACCTATGGCCGAATCCGAATCGAATCCTTGGATTCGAATCCATTTCAATGGATTTTCGTTCTGTCAAATGAGCACATCCACAGGCAGATTTAGATTTTGTCTGATCGAAAATCCATTAAAATGGATTCGAATCCAAGGATTCGCCGTGGGTGTGAGGACTATGACACAGTCTTCCAATCTTTGTTTTTATCTATTTATCTATTTATAAATTGATATAAAATAAACCAACTAAAAATATTTACTTCGAAATGTTTAAAATATTCCCATGGCGTCAAGCAAAGTCAAGTCAAGAATAGTGAAATGCATGAATTAAATGCTCAGTGTACCAAATCTGAGGCATATGCCAAAAATCCATTTACTTAAAACTACACTTTCGAAGGTTATCAAAATATGTAATACCACATAAAAGAATTCACGATACACCGTTACTTCAAATAAAACAAAAAATAATTCAAAAAACTATATACATTGCTTAGTCTCACATGATTTTTTCTCCGCATTAATTTTTTGGGTCAAGGTTAATTGCTCTTTAACACCCAATGTGAGGGATAATATAATCATATTTTTAAAATAATAAATTGCAATCGTAAGTCCCACAATTTTCAACCTTTCCATTACCGAAAATTGGTTCTTTAAATATTTGCAGATTTTGGAAAACAGTACAAACATTCAATTAATTAAGTTAAGCCACTATTCACAAGTGACACAGATATACATATCGTCGCTATAAAACAAAACCGGCATATCTGCAAAATCCATATTTTACACCAGAGGGTTTTGAAGTTTTTGCCAACGGTATTTTAATATAAACGTCTGTTCGATGCACCACAAAGTCACACAAAATTGAATTAAGTTTATATGCATACTGTTATTATTGAAGTAGTAGTTACAAATAAATTAAAAAATGCTTAACTTAGAAGAAATCTGCAGATATGCCAGTTTGGTTTTAAAATCCGAGCAGTTATGCCAGTTTGATTTAAAAACAGGGGCACTGTTTGCACTGTTGCACAGTATTCTATAAGGAATATTGTAAGATAATTCGGTTTTACTTACAATTATGAACAGGTTTTCTTCAGAAATTTTTGAAGCGATTGGCGTATTGCCCAATAGATCTGTCCTTTACTAAATTGAAGGGCAATTTGCGCCGAAATGAACACCGGCACAACCCCATTTGATGTATTTTTACTCAGGTATACAATGTGCCGGTATGACAGAAAAATAGAGAAAAAAAACATTTTTTTTTTATATCAAAAACTCAAAAACGAAATTTTTGCACTTATGCCGGTTTTGTTTTATAGCGACGATATAAGATCATACCTCAGGTTTAAAAACATGTTTGCAAACATAAATTTAATTTAGGGTAAAATAAAAAAAAAATACTTTGGAAACTAAATTGTCTATCTAATTTTAGTGGGGTTAGTTATGTTTTTAGGAAAATGTGTGGGCTATACGATAAAAATCTTATCTCAGTTTAATAGGATACTGAGAGTATAGTTTAAGAGATATTGACCTGTTAGCAGTCTAAGGAAATTTTCCGTTTCATTTATGCGGCAGCTTCCGGCCTCTATACGTATCATTTTCAAAATAAATTCAAGTTTTTCTCAATCCAAATTAAATATACATCAAATGAAATAATCGGTTTTGCAAATTAAACTATCGTTTTTTTAACAAGTTAAATCAGCGATTCGACAATGCTAATTTTAAATAATAAAAAAAACTCCACATTTATTTAAAACTGGACGAAGATGAACATACATGACACATTTGTAGCGAATTGCAGTTCGTTAATTCTTCGACAGCATCTTGCACTAAAAATAATAATCAGCCCCTTGTTGACGTTGTCGGTGTAAATTTGCTGGCGTCTAATAACTTCACTATTTTGCAACGTCTACCGCAAATGCGCTGGTTAACTGATACGCCGTGTTTTAAGCACAGGATCCTCAGGTGTGCCGGGTATTCGAATAGTTAATCCATTTTGAGTACAAATCCTAAGCTGTATGCCGTACATAGATAGTTTATCCAATGTAAAGTTGAGCTTGTTATGCACAGACCTCCGAGCCAGATTTTCGTTAAAATATGTAAATCCGCCAATATATTGAGAAGAGACGAGTCGTTCTTTAGAGCTCGACAAAGCTTATACATTCCATAGTATGTGGTTACAGACTGATACTCCACGTAGATCCTATTAGATGAATATTCCCCATGTTATGGTCCCGTATTGGGTATACGTTGCAGCAATGTTCTGCACTCTGTCAGCATCACAAAGAAATTCCTCTTAGACCTGGTTTCGTAATCAAACGATAGCCTGCGAGGCTCACGGTGTACTGTGTGTCGCGGATAGCTATGACTACACGTCGTACACAACCTTGAGTACCGCTAGTCTTGTGGCGGCATCGCGACCACACCCGCACACTCCATTACCCGGGACACTCAATATAATCGACATCGCAGTATGTTAGTGGATTATCACAACAAAGAAATCTCGAGCCTTGTAGTGCAAAGATATTGGTACACTCGCCAGCTTCATCATATAAACTGGAACTGTACCCATGTTGCTTGGCGTTGAATCAAGCGAAACGAATGGCGTGGTCTTTGGGTCTTAGGTTGTTGCCTGCCCAAGTTGTACACGTACATCGCAAGTTGCAAGTCTTCTCTTTTTTACTGTTTTCACTCAGTATCTTGTCGCATGATTAAAATTAAAATCGGTTTTTGCGATAGTGTTGCCATATATGTATATTATTATTTGAGTTGCCCTTTGTTTGGGTAGAAAAACCACTTCTTCTTCCTTGCCTCGTTATTAATACCGTCCCATGGGCGCTCGGCCTGCGGTGTAGGCACATCGCTCGTTCTGGCGGTAATGTCTCAGCCTATTTCTACAGCAGCTCTATCTTGGATCGTGTTATCGCCGAGACCAATGCATTGTTGTTGCATGAAATCTCATAATAAAAAAAATGTAATATGAAAACTGATTAAATGCATTTACCACCTTTATAGTAGCGACTATACATATAGATATCTTTCCAATTGCACAACCCTAAAAACTCAGATTGACTATCTGATATTTTCATCGAAAACTTTTCACACATCCCTATTGTTTTAATAACCCAAAACAAGTTTGAGGTTCCAAAATAAGAGGCCATTAAAGGTTCCCAAACATTCACCATCTAAACATTTGTGTGACTCGATTTATTTATACTGTTGCAACGCAAACTAGTCCCTAGGTTTTGAAGCTATCGAGCGGAAATTTTGTACACAAGTTTCTTTTTAGTGTACGCTGTATATATGTTGAAACGAATGGAATCGGACCATGGGGTTATGGGGCTGCACCTGAAAATTAGGTTCTTCTAAGAAATACTTTTTTTATTATGTACAATCCTAACCAAACTTCACCCAAAAGTGTTCCTAGTAAAGCCTCAAAACATATCTACACAGCAAAAAAATGCCTGGTATTCGAGCAAAAAAAATCCGATAGGATAAAAAAGCAAAATTATTTCGGAGTAAACATGCTCAAAATAACACCGCCATCAGGGGAGGGATATTATTAGAAAAGAATGCGAAACGGACGAAACTCCTAAATTAAAACCTTAGGACTCATTGCAAAGAATATCCCATTTGGTATTGAGTATTACACCTATCGGATCAATTCCGTAACATGTTCAATCAAGTTATTGAGCTGGGACTAATTTCATCCGATTTTGGTATCCATCAGTCTGGTTGGCTTAGTAGGTAGGGCGTTTGTCTACAAAACATAGGGTCCCGAAATTGAATCCCACTAGAGGTAGATAAATTATTATGCATTTTAGAGCGTAAAGAGGTAAATGACCACCTATAGAGAGGTTATACAAATGTCATTTATGAGTTACATGTTCCTTCCATGTAAATCGTGTTTTTTTTATTCCAAAAATATCACCGATTCGGAGTGATAATCACTCCGATTTTTTTTTGCTGTGCCTCAAAAATATCCAGGAATAGATGAAATCGGAATACTACGTCATAGGGCTGTCATACAAACCAACTCGTGGAAATTAGGTTCTTCTCAGAATTTTTTTTCCTTTATGAACCTACTTTGACCAAACTTCACCTAAATATGTTCCAAGTAAAGCTCCAAAAGATATCTAGAAACGGATGAAATCGGACCTCTACGTCATAAGTACAAACCAACCCCTGCAAATTAGGTTCTTTTAACCTTCGGGCGGGCGCAATGCATCTGACAGATTAAGTCGCCAGTTTTTGTTGCGCCAATCAGCGATACGAAAAGGGAGAGATCTGAAACTCACAGTAGCTTAATATTTATCGGTCAACTATCCAAAGCAGTTTTCAGTGTCTATCTACCATATGTCTGAGGGGCGGGAGGGGATGAAATAATCTCGCAGATGTATTGCGCCCGATTGTGTTATTTTCTCCTTTTCTATGAAAATTTCCACATGTTATACTCTTCACATTGCGTAATAACGTTGTGTTGACTTTTAGGTTCACCAAATCGTTCAATAGTGTGTTTTTAGTAAAATAAGCTCACATTTTTTAAGCGGTCGAGTTGTTGGAGGTTTTTTAAATATTGAAGCTATTGAAAGCGGAATATTCTTAGAAAATTTAAAATGTGAAGGGTATCAAACTTTGTGAGCCAGTTTTTGGTTCTAAAATTACGTAGAACTGTTTCAAAAAGACAATGCAACAATAAATAATACTCTAAAATATACAGAAACTTAGTTTCATCCCTTTTTCTGCACTTAATCTGTCAGATGCATTGCGCCCGATCGTGTTAGGATTAGTATTGCGCCCGCCGGAAGGTTAAGAAAAACTTTTTTATTTACAAACCAATCTTAACCAAACTTCACCCAAATGTGTTCCCAGTAGAGCCTCAAAACTTATCTAGGAATGAATGGAATCGCAACATTACGTCATAGGGCTATCATACAAACCAACCCCCAAATATTAGGTTCTTGTAAAGAAAACTTTTTTCATTTTGAATCTTAGCTAAAATTCATCCAGGTGTGTTCCTGGATTAGCCTCAGCGCATCCAGGAACAGATGGAATCGGAACACGCCATAGGGCTGTGGTAGAAACTGTGAACGCAAAAGAAGAAGTTTCATTAAAATGTGACGGGTATTCAAATTTCGGCCTCGCCCGAAATTAGCTTCGGACTCGTTTTTTAATAATTTTAGTGCTTAGTGTTTCAGAACCCGCACAATTACGTAGATCGCCTATCTATGTTACGCTCCGTGCTCTGGTGATCAGGTTATCGCATTAAAATACAATTTTAAAAGAAATTCCATTCCAAAAAGAACATCTTTGAAACTAAACAAAAATCATAGGCGGACGTGCAAAAAATTATCAGCATAATTTTTTAACTCATGTATAGTTTCTTTTTACACATCTAAATTTTTGTAACTTATTTTGGTTTGAAAGTTGTATACTTGCCCAATGTACCCTTCACTATTGCACTTGAAGATTTAATAAGAGAAATATTATTCTAATTTTTGAATATTGATTTACATATAATTCGCTTATCTTCGTACAAGGAAGTTACTGTGTTAAATCTTTCGTTTTGATTTAAATTGAAAGGAAGTTTTATTTCCGCGGAATCCAAAGTAAAGGAGAGTGATAGTATAACTCAGTCTTTGCAAATGGAATAGAAAAAAGAGACGAAGAACCGGTTACTCGCTCGGGGACTATTCAGACAAATTCGAAGAAAGCACCCCATGATAAATTCTGAAGAGCAAACACTTTTTCAGGTACACGTTGCACAGCTCTTGTGAGTAAAATTATAACGTAGGCAAGTCGCTGATACTCAGCGACTGCCACTATCCTGTGCCGCTGAATACGCATAAACTTCCGTTGGATGGAATCAATAGAGAATATTATGATGAACATATATTATGGCAACTCAATACTAATTGCTATGTATTTTACAAATAATATCTCTGCTAATATGGTAACACCCAAAGAAGTCCTCTATATCAAAATACTTGATGTATAGAACACTTGGACCACTTGGAATTTTATGAGAAAAAGTGCTCCCATTATTTGAAAGTAAAACTGACATGTTGCATAAGACGCTGCTGCTGCGATGCAGTTAAGACTACGATTCTGTCTTTTTTTACAAATTCTCGTGCAAATAAATTGGGGCGTTCTTGCAAGACGCGTTCGTCCGCCACCTTTGCATTCATTACGTTATAATCGTGTATGCAGTATGTGTGTTATTTCTCGGATATACACGTTACAGTTGCCACAAAATATACCGACAATACCAGTTTAAATCACGGTACAGCGGTGCAGCGCTGCTTGGTCTCCTGACACATATTGGTGACCGGTGCGGCCCATGATCCATGGTTCATGGCAGACATGGACTGAAGGACCGCGAGCACACACCAAAATGACAACCCAATTTTAACTATGTATACAAGATAAAACCAGCCACCACCAGCGCTAGTGCACCATTACTTTTGCATGCTACATATTGCTCACTGTGTTGGCAAATAATCATAACTAAGCTCGAACTTCTATTTTTTTACAGCCGCTAAATTTAGAGAAGTTGATTACCGAAATATTTGCACGATTTCTTCTGGGTACCGTTACATCAAGATAAAGATAAACAGGTACAACTAATAGATTATTTCGGTAGATGTTATTTTGAAGGATATAAATGGCCATTAGCTATCATAAATTGGCGGTCATTTGGCGATCATGTCGTGGAACTAGTGAAAGATTGTAGTTACGGAGCGACAACGTAAGGTAAAAAAAGATCAAATCCGAAAATAAAAAAAACAACAATCCAATTTGGCGAAACGACGATCAACATGAAGACCATGTTCTAGATCTGACCCCAAATCATCTCCAAGAATAATAATTATAAATGAGGTACTTATTAGTTTCTTTCATAGAACGTCACTCATTCGCTTTTGATACAGTTTTTGTTTGTCGTGCATAAATTAATAACGAGCACACAAATCTGATTTGCCGCGGTAGAAGAACATGCAAATGCAAAAGGTTATGTTTGTGGGATTACTCTATTAAATACTTTGTGTGCTTTTTTACTGGGGCTGTCCAGAGCGAATGATTAACAACGCACTTAAGGAGGTTGAGCAATTGGGTGTAGTTTTTCTATGAATTACCTGTTTTAAAAACTTTAGAATGTTTTTGTATGTGTGTTCGAGTTTGAATTTGAAAATTTTACACAGCAGAACAAGATCAAAACTTATCGAAGAAATAGTATTTACAGAATTTGTTATTTACCAACGGTGAATGAAATTATGAGGGTATATGAGGATAAGGAGAGAAGCTGCCTCTTACACTCGAAAGTCTAGTGATTAGATTGTCACTCTTAGATATGATATGATATGATATGATATGAATGAAAATGAATTCCATTCCTTAAAACAACTTTGCAACAAGAGCAAAATCACAGTCAGACGTGCAGAAAAAAATATTTACATTATTAAAAAAGTTAAGTATTTAATTTGTCTCATTTAAAGGTTTGCCAATCACTTTGCTTTTATTGTTGTAATCTTACCCAATATATCATTCAATATTACACTTGAAGATTTAGCAAAAGAATTAATATTCTAATTTTAGAATCTAACATTAGGTTATATATAATTTGCCTTTCCTTGACCAAGAAGTTACTGCCTTCAATCTTTTGTCTTGCTTTAAAATTGATGAGTTATTAAATTATAAGAGTGCGAGCAACATATCAAGAGACGCGAGAGCGTCTCGCCCGCCAAAGGAAAAAGAAAAACGAAAGCGAACAAGTCTATGATTACCGGAGACAACTTGCTTTTATGTTTGACCAGGCTACAGCCTTCCAGGCAACAGCCCCCAAAAATTTTTTTTACCAAAATATTCCACATATCCTGTTCTAGTGCCTTTCCAAATAAAATCTTCGATCGGCACAATAACGGGTAAGATATATGCAATAAACGGTGAAATTTTCACCCTCACAGACTTAAGCGAGTAACCCAATTTCAGAATGAAGTCTACAGTTGCAGAAAGACTTGCTTCTACTGTCTCTCTTCGTGATGGAATTTTTATGAAATTTGGAACGAATGATACTCTGGTGGTCCTTCTAAAGAATCAACGTCTTCCATTTAGATAAGTGGATGGAATAACGGTAAATTAATAGGTAAAGTTAACAAAAGATTTCCAACAATTGCGTCTATCGGCTCATCGCATTGACCATTTTTTAAAACACACTGCGGCATTGGGACATTTGGATATTGGGACACCGGGAGACTGGGAGACTAGGATCTTGGGGTAGTGGGATATTAGGAAATTGGGACATTAGGGTCTTGGGACATTAGGACATTGGGGCATTAGGCACAATGGGGAAACAGGGACGTGGGGACATCGGCATATTGGGGCATTGGGACATCGGGATATTGGGGCATTGGGACATCATGATATTGGGACAATGGGACATTGGGACATTGGGATATTGGGACATTAGGCCACTGGGAGACTGGGACATTAGGACACTGGGATATTAGGACATTGGGACATTATGACCTTGGGACCATTGGACCTTGGGATTGTGCCCTGTGGCACGGGTTAAGAATAGTGCTACCGTCTTTCCCGACGTGTCGTAAGAGGCGACTTAAGGGACAGGAGAGAATAAAACTCTCCTGAGTTTCGAACATATCTCCACAATTGTGCGCACAGCAAATCTGTTTTGCGCTCAAGGGTTTAGATATGTACGAAACTTAACAAAAAAATTGACCCCTGTGGTTTTGGGGTTAGAATTATACCACAGCGATCCCAGCTTGTCGTAAAAGGCGACTTGAGGGATAGGGTATGTAGGCTTGTATCCTGCGTACCTGAATTTACTTTACACTCGAAACATCAAACGAGCCTCGGATACCTCGGACTGATTCAACGGCAACGACTTTTGGCTATAAACAACGGACTACGATCGGTTTTTGGAACGTTCGGACGATGTGGGGTGAGTGTAATAACACAAGGCTCACAGAAGTCGAACAGGAAATGACCGCATACAACATCGCTATACTAGGACTGAGCGAAACAAGATGGCTCGGATCGGGGGCGACTTTATCACCAAGCTCTCGCACTGTATTGCTCTACTCTGGAAGTGAAGACGATAATTCACCTCGGCAAGCGGGCGTCGGAATCCTGTTGACTAGGAATGCACGCCGATCCCTTATCGACTGGAAACCCATCTCCGACCGTATCATCACAGCCAGATTCAAATCCAGAGTACGAAACATCACAATTATTCAGTGCTACGCACCGACTGAACCTGCAGACCAATCCGCAAAGGACGTTTTTTATCAGCGACTAGGCGACACCTTTGATATGGCTCCCAGGGGTGACATAAAAATTCTAATGGGGGATCTCAACGCCAAAGTCGGTACTGATAATTTAGGCTTGGAACATCTTATGGGCAATCACGGGCTTGGCGACAGGAACAACAATGGCGAAATGTTCGTGGAGTTTTGTAACTCTCGGCAACTAGTCATTGGCGGAACGTTGTTCAAGCATAAACCCTGCCACCTAACAACTTGGATTTCTCCTGATGGCAGAACAGAGAACCAAATTGACCATATTGCTGTTTCTAACACATGGAGAAACTGCCTCTTAGACGTCAGGTCGAAGCGTGGGGCTGATGTTGGCAGCGACCACCACCTTGTTATCGCGAAATTTCGCTTACGAACGGCAGCGATTCAACGATCTCACAACACGCGAATCTTGCCACGATTTAATGTGCAAAAGCTAAATGATTCCTCAACTAGACGTGCATATTCGACCGCCTTGCACGAAAAAGCTTGTGCAGCAACATCTCTTCAGAATCCTACAATTGAAGATAGATGGAATTTTGCAAAGGATTCTTTTATTTCATGTGGCGAAGCGACTGTGGGAAGATTGGATCGTGGTAGGAGACCACTTATCAGTGATGCTACCTGGTCTCTTATCTCAGCACGCAAAAGAGTTAAGGAACAGATTAACTCTGCTGCTGATGATTCAGCTAAAAATCAACTTCGTGCTGAATACCGTTCACTACAAAAAGGCGTGCAGAGAAGTGTGAGGCGTGATAAGCGTACTTACATCAACGCTTTAGCGAAGGAGGCAAATGATGCGGCTTACCGTGGTGAAAGCGGTACCCTATTTAAGCTAATTAAACCACTAATTGGCAAGTCGTTCACAACGGACCATCCTGTGAAAGATAAAGAAGGGTTACTGCTTGTTACTGAAGAACAGCAGCTTCAGAGATGGAAAGAGCACTTTTTTGAGGTCCTTAACAACCGTTTCGGGCCTGCAAGTGCATCTTCATCGGCAGAAGAAGACGTCCCTCCAGTAGCCAGTATTAATTCCAGACCACCATCTAAGAGGGAATTAAAGCGGGTTATCGAATCTATGGACGCCGGTAAGGCCCCGGGGATAGATGGAATTCCGGTCGAACTATTTAAAGCGGATTCGAATGCTACAGCGGATATTCTGCTTCCCCTCATCAGAGAGTGTTGGGAAACCGAAACTCTTCCAGTAGAATGGAAAAAGGGCGTAATTATTAAAATTCCCAAGAAGGGTAACCTTAAGGATTGTAATAATTGGCGCGGTATTTGCCTACTTCCAGCTGTATCCAAGCTGATGGCTAAAATTATTTTGAACCGGATCAAGGATGAAGTTGATCGCACTTTAAGCAATGAACAGGCTGGCTTTCGTGAGGGTTTTTCATGTAGCGACCATATAAACACTCTCCGAATTATTATTGAGCAATCCGCCGAATGGAGATCCCCATTACACCTCATGTTCATTGATTTCGAGAAGGCGTTCGATAGTGTTGATCGGGAGTATATTTGGAGAGCTCTTCGTAGGAGGGGCATACCAGATAAAATAATTTCCATCATCAAGGAATCTTATCAGGGAGCCCAATGTCACGTTTTGCACAAGGGTAAGCTTTCAGATCCTTTTGAGGTGCACAGTGGAGTGAGACAAGGTTGCATTTTATCACCTATTCTTTTCCTCATAGCCATTAACGATGTACTAGTGAGCGCGCTTCAAAACCAGAGGAAAGGTATCAGATGGAAAATGTTTGATTACCTGCAACACCTGGACTATGCTGACGATATTTGTCTGCTTTCAAATAAAAAGGAGGATGTAGCTCAAATGGCCGATGCTCTGCATTGCGAAAGCCGTAATGCCGGGCTCAAGATAAACGCTGCCAAGACCAAGTACTTGAGCTCCCATCCTGGTGGACAAAGCGGAATTTGTGTTTCGGGCCAGGCAGTCGAAAAAGTTGACGAATTCTGCTACCTCGGAAGCATAGTCACAGCAGATGGCGGCGCGGACGCTGATGTACAATCGCGTATCAATAAGGCTAGGGCAGCCTTCTTCACTTTGACTCCTTTCTGGCAAAATAACAACATTTCCAGGCGCACCAAAATCCGAATCTTCAATTCTATTGTAATATCTGTGCTTCTTTATGGCTGTTCAACTTGGAAGGTGACCAACGAGATAACAACTAAGCTGCAAACTTTCGTAAACCAGTGCCTACGGCGCATCCTACAAATCCGCTGGCCGGAGATTATTTCCAATGATGATCTCCTGAGTATCACAGGCCTGGATTGGATAGGCACTTCTGTCAAAAGGCGAAAGTGGCAATGGATAGGTCATACTCTCCGAAGAGGGCCAACAAATATTGCAAAGCAGGCCCTAGATTGGAACCCTCAGGGAGCCAATGCTAGACGCCGTGTTGGACGACCAAGAAACACGTGGAGAAGATCGGTTAATAGCGAGGCTGCTTCATTAAACAAACAGTGGTCAGACCTAAAGACGATGGCACAGAACAGAACGAGGTGGAAAGTAGGCGTAGTTGATGCCCTATGCCCCACAAGGGGTTAACAGGAACCAGAGAGAGAGAGAGGCCACTGGGAGACTGGGACATTAGGACACTGGGATATTAGGACATTGGGACATTATGACCTTGGGACAATCGGACATTGGGACACTGGTACATAGGGGCATTGGACCCCTGAGACATAGGAATGTTGTGACATTGGGACATCGGGATATTCACACATAGGGGCACTGGGATATAAAAACATGTGAACATTAGGGTCTTGGGTCATTAGGACATTGGGACATTAGGTACACTGGGACGTGGGAACATTGGGGCACTGGGACATCGGGATATTAGAACATTGGGACATTGTAACATTGGGATATTGGCACATTGGGATATTGAAACATTGGGATACTGGGACATTAGGGCAATGAGATACAGGGACATTGGGGCACTGGGATATTAGGACATTAGGCTATTGGGACCTTGGGACACTTGGTATACTGCGACATTGGGACACTGACCACTGGTACATTAGGACATTGGGCCATTGGGATATTATCACATTAGGAAACTGGGACATTTGGGACATTGGGGTACTGGGATATTAGGAAATTGGGGCATTAGGACCTTAGGACAGTTAGACATTGGGATATTAGGACATTAGGTGGGAGACTGGGACATTGGGATATTCGGATACTGGGACATTGGGACACTAGGGTAGTGGGACATTCGGACATTAAACCATTGGGGCACTGTGATATTTGCACACTGGTACAATAGGACCTAAATTGGGACACTGGGACATCAGGATATTGTAACATTGGCACATTAGGATATTAGGACATTGGACACTGGGATATTAGAACATTGGGACATGAGGACACTGTGACAATGGACCTTAGGGCATTAGGACATTGGAACATTGGGACACTGTGACATTGGGACACTGGGTCAGGGGGGCATTAAGACAGATCAGTAACAGAACGTTAACAAAGCGTTGGTAAGGCAACAACAGAGCGTTAGCAGATCGTTAGCATAGTGTTAACAGAAAATTAACAGAGCATTAACAGAACGTTAACATAACGTAAATCGAGTAATAAAAGAAAGGTAACAGACCGTTTACAGAGCGTTAGCCGAATGTTTAAAGAGAATTGAGAGAACATTAACAGAACGTTAACAGAGCATTAATGAAAAGATAATAAAGTGTTAAGAGAACGTTAATAGAGTATTAACAGAGTTAACAAAAAACTAACAGAATGTTAGCAGAGCCATAATACAAAGATAATACAAATCTATTTTGCACAAAATACATATTAATAAACTGTACCCATTTCATCCCAAAATTATTTTTAAAAAAGCTCAGCAACAGCCATTTGTGGCGTATTTGCAATTGCGTTTGCAGAATCTATTTATTTTAAAGAAGACCCTGTGAATATAACTTATGATATTAAATTTATGGAATATGCTGAACAAAAACCTATTGAAACTTTTCCCAAAACAAAAATATTAGTTGGCTATTTAAGTATGCAAAAATATATGATATCTGACCAAAAACAACAAAGTTGTAAAAGTTACCCCGCCAAAGAAAAATTCGTCTGCCGCAAAAAGAATACATATCACTCTAATCCGCTGCTCATATCTAATTTTGTTTGCTGGATGTACTTTGGTTTTAGGTGTAAATGCTGGAGAAGTTTAAATGTACAGGACTACTTCTTAAAGTAATTTGGAGGGAGCCGTCAAAGTGGCACTGAATAAAATGTTAAAGCTCCCACCAAATTACTTTAAGAAGTAGTCCTGTACATTTAAACTTCTCCAGCATTTACACCTAAAACCAAAGTACATCCAGCAAACGAAATTAGATATGAGCAGCGGATTAGAGTGATATGTATTCTTTTTGCGGCAGACGAATTTTTCTTTGGCGGGGTAACTTTTACAACTTTGTTGTTTTTGGTCAGATATAAAGATCAGAACTTTAGCCTATCCATTATGACATTGTAAAGCAAATATCATACTTAAAAAAAAACAATTTTTAGTTTTCAAAAAGGTTCTGCTCTGTTTATGTGTAATTCCTTCATGTACAAACAGTTCGACAGTTCGTTGTACAGCATCTTAGCGCCATAATCAATTCCTATATACACTACGCAGATACTTTTGCTTGTAACAGCTGCAATTATAGATATTTATTAGAGCTAATATCGTATGTATTTCATGTTCTACATATCTGATATTATGCCATTTAATCCTAAATGGTATGGTCAGTTGCGAAGTTGACAAATGCAAATTAAACTCCTCTGTATAGTTGCGGATGTGGTTGCGGCATTGTTCTTGCTACGGGGGAATTCGGTATGTTAATTAATGTCAATTCTTACAATACTGAAAACATGACAAATTGTTGCTTCAATTTCAATATGCAAAGAAAATTCTTCAAAGCGCCGTGTGTGTATTTTAACATATTCGGGTTTAATTTTCTCGCAATAAAATAGAAAATTGTAGCATCCGCATAAATTCCGATACATATTTTGAAAGTCAAGAATGATGCCTATGCAAATATGTATCAATAAGAACCTACTGTTTCAATTTCACGTATATCTAATCGCGATTCGTCGCATCCATCAAAACTCTAGGCAACTTAAGACAAACTAATAAAATTTGTTAATCGTCCAATAAATCTTTCAATGTGTCACTAAGCTCACTTTAATGTTCTTTTGCCCTTCTCGTTAAGTCCGATTAACGATCGGCATCATTACATACACAGACATATTCCTTTTGGTATTCGTAGATCTTGCATCGTGATGACTTAAGTCTGTGCGCACGCAACAGTAAGGCGCAAGCATATTTATCCCAGTTTTGAAAGTACATATGCTAGTACCTTTGATGCAAGGCGACGAATAGCTAAGAAACACCTGCATGTTGGCAAATTCGTTGTCTTTGAATCATGCCAAACAACGCGGACACATGCACAAATAATAATTCATGCCGGGTAATTGACAATTTCCAATTAATTTCACCTTTACCAACGGCTAACCATAAGATTCTATAAAGTTTGTGGCGTGAGCGTGAAATAACCGAATACATCAAAAATGTAAATTAAATAAAAGGCCGGATCCGTTTTAACCTCCTATTGAACATTTCTGTTTGAACAGGAGCAATACGCAAAAATTACACACAAATTAGGAACAAAATGTAAAAATAACGAGACGGAGAATAATTTCAGGCGGAACGGAAATTTGAATACACGAATAAGCTTATTATTTTGTGCTGATTTTTTAAAATTTTTACCGCAGCCATATGACGTAATATTTCGATTCCATCCGTTCCTGGGTATGTTTTAAGGCTTTATTGGGAACACACCTGGGTAAAGTTTGGTTAACCTTCCGGCGGGCGCAATACTAATGCTAACACGATCTGGCGCAATGCATCTGACAGATTAAGTGCACAAAAAAGGATGAAACTAAGTTTCTGTATATTTCTGTATATTTTGAAATAGTTCTACGAAATTCTAGAAACAAATACTGGCACACAAAGTTTGATACCCTTCTCATTTTCAATTTTCTAACAATAAGCGTCTTTTTTTGTAAAGGTGAAGGTTAGGGTATATAAGCACAAAAAAACGATTTGGGTTAAAAGCTGTTTAGATCTATTGCACCAACCATGAACTTTGTAAAAAGCTGAACGTTCAATGTTGTGATAAATAAATAACCAGTAAATCTGGGTTTATCTGGGTTATGTTGTTATTGTAACCCCATGTAGTTACCCTAAACTAACCTACACCCGAGCACAATAAAACACGCCTAATATTCCGCTTTCAATCGCTTCAATATTTAAAAAACATCCAAACCTTCAAATGTGAGCTTAGTTTACTAAAAACACACAATTGAACGATTTGGTGAGCCTAAAACTCAACACAACGTTGTCACGCATTGTGAAGAGTATATCTAACAAGTGGAAATTTTCATAGAAAAGGAGAAAATAACACAATCGGGCGCAATACATATATTGGGTTAATTCGTCTCCGGCAGCAAAATAAAAATGCACTTATTCATTTAACTCACTTATCCGTTTTCGGACAGATTCAAACAAATTTCGGATTGAAGATATTAAGCGTGCATAAAGTGTGTGTGTTAGGCTGAGTAGCTTTTAATCATTTAGTAAATTGCTCTCTTCACATATTTTCAATATCAAAATTGCTGACAGCGTCCCAGTTTTACTTAGTTACATTAGTTTCCCTTCCCCCATGCTATGAGTGGTAAATTTATCGACACAATGAAATATGTACTTTCTTTTTGCCGCCTTCTGATTCCAAAGTATAAATTCTGGAGATAGTTGAAACCACAACTGGGTCTGGGAGAACACACATTGGACTTACTTTTCAATGTTTTAGAAGTGTGAAAGCAGAAAAGATAAATAAACTAGGGATAAATAAACGCTCGCCAACCCCCGGGGGCGAGGCTAATTTCGGGCGCGGCCGAAATTTGGAAAAGTTCTTTTCGGGCGTACCTATGACTTGTATATTTAATCACTCTCCTCATTCTTTTTCTTCCGTTTTGGGCTTGGTTGAAATAAGTGGGCAAATAAAAATATTTAAAATTTTATTGGGTTGCGGGAACATGACCCCACAGTACGTTTCCATTCGTTTTGAACTTTTTTGATGCTTTGGTAAAGTCACATTAATTCAAGGTTTTGTGAAATTGATGCAAAAATTGTTTCATAGAAGAGCCAAAATGGGGGTGGCAGCCCCATGACCCCATCGTCCGATATGATCAATTCTTAGATATGTTTTGTGTCATTAAGAGAAACACCTTTGTGTGTAATTTGGTTGAAATTGGTGAACAAATAAAAAAGTTTTTCTTAGAAGAACCTAATTTGGGGGGTTAGGATTGTATGGCAGCCCCATGACCCCATTTTCCGATTTGATCTATTCTTAGATATGTTTTGTGTCAGCAAGAGAAAAACATTTGTGTGAAATTTGGTTGAAATTGGTGCACAAATAAAAAAGTTTTTTCTAGAAGAACTTAAATTGGGGGCTGCGTTTGTATGGCAGCCCCATGACCCAGTGATCCAATTTCGGTGATTCGAACACACAAACAGCCTGCAGCAATAATAAGCACGCGTGCAAAATTTCAGCTCCGTAGCTTTTATAGTGGCCGAGAAAAACGCGCTGCAACAGACGGACAGACGCACAGTGCGTCGTTCCATAGGCAAAAATAAAAAAATTTACTATTTTTCCCCGGAATCAAAGTTAGCCAATATCAAAGAGAACATGTTGGAGTACCAGAATATGTAAAAAAAAAATTTTTATTTTTTCGTTTTTTTAGTAATTTTATGGACTAAAGTTGAAAAATATAAAAAATTCAAAAAAATTGGTTGTACTTTAACTTGGATTTCTGATCTTTTCGCAAGTTTTTGGCAACCATAATGATATTTTTTAGAATAAGTATGTTCCACTAAAACTCTTCAGATAATTTTTTTTTTTCTAAAAATCTTTTAATTGAATAAAAAATGTAAAAAAATCATTAAAATATGAAAAAAAAACTTTAAATTGAGATTAAAAAAAAACGTCACAAAACGTTTTGGGTGGTTGATATTTTCCGAAAGATACAAGTGTCTACTTTAATTTAAACTAGTATTGGTTTGCCTTTTTTTGCCTTTTTTTACGCAATTGGCATTTTTACTGAACTAGTTCCTTGAAAAATGGCAACTGGGCTATTTCTAAAGTCACTTAAAGTGATAAGTTTACCATAATATTAAGCTTTTACATACCTTTGCGATAGAGGAGATAATAAATTTCAAGCACGAACAAAAAAAATATTATAAATAATTTTAATTAATTAATTAAATCAAAAATTCAATTAATTCAAAAATACCTAAAAAATATAAATATAAATACATAATGCATATGGGTTTCTATGGAATTTGATTTCTAAAGTCCAGTGTAAACCATATCATGTAAAAAATATTTATAATAATATAATAATAAATTGTTATTAATTGAAAAAATCGTTAAAAATCTATAAAATACGAACAAACTTTCAAAGTGAGATTTAAAAAATACGCATCGAAAGATTTAGAGTAGCTACAATTATTTTTGCTTTTTTAATGTAATTTGTATTTTTATTCAGCCAAATTTATTAAAATTTTTCGATAATTTTAAGGGTACTGGCGAGTGGTCAAAGCATCAATAAAGAAAAAAATTGGGGACCTTCTAGGTCACACCAAAGGGTTATATTTAGAATTATACCCGTGTTCAATAGTTTGCTCAAGATTCTAGTGCAAGGAGTTGAGGTAATTGATTCTTTCCATTTGCCAATTGGAAATTTATCTGAGGATGCCTAGGAGGCACTGCATAAGTAAGTTACAAGGAATCGATTGTCTCAAACTTGTAGGTTTTCCAGAACCAGTTCCAATAAGGATTTAATGCGAATGCTCCTCTTAACCTCGGTCCATTTCCTAGCGTCCCTGCGGACTCCAAAAATTAAGAAACAACATCATATAGACGCAGAAGTCAATTCATATATAAACCAATTAGATTATACTTCCCATTGCCAATTTTGATGTTAGTTTGCTGGATTTAGAAAGCAACGATGAGTCAGAATAAATTATAAGCATGTATTTTGTTAATATAATTGTTACTCTATAAAAAAAAATAAAAAACGAAAAAAAAAATGTTTTATCGAAACACAACTTCGGAGGATGCGTATCACTGAATTATTTAATTTTTTGAACCACTATATCTCCAAATCGCAAAACTCCGTTTCTTTAAAATTTATATATTTTAAATAGTGACACTTGAGCAATGTCAGAGTGACAAAATATTAAGTTTAAATTTGGGTTCTTGAAAGATATTAGGCATTTTATAAAGCCCCCAAAAATGGGTAAAATTCATAGATTTCTCTCTTAAATATCTCAGAGCTCAGTTGCTCCCGGATAATAACTTTTTTACCAACTAATGTTTATTCTTTACTTTAAATAATAGTCAAGTTTCAAGAAAATTGGTTAACCGGTTACCAAGTTACGATTTTTTATATTATAGCCTATCTCTATACCATTTATCTTCCTCACATTTTTATCAATATCTCGAAAATCCATCATTTATTCATCTTGAATTTTATACAGAATTGAGAACCTAACTAGCTAAACACATCCACCAAATTTCATAAAAATCGGTAAACGCGTTCTCAAGATATTGATTTTTGACCACCCACTCCATACATTCGACGCACTGTGAGACGGACAGACAGACGGACATCGTCCAATCGACTCATCTCGTCATGCTGATCATATATGTATACTTTTTATATGGTCGGAGATGCTTCCTTCAATGCGTTACAAACTTCATGACAAAGTGAATATACCCTTTCACTCTATGAGCGAAGGGTATGAAAAGGGTTCCCTTTCACGAAGAACAATGTAAAAATTAGGCATCGAAAATAGTAGTAGAGCCAAACAACAGGATTATTAAAAGATGCTTAGAAAGAAGGAAGGACATAGGTCGCCCAATATAAGACAGACAACAAGAACTAAGTACACAGAGAAAAAACCCATTACTTAAATTTGAAGTCAAACATATTAAAAACAAAATTGGATCACATCAATAAATCATTTTAAAAACAAATAGTTTTATATTAAATTTAATATGATTCACTTTAATGATCTGTTCAAAATTGACTGAAACATCGATTTATTCAACTTTGTTTTAAAGTTGTTTCATTTTTTGAAGGCTGTGTCCGTCACATGTACATAAGCCCGCCACTATTTTGTTCTGTGCTAGTAATCTCTGATAGCTTAGGTGTAGGAAGTAGGACTACGAAACCAGAGGTACCCGGTTCGATTCCCAGTAGAAGCAAAGTGAGAAAATAAAGTTTTTAAAATATTGTAAAAACAAAATAAAAAAAATGAATAACAAAAATTAAAAATAAAACTAAGAAAAAAAAATTAATAAAAAAATATAAAAAAAGGGAAAAAATATTTTTTCACTTTTTTAATTTTACAATCAAAACATTTTAAATTTAAAGTGAAACACTTTTAAAATAAAGTGAAATCACTTTGAAAATAAAGTGATATTTAATTTTGATTTGACATGCAGCAGTTTTAAAAGTACAAGATTCACTTTAATATTTCCACTATTGATTCAAAATGAAACATTTTTGAATTAAACGTAAACGTATATGGAGCCAAATCATATTTGAAAATGTTCGAGTCATAGCTATTATTTCTGATTTTATAACGTTTTTTTCCTCTCTGATTGTATAGATCCAAGATGATGTAAGGCTCTCCTATAATACAAATGATGTTGCAGCGATCGTCGCATCGAATCAGAAGGTATAGGGCTTATTTCGTTTATTATTGTTAGCCTGAAACGATTGAAACTGCAATCCCTTTTAGCGAGGTCATAGTAGTTTGTAAAATATTTTAATGGCATAAAATTCCGTTTTAGTTTTAACAAGCCCCATGTGAGAATAGTAAATTTTACAAATGGTCACAAACGTTTGCACATAAAATGCAAAAAAATACTTAAGTTCGAAGGCGAGTAAAACAGAACATAATTTTCATTAGAATGGAATTCCAAAATCAAGGTGGAAAAGGCCCCATTTTCCAATTAAGTCAATGAATGGCCATCATCAATGATTAACCAAATTGGGCGCCGCAGAAACTGAAATCTGAATTTAAATTTAAAATTTAAATTCAGAATTCAAAACAAAAGAAACTGCTTAAAGAAGTGAAAAATAAGCAACGAATAGGCTTATGCAAATAATAATTTACCACTCTTTCTTGTATTTTTTTATTGTCACTCGTTTGAATTTAGTAATTTTACGGATGACTTTGTGTCAATAAATTTTTCAGTCATAGTATGCACAGCACCTTCAGAATAAAATCGCATCAATATTCGTGAGACAGAAAAGCCCAATGGTATTCTTAAGCACAAAACAAATGCACGACATCAAAAATCGTAACAGTTACTCACGCCAGGGGGTAATGCTAATCAAAAAATTATGTTGGCCCCTTTCAGTTACAACGTGTATGCCGAGTACGAGTATTCACTGGACGTACTGTGACGCAAAGGGTTAAAATCGATTTCTGACATATATAAAGGGTCCTAAGAAACTAATGTTCTACCAAGGAGATATGCTCTTTCGATTCTAATTAAACTTGGCGCATTGTATTAAGATCATATTCTTCCTGCATCATTTTATTATAACTATGATTTCTTATCTTTTGACCGCGTTAAATCCAGAAAACTAGTGGGGCTAAAACACTTCATGCGCAAAAACTATTAGTGTAGATACTACGTGATAAACTTACATCAGATTGCAAAATATGGTGGAGACAAATTTTTTTTTGTTTCTTATGTTTTTTGGGGTGCTGAGCACGAATCCGGAGCTTCCCACCAATATTTCGTTGCGGAACAGGATCAAAATTGCGAAAAACCCTAAAATGTTTGCTGTTTATCCGTTATTTGGCCCCTAACTCTAAAACTATTTATTTCTACGAAAAACTCTCCATGAATATGTTAGACAGCACATATTTGAGCGTCCAAGGAGACATAAATATTGTAAATCCGTTGAGCGGTATTACTACAATTGATAATTTAAATTTTTCGTTTTTAACATAGTTCCATATTTTGAATCAAATTTTGAGATTGAACGGTTTTTCATTTTTGGTCGCAAAAGTGGCATTTTTCTTGTACATTATGTATTTTGGGGCGCAGAACCTGTATCCGCAACTTCCCACCAAAACTTCGTTACAAAAGGGCAAAATTGCAAAAAACGCAAAAAAAAGATACTATCAATCGTATCTTTACCGCGCTTAACACATTTTAATGATTAACGGCGCGTTGTAAAAACTTTTAATACACTCGGTGACAAAAAACGGAGTGTGACACTAGTTTTCTTTTATAATTTTACGTAAAAAGATTTAGAAATATTTATATGGACAGTACTTCCGAAACGGTCCGGGCAGAGACAATGCAGTGAAAACGAGACTGAAGCTAATTTCAGTGCCCGCTTTAAGGCAGGGGGGGGGGGGTGTCAAGCCGGGCGGTCGGCCAGGGCGCCAAACTTTAGGGCAACTTTTTGGTTATTACTGGAATGAAATAAAGTTGAAAGAAAAAAATCAGTATCAACTTCGATTGAGTGAAAAAGAAACCACAGAAACTACAAATATAAAATGGAGCGAAATAAAATGCCGTAAGGAAGGAAATAAACTAGCCCCCAAAACAACTTTACAACCGTTGCAGCCACTTTTTTTTATGTCGGCTATATAGGTTTTTTAGGTAAATTACTTGATTAAAAATCGTGATGAAATTTTCGCTATATTTATTGACTGTACTATTATCCAAAAATGCAAAGTCCGTGCGAGGCTTTGAAGTGCCAACAATTGATACGAGGTGCTGTGTTAAGTAAAAGTCGCCCAAAGTGGGACAATTCGCTCAATTATGTACTAATTAAATTCTTCATAAAGAAAAAAGTTTTTCATTGCAGAATTATGTGGAAATTTCGCAATCCAATTGAAAATTTAGGCCTTCTTCTCTCTTCCATCCAATTTTATACCCTTCACTCGTAGAGTAAAGGGTATATTAACTTTGTCATGAAGTTTGTAACGCATTGAAGGAAGCATCTCCGACCATATAAAATATGTATATATATGATCAGCATGACGAGCTGAGTCGATTGGGAGATGTCCGTCTGTCTGTCTGTCCATCTGTCCGTCTGTTGCTACGCGTTTTACTCGGCCAGTTTAAAAGCGATCGAGCTGAAATTTTGCACACATGCTTCTTTTTACTGCAGGCAGTTTGTATGTTCGAATCGCTAAAATCGGACCGTGGGGTCATGGGGCTGCCATACAAACCTAACCCACCCAATTTGGTTTTTCTAAGAAAAACTTTTTTATGCGTGAACCAATTTCAACCAAATTTCACACAAATGTGTTTCTATTGATAAGATAAAACATATGTAAGAATGGAGCAAATCGGACTATGGGGTCATGGGGCTGCCATACAAACTTAACCGCCCAAATTAGGTTCTTCTAAGAAAAACTTTTTCATTTGTGCACCAATTTCAACCAAATTTCATACAAATGTGTTTCTATTGATTTCACAAAACATATGTAAGAATATTTGGAATCGGACTGTGGAGTCATGGGGCTGTCATACAAACCCAACCCCCCGAAATGAGTTTTTCTAAGAAAAACTTTTTGATTTGTGCACCAATTTCAATCAAACCTTATAAAAGTGAATTTCAATTGATGCCACAAAACATATGTAAAAATGAATGGAATCGGACAATGGGGTCATGGGGCTGTCATACAAACCCAACCCCCCAAATTGAGTTCTTCTACGAAAAACTTTTTTATTTGTGCATCACTTTCAACCAAAACTCGTAAAAGTGCATCTCTATTGATGCCATAAGACATGTGTAAAAATGAATGGAATCGGTCTATGGGGTCATGGGGCTAGCATACAAACCCAACCCCCCATTTTAGATCTTCTAAGAAACATTTTTTCCACACCAATTTCAAAAAACTTAATGCGTCCTTGTCAAAAAACAAAAAGGAATGGAATCATACCATGCTCTCGCATACCCCCAATAAAGTTTTCTGAGTAAATATTTTTATTTTCCCACTTAACAGAAGGAAAAGAATGGGGAATGATTGAACACAAGTCATATATGCGCCCAAAAAAAACTTCTAGCCCGAGGAGAGTGAAGGGTATTCAAATTTCGGCCGCGCCCGAAATTAGCCTCGGTCTCGTTACATATGATATATGCCAGTAATGGAAATACATTTTTATGAGGTTTGGTTTAAATTGGTGCACAAATAAAAAAAGTTTTTCCTAGAAGAACCTAATAAAACGCGTCCCAATAGACGGCAGACGGACATCGCCCAATCGACTGCCCTCGTTATGCTGATTATATATATGCATATTTTATATGGTCAGAGATGATTCCTTCGATACGTTACAAACTTCATGACAAAATTAATATACCCTTTTCGCCTGTGGCGTAACGTACGGTGCTCCATGTGTTCATTGGAACACGGGCCTCCAAGCCACAGGGGCCCCAAAGACGAAAACATGATGATCAATATAGCTGTAGAGGGTTTATTCCTGCTTCTTTCGAGCTACAGATTTTAAGAAGGAGTCAAAACATTTCGAAAATACCAATTTTGTGTACAGAAAAATCTTGAACTTCGTAGTATTGAAGTATTGAAAGTTGTGGCTCCACTATTTACTTGTGGAGCCACAACTTTACAATTGGCTTAATCCTGTAATACAACAATCATCGTTTGTATTACAGGATTAAGATTAGATTACAGGGATAACGTCTTCCAAGCTTGTTGATTGCGGATTTGTACTCGTCTGAATATCAGTTTCTACTGAGTTTTTGTTAACAAGAATATTGAAGAGATATAAAAGTTTAACTTGCAAGGAGGAGTGCCTCTCTTGAAGGTTTCTGCATAAAATTGAACCATTGTGATTTAGTTCATAGAGTGTTTGCTTCTTGTAGAAAAACTAACTTCTGCATCAAGAAAAATGTGTACACAACGTTTATATAAAAGGATAGCTATGGATCTTTTGACCCAAAGATCGTTCAATAAGATCCAGAAGAACTTTCTGTAACTAGTACTCATGAAATGGAGAAACAAATGCCTGCAGATATACCCTTCTGTTCATATAATGGATCAATATACAATTTCTCCTGCATGACGCATTTATCTTTGGTGCACCTCCGCGACGAATTTGATTTCAGTCGCTTCAGTTCAAGATGTGGACGTGGATACGCCAACGACGGGTATTAGTTTAGCTTCCCCATAGGGTGAAGCTTTATGAGCTTACATATGTGATCCTCAGATTTGGATTGAACACTTCTACTCTAAAATCAATGACTGTTACGATTACGAGACTGGCATGTAGGTGAGTTCCTAAAAGTATGGCGCTCTTTCGCCGGTTGTCATTAATTAAATGATAAGTAAATAGTCCAAGTTTTCCAGTATAATATTTGAAGTTTCCATTTTAATTAAAAAAAAAAATTGAAAACAACTCGGAAGATGTTGCTCAAACAGAGAATTTTCGTTGCGTTTGTTTACATGTAAGCTGCTTTAAATGACGGCTCTGTCAACATTTCTGATTAAAAAAAATTAGGGCCCCCATTCCAATTTAGAACACAATAAATTTTGGAAACATTACGCCACTGCTATCCGCTTAGAAAGCGAAGGGTATAAAAAGAATAAAACAAATAAAATACGGATTGTGGATCTGAAAAAATACTGGATGGGGCTAACGACCCCATGGACTAGCAAACTGATTACGACATAAATCAGCGGCATCTGATTTAATTTTAAAGGGTCCTGCCTGACACCTAATCTGAAATCTGAATGTGAAGCAACTTTAATTAAATTAGCAGTTTTATACAGTTTTATTATCGTGGCCGAAATTTAATAAAAAACATTTTAGGAAGAGGACCTTATTGTTCCCGGTTACGTCCCAGGTCTTCATGAAACTCGTTCGTTCCAATCTGTAAGGAACTTATCTTGTCATCCTTTGATCCTTTCGCATAGTGTAATTTCGCTTGAGTCTTGAGATAGATGGGACTTGAAAAGCTAACACTTTGAGGCAAATTTTGTCAACTTTATAGATTTGACAATTCAAAGTACCGTTATGAAATTATTGTTCGAAATTTAAATTAAAAATTGTATTTTGAAAATGACTCTTTGTGACAACGTTGATATTTGAAATGTCATCAAAGTCAGTTTATGTTGAATTCTCTGTAGTTTCAATCACATTTTGACCTATTATTTGTGGTAGTTTCCTACGTGAATTTTTTTCCTTGTAATCAGAGGGTTGTCGCCAACAATGCTACAAAAATTCAGAGATATTTATTTATTTATACATGATTTTGTTTGTTTTTGAGTTTTCCTTTTATATTTTTTACAAATTAACTAGAAAATTATTTTTTTTAACCAATTAAAATAAATATAAAACAAAAAACCAAACTCAATAACGATTTGACAAGAAGAACTATTATGATTAAATCATTCATCATTATGACAAGTTTTGCAACGTTTAATGACAAAACTATTCTTTCCGCAACAATAAAAGATCATCTGGGATTACATGAGAGTGATTTCGGTAGTAAAATATACTGCGAGTTTTATTCATCATTAGCATTTTTATTGTTCTCGTTAAAAATAAGTTCATTGCCGCGTTAAACTTGCACATTTTTTTTGTCAATATACATAATACTCGTAAATACAAAACAATGCTGAAAATGGCCAAGGCCACTAAGGAAAATTAGATCATTTCTTCTCCCCATTTGGCATATTGAAACTCTCAGACTCCAGCTGTAAGCCAGCGTTCAATGGGTGGAGAAGAAAAGATACAACATTGTCTACATGAAGCTTCAATTCTAATAGATGCAATCCATAATTATGGGAAGTAGTAAGGAGCTTTTATATGCAGTCAACGTTCACAATTCACACGATATTTTATTAGACAACTAAAACCGCATATAAAGTTAATGCAAAATGTTTAACTAGCTCGCAGTGTCAATTGATGACCAGAAGCATGATAAAATGACGGCCTTGACAATTATCATAAATGCGTTCAGTCATTACAATTCATTATAAAACGGAATAAAGACAAATTTCGGGCATGGCCGAAATTTTGTTACTCTACACTTTCTTTGTGGGCTAATCGATTTTATTTTGTGCGTTCAATAGGGACGCATTCACGTGAGGTTTGGTTAAGATTGGTCCATAAAGAAATACTTTTCTTAGAAAAACCGGCTTTCGGCGGTGGAGTTTCTATTGCAGCCTACTACCTTCTACCTTAAATAATGCCTGGGACTTCAATAGAGACACATTATTGCAACGTTTTGATTCATTGATAAAGAAAAAAACAGTCACATTAGAGCTTCTTTTGGGGATGGGGTTGTTCATAGCCCCATGCGCTTATTCAGTCCATGTACTCATAAATGTTTTGTGACTTAAAAGGCAACCCAGTGGTATGAAGATTTAAATCGCTTTGTAACAGACAGACCGACAGACGAATATCGCTTAAATCGACAACCCTCGTCACATTTATCAATAGAGAGTTTTAGCAAGCCGTAAAAATGCTAAAACCGTCAAATATAAATTGAGATATTTCTTTTTGGGCGTATCCCAGGATACCGTGAAAGATGTGTTTTGCTTCATTTAAGCCAGAAGAACTCGATGCAATGACAATTCATAACTTTATCATCATCAGTTTTAATACGTATAATGCCGACTCGTATACCAGAACCGTTTTGCTTTTACAACTTGCTAAAACTCTCAAATAATAGAACGTGCTTCCGTCAATGCGTTACAAACTTCCTGACAAAATTAATATTATCTTTCACTTACAAAGTGATGGGTATAATACTGTAAATTAACAATGCGAAATCCTCTAACATTGAAACAATGGCATAGCGAAAGAACAATAAACTCGCTTGTCGTTAAAGAAATGGTGAATAGTCTTGAAATTGTTTTGCGAAAATGCATAGGTTTTCCAAAAGCTCCCTATGTGATGGCCATTGGTTATGCAATAAAACAACATGACGTATTTCGTTATGGTTTTAGTAACGAGCAGGAATTACGTTGATTTTTTAAATAACTTTAACTCAGTTATTTAATTTAATAATAACTTTCATCAAACGAAAACCGTTCGTGAAATTTAAAAGTTCAATATAACAAAACACAAAATATCCTTGTTATTAAAACTAGGGGGCTTCGCCCCCTGCTCGCTACGCTCGCCAACCCCCGGGGGGGGGGGGAAGCTAATTTCGGACGCGGCCGAAATTTGGATACCTTTCGCTCTCTATGGGCTAAAAGTTCCTTTCGGGCGTACCTATCACTTGCATTTAATCCCCCTCCTCATTCTTTTTCTTCCGTCTTGACAAAAGTTTTGGGATTGGTTAAAATAAGTGGGCAAATAAAAATATTTAAAATTTTATTGGGTTGCGGGAGCATGACCCCACAGTACGATTCCATTATTTTTGAACTTTTTTGTTGCTTTAGTAAAGAGACATTAATTGGTTTGTTTTTTAAAGTTTTGTGAAATTGGTGTAGAAAATGTTTTTTAGAAGAACCAAAATGGGGAGTTGGGTTTGTATGGCAGCCCCATGACCCCATGGTCCAATTTGATCCATTCTTACATATGTTTTGTGTCATCGAAAGAAATTCATTTGTTTGAAATTAATGCACAAATAAAAAAGGTTCTCTTAGAAGAACCTAATTTTGGGGGTTAGGTTTGTATGGCAGCCACATGATCCCATAGTCCGATTTGATCCAACCATACATATGTTTTGAGTCATCCATAGAAATACATTCGTGTGGAATTTGTTTGAAATTTATGCACAAATAAAAAATTTTTTCTTACAAGAACCTAATTTGGTGATTGGGTTTGTATGGCAGCCCCATAACCCCATTGTCCGATTTTACCGATTCAAACATACAAACTGCCTGCAGCAAAAAGAAGCATTTGTGCAAAATTTCAGCTTCATAGCTTTTAAATTGGCCGAGTAAAACGTGTCGCAACAGACAGACAGACGGACATCGCCCAATCGACTCCCCAAGTCATGCTGATCATATATGTATACTTTTTATATGGTCGGAGATGCTTCCTTCAATGCGTTACAAACTTCATGACAAAGTTAATATACCCTTTCACTCTATGAGCGAAGGGTATAATAAATATTGAAAATTGCTAGATTTGCATGTATGTATTTATATAAAGTAGCCTGGCTGGTCTAACGGTTAGTGCGAGAACCTTCGGTGCACAGGGTCATGAGTTCGAATCTCACCGTGGATCATGGTGTTTTTCGAACTCACGAGCTTGTGACGGACTATGATCTCACTTAGATGTTAAACGAGTACTCATTTCTGTGGATAAATAACACTGCTGAGCGTGATGCTGATCTCATTACCTCAACAAAAAGCAGATAAGATCTTGGAAAGAGGATGTCACTAACACATCCTGCGGCCTTAGTCCAATGCTGGATTGTCGCGCCTGTTATTTATTTTTTTATATTTACATATATAAAAAGTTTCATCTTTTGTTGCATTTTGCCCTATTCTAACATAATTGTAACGAATGCATGCGATATGCATCATTATACAGGGCTTCTGTACCCTATCTACCTACTTATGACCAAAAAAAATTTGTTTTTTTGTGGCACTATGTAAAATGTCTCTCTCTCTCGATTACCGTAACTCCTAAAGTGGAGCATGGTGCGTTGATGACTACCGTGTGTAGTCATCAACATTACAAAGACAATTGAATTCGGAGTGTGATACGGTTGTCAGCCATACCACTTCCTAGTCGCATTCTTAGTTTTTATTATTCTACGATAAGTATATTTCTTATCATCTTCTTCTGAATAATAAACTTGCGACGAGTCGTGCCGAGTTTGGAAACTCCTTTCTCTATGAGTGTCTATTTCACAGAGTGGCGACCGAACGATCACGGCCACAGAGCACAGCACGACAATGTAAAATGTACCAAATTTAAATTCCACGACCATCTGCTCATTTCTCGTAACTAATCCAAACAAGTGTCCATATTGGGGTCCCTTTGACACCTCCGCTTAAAATTGAAACAGTGAATGATTAATGCGGACTATAGAAGAGGATGTTTTGTGCCATTATAAATCATCAATACATATACATACTTGTAAGAAATGGATCAAAAATTAGACTTGATGTCACGCAATGTAGCCGCTAATCAACCATTGGCTATAGGAAAAAATCTCATCGATCGAATACAAGCCGAAAAAGAAAAATCCGAACACAATAATCCTCTCAAAAGCTTATCACTTCATCTTCCAACTGTGAACTATTCAACGCAATAACACATCTCAGTATACAGACCATATCGAAGCATATTGCAAATGATTTTTACCATCTTAGATTTTTCTAAGTCGTTCTATCAGTTTCGATTTTTTTCGTCGTCAGTTTCTTAATCGTAGCCTCAAGGCTGACATCTTCAGGCAAACTCAAATGTGACGCGGATGGTAAACGTGATTGAAGAATTCAATTGAAAAGATAATAATTCTCTCGAGTAACGAGACACCCATACGTGGAATTCAAATATGTAAATCTGGTCAAGCAATAAGTCGAATCGAATTGGTTTGGCGGAGTCATCTTTTTGTAGGGACCAGTCATCAGTCAAGGGGAAATAAACGGGTTTGACAAATTTGACTATTACATAGTTGTCCCCAAGTCACTAAAAATTGATGTTCGTTTCATTGAACGATATGAGTTTTCTTTGAATTTTAGAAGACAAAATAAGACTGCAATAAATGTAAAAGTGTATGTAAACATCCATCAAAGGGGCTAATCAAATTACATCTCCTTTTCCATTTATGTCTAAAATTGACCTAATTTAAAGATATACCTATTTCATTACTGTGGTTGGAAAATTGCTCTTTCAAATACATAAATCCTAAACCGTTCTCTATACTGACTTTCAATTGCCTATAACTTCTTTTTCTCTACAGTTGACATTCGCTTTGAATTTCAATAATCCAATCCATCAACTTGTCATACGATCTGCATCATCTTTTTTCCCTGACTCAATCCAAATCTAAATACGTACAGATACATCATCTTCATTGAATTTGATCTGTTCATTCTTCATTTGAATTAAGACTTATGTATTTGGACAAAAAAAATGTAGAGTGGATCTAAAGAAGCTATAAGAGCCCAGTATAAGCAATATAATGACATAGCGACAGACTTTCGGGAGAAGAGTTCCGTTGTTGCAGAGGTATTACCGCGGTAAAGTGCTATTGGCATATGAGCTAGCACCAAACATCCAGATAATCGCATTAGCTTGTGCGTGGTACCTGTCCACCAAGACCTTGATTACTGTTTTCATAATAACCAATAAAAAATTATAGAACAGTGACGCAATGAATTAAGTTTCATTTCGAAGTTATAAAGCACTGAAGTCAATGGTCGAAAATAACACCCGAAGCAGATACCATTACAATAGTCTACAAAATGTAGTAAATAGCACTTTAAATATAAAATCAAATGAATTGTACGAGTGTATTTCGAATTATTGCATTTATTTAATTTATTTGTAATTAATACCAGCAAATATTTTTGAGCTGAACTGTGCTCTAATGCAACATTTTCAGAAGGTGGGAGGTATATGATTTCAACTTATTTCAGATAGGTACACTTCAAATCACATGTGCAAGAATACCCTCCTAATTGAATTTATTGTGATACCAAAGTCATCCAATTGAAATTTGTGATTATGTTTAGATGGGAAAGCAACGATAAAGATGACGTAAAGAATGAATAAAGGATGATACAACCGTTGAAGTATGACGTGAGATTTTGAAAGAACATTAATACTAATCGAAGATGTTTTGTGTGTACCTTGTACCATCTCGGAATAGTTGGTATACATATTGCATTAAATGTTAAATTTATTTTCATGCAATTTCGGCTGAAATATTGAGAGATATAGCATGTTGTACAACCATATACTGGACCAGACATTATGCTGAAAACGTTGAAGCATTTTTATGCGTCCCACGAATATGTATGTGTGACATGGTCATAGGCGTCGCAAAGAAATGACAAAATCAGAAGTTTGAGAAGCACTGACAATTATTGTTGATTCAAACCCTAACTTGCATTTAAGCTAAGTATGTACTATGTTCACCGAGCGAAAAAATTTGCATTTTTGTCTCCCATGAAAATGTGCCGTGCAGACTTGCTTTATATAGCATTTCCCAATTGAATTAAACCTTATCCCAATTGAAAAAATCACTTTCCCAAATGGAAAAATCGTTTTCCCAATTGAAAAAGTCTCTATCCCAATTGAAAAAATCCATATCCCAAATGAAAAAATAATAAAAATAAATTTGATATTGAACAAAAATTATAATAAGTATTTCATGTAATTCATTCTTTGTTTTAGAGATTCACATATTTGATTAGGAAATTAATTTATGTATTATATCCGGAAACGTATTCAGTTATCCCTACTTGATTCAGAAAACTGCATATTTGTTTCGTAATTGTACGTACTTCAAATGAAAATGCTTTATTCTTATTTTCTAATTTCACTTACATTAACAATATTATATATATGTATACAAAATTACTAACGATAACACTTGCACTGCCCTTCACTGATAACAATAAACTGCACCATATTATCACAAAAAAACAAATCATGGCTGTTCAATTAACTGTTATTGAAAACAATAGCTGTAACCTCCAAGAACCGTATAATAAAAATAAATAACAGGCGCTACAATCCAACATTGGACTAAGGCCGCAGGATGTGTTAGTAACATCCCATTTCCAAGATCTTATCTGCTTTTTGTTGAGGTAATGAGATCAGTATCACGCTCAGCAGTGTTATTTATCCTCATAAATGGGTACTCGTTTAACATCTGAGTGAGATCATAGTCCGTCACAAGCTCGTGAGTTCGAAAAACACCATGATCCACGGTGAGATTCGAACTCAGGACCCTGTGCACCGAAGGTGCGCGCACTAACCGCTAGACCAGCCAGACTATTACCGTTTGCTCGACAAATAAATAATTTTGTCAAGCGTCCCTGTACATCGAACTTTAAAGAGTAAGAATTATGGAATCATTTGCATTAATACATTATTACACATTTTGTTAATTTGCCAAATATAATTTTTCATTCGAGACTTTTTCATTTGGGATTTGGATTTTTTCAATTGGGATAGGGATTTTTTCAATTGAGAAAAATATTTTTTCATTTGGGATATGGATTTTTTCAATTTGGATGGAGATTTTTTCAATTGGGAAAAAGATTTTTTCATTTGGTATATGGATTTTTTCAATTGGGATAGAGATTTTTCCAATTCGGATAAGGTTTAATTCAATTGGGAAATGCTATATTCATCATCATCAATGTGGCACGATAGCCCAACGTCGGGCTTTGGCCGCCTAAATCGATGACCTCCAATTGTCGCGGTTATGTGACCTTGTTCTCCAGTTTCGGAAGCCCAGCAGCTGGAAGGCGTCTTCACCTACGGAGCTCTCCCAGCGAGCTCTCGGTCGTCCACGCTCCGTCAATTCGTTGTGCGTTCATCGCACTTTCTTTGGCATGCGATTATCGTCCATCCGTTGTACATGCCCCGCCCATTGCAAACGTTGAAGCTTCACGATTTTCGATACTTCCAGCTCATCATGCAATTGATACAACTCATGGTTGTACCGGATAAGCCATTGATCTCGCTCGCGAACGGCCCCGAAAATTCGCCGAAGGACCTTTCGTTCGAACCGGTCTAGCAAAATTTGGGAGGCTTGGGTGAGGGTCCATGTTTTGCAGCCATAACATAGCACGGGTCGGATGATCGTTTTGTACACGGGAAGCTTCGTGTTCCTGTGCGCAAGTTTCGAATTAATTATAGGGAGGACCGAGAAATAGGTCTTATTGGCTAGTTGTATCCGTCTATTGTCTACATACTCGATATTAAGGTCCCCCACTGTGATGCTTGAATTTGCTGGCGTCCCTGTTCTCGATTGCATCATGGCCTTTGTTTTGCTTTCGTTGATATGTAGTCCAACTTCCTTTGCAGCGTTATTGAGGTTATGTAGAAGGCTTTCTGCCTCACCCAATCTTCGAGACATGATGTTGATATCGTCGGCGTACGCTACTAATTGAGTCGACTTGATGAGTAGCCTTCTGCTGCTGTCCATATTAATGGCTCGAATTACATACTCCAAAGCAAGGTTGAAGAGCGTTGGCGCCAGCCCATCGCCCTGCTTGAGTCCAGTACGAGTTTCAAATAGGTCAGTGAGTCGGTTCTGCACCCTGACCTGCGAGACGGTATTAGTCATCGTCGTCCTTGTGAGTCGCACTAACTTTGCCGGTATACCAAAATGCAGCATAATGTAATATAGTACACTTCGATCGATACTGTCGTATGCCTGCTCGAAGTCGACAAAGATTTGGTATACGTCGATGTTATATTCCCAGCACTTTTGGAGCTTCACTGTGAAAAGCTGATCGGTCGTTGAACGACCAGGTCTGAAGCCGCCTTGATACTCGCCAATGATTCGTTCTGCGTACGGAACGGATTGATTCTCTTTTCGAGAATTTCACATCTGCCTTATATTCACTAAATTTAAAAAAATGTGTACTCGCGGTCTCATTGATTGTCAATAGCATTACTGTGAACTAAAGTGCAACTGCATTGTTTTCGCAGGCGGTATGGAGATTTTCGTGTGAAGTCAGTACAAGCAAGCGAATTCGATTTCACGATCATGGATATTTCGACAGTATTTGCATGGATTTCACATGTACTGACGATGATATTAAAACAACGCTGTTGCTCTTTATTTCACGGGGAAACGGTGTGAATGGCAATTAACCCTCGGATGGTTCAGTGGGGTCTGACAGACCCCAGAGAAATTTAAATCTTAAAATTTTCATAGAAAAACTTGTTGAATGGTATTTTGATGCATATGTAATTTAAGTATGTGTCACATACGTTTATTTAAGCATGAATTTGTTTGAATTCGTGATTTTGTTAATAAGTTATAGCACTTTGAAAGTGCTCTGGGGTCTGTCAGACCCCACGAACCATTTACGTATGTCTTTTTTACAAAAGTACATTTTTCGTTTTGTGGGAAATTTTCAAAGTATGTTATTCGGCAAACGATAAAATGTAATAATAATAGTCGGGAAGTGTTGAAACTTTGTAATTAGAGTACATTTGGGAAATTAGATATGTTAATTTTGAAAGAAATGGAAAATTTAGGGTGTTTCGAATTAGGGGTTTTTTAATTGTTTACTCAATCTATTCAAAGTTATGCCGTTTTTTACCTAGTTTTCATTTATGAGGATCTCCTTTCAATATTGTGTCATTACCTTATGTTTTTTAAGTCAAGACATAAATTAATGACTTTTTGAGCGTAAGAATTAGGTGGGTATGTTATATAATACATAAAGCTTCCCCAGCGAACTTGGCTGTACACTTGTCGAACCTCTTCTAAGAAGGAGGAAATCATCGGACAATATTCCCCGAAGCACATTGTAAAATATTGAAGACATTTTGTGCATTGTTCAGCTTGCCCCCCCCCATGGGGGCTGATGCCCCAGGTCCCCTAATAGGGTCAGATGGTCCCCCAAAGAGGGAAAAATGTTTTCTATGCCCACGAGCAAATGATCGGAAGACAAAATACAATTGCAACGAGTGCAAAAAGCCAATTTGCGAAGACCATCGAGGAAAAAGCTGTGAAGAAGAATGCTCTAAATATTGACTAACTTTGGATCCCGATTTAAGAAAAAACATTAACCTTAGCTAAAAAATGTTGATGTACTTATCTTTGTTAATTAGTATTAAATACGTTTTGATTAATAAAAATAAAATTTTGGTAAAATTTTAGTTTTTATATTGATTTATTTGTGATAAGTTCAAATTACCCTCAAATTTGACACCACCTAATTTTTTCTTCCACATACTAAAAGCTACTGTCCGAATTCCACTTTTTTATATACAACATAATCAAAAGGCTTCACATTTACTTGTAGTTCAAACTAATGTCGCAAAAAAGCAAAAATTTAAGTTTTAGAGCGATTTTTGCCTTGGGGTCTGTCAGACCCCACTGAACCATTTACGTATGTAAAATTTACCTGAACCATCCGAGGGTTAATCAGGCCGTGAGTGCACATTTATCTTAAATTTAGTGAATAAAAGGCGAATCTCCACCGCACTTTTTTTCACGGGAGGCATAAATGCAAGTTATCTTAAATTTAGTGAATAAAAGGCGAATCTCCACCGTACGCTGGGTGTTTCGGTTTCTGTTGTATTATGTTTAAAATGGAAAATTAAAATATTAGATGATGTTGCATTATGATTTTGAAAGGGGCAAATCGATAGTTGCTGTTGCAATATTTAAACATTTGACGCCAACACTAGTTACGTTTTTTGGTAACGAGGATTACTCTGACTCAAAACTCACCATCGTGTTTAGCAACGCTACTCGCTGCAATAAAACGAGCCTGCTTCTTAAATTTATTATAAATAAATAACAGGCATGACTGTCCGACATTGGACGAACGCCGCAGATGTGTGACATCCAGTTTCCAAGATTTTCCTGCTTTTTTGTTGAGGTGTTGAAATCAAACAGCACGCTCACCAGTATTATTTATCCTCATAAATGGGAACTCGTTTAACATCTGAGTGAGATTATAGTTCGTCACATGGGTCATGAGTTCGGAAAACACCATGCATAAACTGAATTGCATAAATTTGAATTTGCACATAACGTAAGTCAAACATTTAGATTTTTGTTATACTTAATTAAAAGACAATGTTATATATTATTATGCGATGGCGAAATTATCCTCAATGAATGTATCAACTCCACGTGAAATCCAATTCGCTTGGTGGTCCCCATTTCACATGAAAGTTTCCACACAGGTTTTTGACATTTCGGCAGCGAAAAAATGCAGTTTCTCTTTGTTTCACAGGAAAAGATGTGGTCGACATTCAATCAAAACGCGAGTGAACGATTATCTTAAATTGACTAAATAAAAAGCAAGTCTCCACGGAACATTTTTCACGGGAGACATAAATGCAAGTTTTTCGCTCGGTGAACTCTGTACATACCTTTAATGTAAATTTAAGCCTTGCTGAATTTTCTGGTTGAAATTTGAAATGTAAACTAACGTGTAAAAATCGATCAACGACTTTATTTTACATTGAGCATTCCAATTTGGAACAAGTTAACTCTTACAAATGCTTTTATATTAGACAGACTAACGAAAAGTACCGGAGATTATTTCTGATCCGCAAAATAGTAGTTAGGGAACGGCAAACACAACTGTTTTATTTCGTAGCCTCACAATTTTTTACAATGACTGTGATTGATGACAAAAGCAACATTAGTTTTTATCAGCATTTTATAATCCAAACGATAAGACTAACCAGCCGACATGTACTGAATAAGAGCTATCAGAAACCCGGCCTTCATATTTTTTAAATTGTAGTATGTGTAGTAGTTTGAGCCCTGGCCTTCCAGAGGAAAACCCAAAGCCTGCTTTGGGCGGATTCAGTTTATGAAGCTTTTTGAATTACGAACCAATGTGACGGATTTTTATCTCACTGCCAAATATTCGCGGATTGAGATAAATAGCTCGGCCGAGAGAGCTACTGATCTTAACACATCCACCATATGTTGCCAAGATCATGAGCCTAGCCAGGATTTCAGTCAGGGAAGGGCAAACCCAAAAGTTGTTCAAGTTCAAGAATTGACACATGAGACTCGTTTCTATTCAATCATATGCGAAATTCCATCGATTCACAGCTAAGCGAGCATGTCTTCATTCAGTTTTCTATTACCTAATTGATATGCTTGCAGTACCTAAATTAATTCGGAATGCACAGAAATATGACACTCGGTCCCTAACAGGCAAAGCTGTATGTATACCTTTGCCACCAAGCGTCGGGATTTTGATATACTAATTTCCAAAACTAAAATTATGTTAAAATTGTTGGAGATTTTATTTCAATTTACGCCTAGAACTGCTATTAAACTAAATTTGATAATCATATTCGTATTGCACATTTAACAGCGACCACAAAATGCAATAACATCAAAGTGTCCGATTTAATCACATTGTGCCCAAAGTACTTACATTTATATCGTCATTTCATAGTTCGTCAAAATGCCAATAAAATTAGAATTGTTATTGTTAATATGGAAATTATAGTTTTATTGTTGATATCAATTGTTTGCAAAGCTTCATTTCATTAATGTTTTTGATAGGTCATTACATCTTCTTTATAGTGCATTGCCATTGTGTCTCAATGCTTTGTGCGGTGGAAATGAAATCAATTCGTAAATAGATTTGAGCTTCTGCAATTGAGCCATACAAAAACCACGTCATTAATGATGCTGAAATTCGGTCTCTCAAAAAGTCATTAGATATTGTGAAAAAGTTAACATCATGGTTTGAAATTGCTTAGGTAAACTCATCTTACGCAGGTGGTCTTTCTTTTCATTCAAAAATTCAGCTTTATTTTCCTTAGATGAGAATGAACATAGGTAGCATCAATATAAAATGGCTTCCTTTTATAGCTCATATTTGGAAAACTATTTAGTGGAGGACATGTGCATATACATGGTGTTCCGAAACTACCGCATAAACGAAACGGAAAATTATTCCTCGTGCAATTTTCAGCAAAAAATGTGCACGGGACAAACCCAGAATTCGTAAACATTTAGCTGCCACAGGCCTTTGAATATTAAAAAAATCAATTCATCGCACGACTCAAAACACAATATATCCAAAATTAAACCAGTTTCAATAGCGAAAAATGATTATCACCGCCAAAAAATTTTCCTAATAATATCAACTAACTGCACTAAAATCGTTAAAGTGATTTGTTTTTTACAAGGCTTTACAGTCAAATTTTCGTGATTTGATCGAAAAACAAATTACACTTACAATCTTAATTTTTTTCAACTTCTATCTGGTCTAATTTTAGAAATATTGAGGTTTAAGTCATTTGGGAATTGCAATTTTAAAAACTCATGGCAGCTAAAGAGTTAAGAATTTGGGGCATGTTGTGAACACCGTTTTTGTTGGAAATCACATGAGAAATAATTTTCCGGTACGTTTATTCAGTAGTTTCCGGACATCTTTTTTGTACATATACCAATTTTGGGTTTTGAAATAAAAGTAAAAACAAATTCTAATTTTGGCTGTTTTGGAGTATCATGTACTTATGTAGTCTGAATCTCATTTTACAATGGAAAATATTAGGCCGAAAATTTCCGAAAAGGACGCAAGTGTTTCTTTATGATAGTCATGTGGACCATCATATCAAAGGGAAATCGAGAACATTTCATATTCGGTATTTTTTAGATAGCCAGTGTAAAGAAAATAGCTGGATTTATTTATTTCAGTTTCAATGATCTCATTAAATTATCAGTAAGCTATTCGGACACCACCTGGTTACGTACCCTGCATTGTGCTGTTTTTACTTCTCGTACTACTTCTGACCATAAAACCTAAAAAAGTTTTGGAAAATATTAATTTGGTATGATCCTTCATATAACAAAAAATTCAAAGGGATTCCCCATAATGTCCACATCTAAAAATACTTCTCACCACCAACTCTCTTCAAAATTAGACGTGTCTGTCCAGACAAATTAAAAATGCATAAATTATCTGCTTTTACTCAATTTATTTAATTTATTAATCCCGAGTCACATTTGTTTTATTTTCACTTTCAATTTGTTTCAAATCAAAATTAGTTCCGATTTCAAACATGAACGAGTATTCTTGAAAGCGGAACAATTCAAATCTATTATGGCCGGAATTCGTTTCAATATTACTTCTACATATTAGCCCGCTCTTTACGCGATGCATCTTCATGCGATAAAATCTAATGTGCCGATGAACAATAAAAAGACAGATACATTTTGCAGCCAGATCGCAGAAAAAACACTTTGCACTGAATTGCCGCATTAAAACTAGACTTGAATTATGAAAGTGTGGCCTGTGTGGAACGCAATGCATGCCAGAGGCAAACATTTTTGAATAATTCACCGAGACCTTGCCTTAAATTGGGTGGATCATGAAGAAGACATTGGTGTGACGATGAGGGCGATGACGGTGAAGGAGGTGATCTGCTAAGACCTTCAGGGTGTCTTCCGAATGAAAATAATAATTGCTTTGTCGTGATTAGAGAATTTGTATGATTATGATGATGAGTCGTGTATTTATTATAAAAAGGCATTTAATTATGCGTTAAAGCACGACTAATTGAAACTAGTTAATCGGTAACATTGTGAAGGGCAATCGTGATTTATGAATTGCTTTGTATTTTGGGATGTTTGAATTGATGGAATGCACCGGCAAAAAATTATATAAAGGTAAAATACGAGTACATAGTTTACTAGCCGAATCATTCTGAATTAAGGCGCAATGATTTTATATATTGGCGAAATGGAAAACAATTTGTTTAATATATTAGTTTTTTAATTTGATATTTTTTTGTATAAATTTGCAGGTTCTCTATTCATACATAATCTTTTGATATGTTAGGATGACAACAGTGGCGTGTCAATAGGGATGCGGCGGGAGGAGGCGTCTATGATCTAAATTCGTAGTACCTTAGAAATATCCGAATCCGAATGGTATTTAAGGCCCCAAAAAAGATATCCCAAAAATTCATGAAACCTGCCATATTAAAAAATAAATAAACACAAATTCAAAATAATTTAATAAGTTGTATAACTCTCGATAGCACAAGAACATTTCAAAATAAGAAATTTCCACTTTTGGTAGACAAAAGTTAATATAGTAAATAAATTAAATCAATGCGAAATTTCATAAAAAAATGCCTTATAATTAGTGGTTTTGTCTGGGAAGAAATGAAAAAAATGCTTCTTGAAATCAAAGAAATAAATTTATATAAAATAGTTCCCTTATTCCATGTTCCATTGGCATTTGTCCAGTACATCTTCCACCAACATTGATTTTATATCGCTTAGCGATTTATTAGTTTCTAAGTTGTTTTTATGGCAAATTCAAAGAAGTATCCATATGTATCCCTCAATTTAGAGAAAGTTCTATCAGGGAAGTGTATAATATAGTCATGAAACTTAGGAACATTTACCAGTGGTCGAGACAATTATATTAAAGAACACTCCAATACTCAAAATTGACGCAATCTGCAAAAAAAGATGGAGAAACTCGTATAACGCGCATATACAATCACTGAACGTTGATTTGCAGGAATGCAAGTGAGTGAAGGGAATGCACAAAAAAAAACCATGTGGTTACCGAATTTCCCAAAGAATGCTTCCAGTTAAAAATTGTCTCTTTTCGCCAATGTTTCTTACTTGCGTTTATTTTTCACGTCAACAACGGGAACATTCTATACGAGAGGTTTGATGAGATCCAAATATGTACATGCTCTTCATTTCTAGTTACATACTTCCATCCACTCGCATCCAGCGCATCTGCATGACAATGATGTCATAAAAGAGTTTTGTATCTTAGTCCCATTCATTTGGACTAAGCACATGACTCTTACTGTGACTGTTTGTAATCTAAAGAACTAAACACCAAAATATTTTTTCTCTACGAATAAAACACACTTGTCTTAATAAAGGCTCCACCATCAAATATTGACATTTGTATTACTTTTTTTCTGGGTTAATTGAAAATAAGGTCGAATCGCTTACCTAGAAGCACAATTGTAGATGAAAAGGAAGCGCTGCAAACTGCTTCTAGTCGACGTAACATCACAGACGGGATACCGATACAACAATTATAATTGAATCCATTCCAATCGAAGTTATGTTTTAATAACGCCACTGACGTAATTTTGTCCAATTTAATTCACTAAAATTTCCTTTGACCGCTTCTTACCATCGTATGGACCATCTGCTGCTCTATATTTTATCCGTTGTTCGGTGTAAACTGTAGCAATAAAAGATATTACGTAACATTTTCCTATGCGAACATGCGGGCTTTTATGAAGAAGAAGAAAAAGAGCCAATTTCAATTGCCAACTGATGATCGTTTGCTGGGATAAGTTAAAAATGTCTTCGAACGAGTTGCAACAAGCGCCTTTTCGAAAACGGCATAAGCCATAGCGGTTAGCTACTATACACACTATTACACATTTCTAAATACGTTTAGTATGCGAATGGACATAATGACGCGACCACAAGATGTCTTGATTTTGTTTCCTTTAAAGAGAGAAAAGAAAATCTGTATCTGGAGCGACTTCAAATATCACATCACGTCTTCCGCCTTGTTTCCATACCATGCAATGATGGTCACCGTTGCAGTGTTGCCAGATAGACTACTCCCTAAATGAAAATAAAATGGTGGTTTCACCCTTAATTGAAAAAAAGACAGAAAATTACCAAAATGGCTCCACGGTGGGCACCAATTGTGATGCGTGGACGAGGGTACGAGGCCTAATGGTACCGTGAAGATTAATAACACAGCTATCGAAACTGCTTGTCTACATGCGGAGCGACGATAGGTGCTCGCTGTAGCTCTAAGTCGGGCTAATCTTAGTGGGAATTTGCCGTCCATAGCCAACTTCATTCAAAAAGAAAAAAAAAATCAGTTTGAGGCTAGCTCATCTTCTTATTACTCCGAAAATATGTCGAGGGAAAAAGGATTCTTATCCCGTGGAGATGGACCAAGAACTGCATCAAGTCATCCTTATCAACTGGCATGCTAGGGTGTTTCGTTTATGCATGGGCATATATTTTTTAGTAATCGAAAAAAACCTTGCCGGCCACATAAGAAAAGATGTTGGACTCCCAAATATATGTATATGTGTGTACTATGTCTCTCGCCGATAGTCTGGAGGTGCAGGGCAATTAAACAATTTAAATTTTTGGTCGCAGCCTACAAACTATTTATAGTTACAGCGACTGTCACAGGCGCAAATTTTGATGGACTTTTCTGATTTCTTTTAGGAAACAAACTCCCAATTCCCCCTAAGGTTATTTATGTCGACCCTAAAAATTCGCCTAAATACTCCCTAAGAGGTTGAAAAAACCCTAAGTTTAGAGGATTTTCCCCTACTCTGGTAACACTATACCATACTTATGTCGTTTTTATATTCTTTCTTATCCATTTTGTATATCAGTGCTTTGTTAACTTTTTTAACAGAAAATCAAAAACTGACTTACATTATCTTAATGCTCAATAAGATTTGACCGAAAAGACTAAAACGATAATATCAGTAATGTACTTTGTCACTCATTGCCGAATTGTGTATAGTATACCTGGAGTGCGGAAACTACCGCAAAAACACATAGGAAAATGGTTCCTCATGTTATTTTTAGAAAAATAATATTCACGATATTTATAAATCTACACTGTTAAAAAAAAGAAAAAAAATGCTTTTGATTTGATCCTATTTTTTTATTTAGAATCGGTATTTCACCAAATGACTAGCAAATTTTAAGAAAACTACGCGTAAACGTCTTACAACACTACGATAGGTCTGATGCTCCACGTCTTCAGTGGCGTGCAGTAACATTTATCAAAGAGGATGCGGCGGAAAATGTATTTCAAAATGTTGCCTTTTGACACACACAAGCAAATATAAAACAACAGTATTGATTTGAAATGCGAAGTTCATTAACAATTTCAATCACTCTTATAATATGCATAATGTATATCCCAAAAATCAACTTTTGGAGGCCTTTGGATACTACATATCTACGGGTGGCACCTATGTATGTCCATAAACAAATAAAAAATATGAAAATTGATCTGGGTGTATGAAAATTTAAATTTGACGTAAATAGTCTTATGAAGTCTGACTGGTATAGTGGTGCACAGGGTCATGGGTTCGAGACTCACCGTGAACGAATTCAGTTTATGGCTTTTTTCGAACTCACGACGCATGTTACGGACTATGATCTCACACAAATGTTAAACGAGTACCCCATTTATGGGGATAAAAAACACTGCTGAGTGTGCTGTTGATCTCAACACGTGAACAAAAAGCAGTTAATATCTTGGAAATTGGATGCTACTAACACATTTGCGGCCTTAGTCCAATGTTGGATTGTCGCGCCTGTTATTTATATTTTATCAAAAAGTGAAAAGTTGATCTTTTACCAAAAATGAGTTAAGGTATAAATTATAGTACTTTTATTAGTAACTCTCTAACAATCTTCTTCTTTATGGCACGATAGCCAGAGGCCGCTCCCGGCCGCCTGGATTGAAGACCTCCAATTCTCGCGGTAACGCGACCTTGTCCTTCAATTCCGAAAGCTTAGCATCATACAGAATGCCCCATCGGGCTCGCGCTCCACGCAATTTGCCTCCGTCCACTCATTGGGCGTTCATCACCTTTTTGGGCATGCGATCGTCATTCAACGACGAGTATCAGTCTAAACACCTAACCAAACTCGTGACTGTACTCGCGAAGAACTATACAACATTTAAGGATACTTATTGAGTCCAATAGCGAATTTCAAAAAGAGAATCGCTATTGAGAGTTTTGTTGAGTGACAATCAGATTTACTGAATCATATGAACGACGTAAACTCACAGGATGCTGTTAGAAATGTCAGCCTATACATACAAATTTTCGACGAAATACTTGTAAAAGATGCTTACATTGTAACCGACCCATTTGTGATTATCATACAAAGACGCATAAGAATTCATTTTTTAATTTTTACACTTTTGGTAATTTTTCATAACAAATATTTAATGTAAAAAACACCAATAGAGTTCAATGCTGGGCTGTATGAGCTCTTTTATTTTAAAATAAAAACAAAAAAACAATTGATGAAATCAATAATTTAATAAACGTTACACCAATAACGCCATTCTCAATACGAAGTAGGCGGGAGGGTCCCTAGTGAAGTGGTTTCGCCACTGAGTATACTAGCACGTGCTGAAACAACTTGAAACAAGAATCCATGACAATTTTCGGTGGAATTTTGTGCCATAATATCTCACAACACGATCTGATATCGGCCTGCCAATTAGTCGGGTTTGGTCGGGTTATACAACAGAGCTGGTACTTTTTCGAAACTGTGACACATTTTGCAAACTATCATCTATTTTGCTTTGTAAACGCCATATCACCTGCGTGCGAAATGCGAAATGAATAGAATCGGAGATTATTTCTCTGACCTGCAAAAATGTGAAACGGAAGCTTGCTCCAGTACACAGATTCGGGAACGAATCTGAGTATTTGTGCTCCATATTGTCCAGAAACCTCCAATGTATTTTCACCTGCAATTAAGAAAATTTGCTGCAGCAAAGACAGATTTGCTATCACCTCATGTTGGCTGTTTTGTTGACATACCCGAATCGATCTACGATGAAAAATTTGTCCTGATCACAGATCAAGCTATCCACACTGATTTGGCCACTAAACAAAATCTATCTATACCTTTTTCAAGACAAATTTCCGATATCTCAACACAAATTCACGATCCACCAAATGAAATTATCGGTATCACAAATGAAAACAACGCTCTCACAAATGAAATCAACGGTCTCACAAATGAAAACAACGCTTTCACAAATGAAATCAACGATCTCACAAATGAAATCAACGGTCTCACAAATGAAAACAACGATCTCACAAATGAAATTAACGGTCTCCCAAATGAAATTAACGGTCTCACAAATGAAAACAACGCTCTCACAAATGAAAACAACACTATCACAACACAAATTAAGCATTGTTCAACACAAAATTTCGATCTACCAAGTCAAAACAACGGTATAAAAAATCGAAATAACGATTTTACAAGTGATGTTAAGCACTTTAATATTAACATTGATATTTTTGTATTAATTGCTGATTTTTACATTAATGTCAGTATTATAAGAAGGATATGTTAACAAAATCATGCAATCGAGGATAATTGTCAATGTACAACAAAAAAAGGTTGCATTACACACTCTATAGTCCGTATTTTGAAAGTTTGCTTAATGTAAATACTGCAACAAGAACTCCTAGGACCATTAACTAGTACTAAAGCAACGCGAAAACATTGCTTAATTAATTTAATTTGTCCCGAATACGGAGAATAGGCCATACATACTACCAACAAATCCTAGGTATAGATTATGATTAATACAGTCGAAATCCTGGATACAAAATCGAATCGTTTGTCACTAAATTTAAAACACACCGTATAATGTATTTACATACATTATTCAAAGTACGCAGTATAATACAATCGTGATCAAATCCAGATTTTAATAAATCCTGTCGGAAGTGTGAATTTTCTCTTATGCCATAGGTACACAAGGAGAATCCGAATTCATTTTTTTTTTAATTTCGTTCTATCAAAATAAAATAAATTTTATGATATGTCTGTATCGGGTATTACGCTCTATACTTTAACAATAAAAGCTGTTGGTAGAATCTCAATATTAATTTTATGGTTATCACTTGTACCTCAATACCGTAAAATCTTACTAACTTCTTATCAACAAACAAGTACAGACAGGTACCTACTTAATAGTTGTTATAAGAAATATTCTCCAAATTTGTTTATTGTGTCACAAAATTTCTAGTTTGAACGGCCACGGCAACATTTTTTTAGCCAAAATTTGTACGAAAAAAAAAAACGATTTTTTCAAAAATCTTCAAATGCATGTGGTAGCTAAAGGGTTAAGCATTGGCGTATGTTCCGTACAACTTTTTTGCTGAAAATCACAAGAGGAATCACAACCCGGTGCGTTTATGCGGTAGTTTGCGGACACCCTGTATATCGTCTCTAAAAGTCGGTTCCTTGGAAATACCACCCATTGTTTGCTGCATAGGTAGCTTTACTTTAGAGAAACCCTTCCCGAATTTGGGGGCGAACATGTAAACATATGAGCAAATCGCTTAAACTTATGGCTTCTTCCATTGCCCATAATTACTTATTCGTCTTGCGAAGGTTTCCCAAGCAGCAGCATTGCTGCAGCATTGTAACTAAAGTTTGCTACTACTTTGATACTTCTGATTAGTCCATAGTTATATTTATGTAGTTAAGCAATGAATATTTAATATTATAATCTAATCATATATGGTTATATTAATCGGAATATTAATGTTTTTATTAATAATTACAAATTTTTAATATTTCCTAGATGATGTTTAATTCGACTTGGAAAATCGTTATTTCGATTTGTTATACCGTTGTTTTGACTTAGTAGATCGGAATTTTGTGTTTAACAATGCTTAATTTGTGTTGTGATAGTGTTGTTTTCATTTGTGAGACCGTTGATTTCATTTGTGAGAGCGTTGTTTTCATTTGTGAGACCGTTAATTTCATTTGGGAGACCGTTAATTTCATTTGTGAGATCGTTGATTTCATTTGTGAAAGCGTTGTTTTCATTCGTGAGACCGTTGATTTCATTTGTGAGACCGTTGATTTCATTTGTGAGAGCGTTGTTTTCATTTGTGATACCGATAATTTCATTTGGTGGATCGTGAATTTGTGTTGAGATATCGGAAATTTGTCTTGAAAAAGGTATATATCGAGATAACGTGCTAATAGTAGAGTCCTCTCAGTGCGTCCGCCACCTATTGCGGCAAAGGAGATTAGTGTATGGGATATGAACTAAGCTAAAGGAATTGGTGTTTGCCACATGTCCAGGAAGGATTATCTTTGGCTTGAACTAAATATGTAGGTATGTAAGTCTTTATAAATCTAAAGAACTATTCTTGTTTATTAAACAACATTTTTTTATTTTTAATGTATTGTATATTCGTTCAAAGGCAATTCCTCGGCATAGATACTACACCACTGCCTTACACTATAGTGTCTTCCTTTTCCATTAAATCTTCGCTTTTATATGCAATCTTTTAGCCTGCATCTTATCTTTTGCTGGCTTTGGAACGTTTCTTTTGTGATAGCTCACTTTTTAGCTCTAACTCAGATTCAGGTTCGTTTGGGCTATTACTGAAGCCTTTTATTGCCTACCATTATGGTGCATTTTTTTGTACCTTCTTCTTGGCTCGGTGATTATTAATTGAATCAGATGGCAAAACGGTATCAAACGTAGCAGTGGAAATGGATGGACATTGGTTTCGTGTTTATAGCGCCGACAAGCAAGTAGCGCTTCAGGTGATTGTCGTGGTAAGACACTTGTTAATTAACGGCTTATGTTGTGACTCGACGTGCGACTGAATGTTTTGTTTCATTCAGAGCAGCCAAGTCGAGATCTGTAAGTATGTTTCTTCGTTTTCACTTATTTTCGTTTATGCAATGAACGGTAAAATTAGGTGCAGATATTATGATGAGATTCAGGATGTTTTGAATCAATTGAGAAATAGTTTTTTTTTTAAATAATTGACATCGCGGTAATGCTAAGATAATTTTGCTTGTATATATCAGAGTATGTATCATACATTTGCAATTACATATGAAGAAAGTGTTTCTTAAGAGTGGTCAAACTAAAACTCCAAATTGAAAAGAAAAGCATAAAGAAGAGGAAATGCAGAGGACAGATTATATAACATTCATTAGAAGGAGAAAATTCAGCCATTTGTATTAGGTCATAATTTTTGGACATTGTGCCGCCACATGCCACCACATGCCGCTGAATAATATACGAGATAATATTTATGAAAGTTTGTCAAACAGTAAATTCTTAGACGGAGCGACTGAATCTCTTGCAAAAGTCCACTTCATTCACTTAGGAACATTTTCAGAAAACTTCGTGGCTAAGCAAGCATTTCCCGTAGTTATGGTAAAAATTTTAAATGGAAAAAATTACAATGTTCATTTTAATTTTTTACAGTAAAAAATTTGGAACTTACATTTTGATCTATATCCGAGCTCTATCAACTGTTAAACTCACGTAACAGTTGATAGAGCATATACCATAAGTAGATTTAACTTTTTAATTTCCAATTATGTACTACGATTTGCGTTGGGCAAAAACAATAACTTAATTTTGTGGTTTAATAAATATTTCTGCAGTTAAAGATTAAACCTCTCTCATCTCAAAATTCCGAAATGCTTACATATAAATTATTGTTCTTGTTTCGTTAGCATCCAATAATGTAAATGACTCCTTCATCTGTCAACTCTTCCAATGCTATTGCACTATAATAAATCGAGGCGATGTGTTATTACAAAATCACTTCGTTGAAAGCAAAAGCTGCATGAATTCCTGTTTGTTTTTCATATACTCGCGTATGCTAACAGGAAAAAATAAGACAACCAGCCGGTATAGAAACTTCTTGCAAAACAGGAAACACACCATTGAGTCATAAAAGTCGTTGTATCATTTCGTTCCATATAAGTCACGCCAGTAACGTCGATCTTGCTCACTGATACAATTTTCCAAAAGAACACGAAGACATGACAAAGAGAAGGAAAAAAGTCAAGTCGCGCGATAAGTACCTACAAGAACTTGAAACAGCTGAGTCTTAAAGGCTTTTAGTTTAGACCTACTGAACCAGTCCAGCACCGCAGAGCTCTCTGTACTTTGTATAGTCTTAAATCGAGACAGCGATATTGCTTTATTGAAGGCTTGATCTGACCAAAAGCAACGCCAACTTGATTCGTCCAACTCACAGCCGTTGTCGGCGTCGGTTCTAATTTTCAGATACGAGGTGTAACTTATCACAGCACAGGAGACTTTAAAGGTGTACCAGATTCAGAACCACCTTGATTTCGTAATCTTTGTGAAATTTTTCGTATAGTGTTTGGTAATGTTTGAACACTGAATACAATGTCAGGCGTTCTTGTATGAATGACATACGGACAGAACGTACAAATTTGTTAGTAGCAATTGAATGCAGAGTTATTTACCTAAATCAAAAGATTTTAGAATGTAACCTGTGTACAATGTCTTTTAGTTGCATAGTTTTGTGATTTTTTTTGCCGAAATGGCAGTATACGGGTATAGTATGTACATTTGTAATTTTACATGTCAATTTTGAAATTAAAAGAGGCAGTGTTTTTATTTTTTTAAATACGCCGGTGGATTTACAAATGCTTGTAAAAACGGATTAATTACTTAATAAGTCTTGTTTTTGTTTTCCAACACTTTTATTACAGCACAGTTCTGCAAATCATTAATTCAGATTTTGATCTCTCATTGCCACAAAGAAGATCAAATATCTCTCAAAACCAAAATGGTTAATTTTCGGGTTGGGCTGCAATTGATATTGCATTTTGTTGCCATTATAGGGTAAATTAGAGAATGTTAAGGTTTGCAGGTTCAACAACAAGGCATGCATTTTTAAACCCTTCGCTCATAGAATGAAATGGTATATTAACTTTGTCATGAAGTTTGTAACGCATTGAAGGAAGCATCTCCGACCATATAAAAAGTATATATATATGATCAGTATGACTTGGGGAGTCGAGTGGGCGATGTCTCGTACTGGACTCAAGCAGGGCGACGAGCTGGCGCCGCGCCGACGCTCTTCGACCTTGCTTTGGAGTATGTAATTCGAGCCATGAATATGGACCGCAGCGGAACGCTACTCATCAAGTCGACTCAATTAGTAGCGTACGCCGACGACATCAACATCATGTCTCGAAGATTGGGTGATGCAGAAAGCCTTCTGCATAACCTCAATAATGCCGCAAAGGAAGTTGGACTGCATATCAACGAAAGCAAAACATAGGCCATGATGCAATCGAAAACAAGGACGTCAGAAAATTCAAGCATCACAGTTCGAGACCTCAACATCGAGTATGTAGACAACTTCAACTATCTGGGTTGTAACTTATCAAAGGACGGCGACGAAACCGACGAAATTAAGCGACGGATACAGCTAGCCAATAAAACCTATCTCTCGGTCCTCCCTATAATTAATTCGAAACTTGTCCACAGGAACACGAAGCTCCGCGTGTACAAAACGATGATCCGACCCGTGCTATGTTATGGTTGTGAAACATGGATCCTCGCCCAAGCCTCCGAATTTATGCTAGATAGAATCAAACGAAAGGTCATTCAGCGAATTTTCGGGGCCGTTCGCGAGCGAGATCAATGGCGTATCCAGTACAACCATGAGTTGTATCAATTGCAAGATGAGCTGGAAGTATAAAAAATCGTGAAGTTTCAACGTTTGCAATGGGCGGGGCATGTACAACGAATGGACGATAATCGCATGCTAAAGAAGGAGATGAATGCACAACTAATTGACGGAGCGAGGTTGCGTGGACGACCGAGAGCTCGCTGGAAGAACTCCGTAGGTGAAGATACCCACCAGCTGCTGGGCTTCCAAAACTAGAGGACAAGGTCACGTAACAGCGACAATTGGAGGTCAACGATTCAGGCGGCCAAAGCCCAACGTCGGCCTATCGCGCGACATTGATGATGATGAAATTAAGAATGGTTTAACAGCAGAGTAAACACGAAAGAAGTGACAACTGATGAAAAGTGTTAAATTGATTTGTGCGTTCTTTTTCGAAAAAGAGTTATAAAACAGTATTGAAAAATGGAAATGTTAAAAATACGAATTTAATAGGCTGTCTGTCAGTTCGCACGACAACTCCCGAAATAATGAAGCTTGCGTTTTGAAATTTTGGTCAGATGATTGTTTTGATAAAAACTTCGATGGTATCGAAAATAGGTCCAAGGTTCCCCTACCTCCCATATAAATGACCCTTCCGTGATAGTTTAATTCGGCCATATTTTTCAACAGACTATCGCTAGCGACATGAAATTTTCATCAATGCCCAATTGTGACATATGCTTAAAGTTGCTGGAAAATGGAGAAGGTCTGACTACCCCTACCACTCCATCCCTTCTTCTTCTTCTTCTTTATGGCACGATAGCCCGACGTCGGGCCTTGGCCGCCTGGATTGAAAACCTCCAATTGTCGCGGTCACGCGACCTTGTCCTCCAATTCCGAAAGCCTAGCATCTGGTGGGCGTCCTCACATACAGAATGCTTCCATCGGGCTCTCGGTCGTCCACGCAATCTGGCTCCGTCCACTCGTTGCGCGTTCATCACCTTTTTGGGCATGCGATCGTCGTTCATCCTTTGTACATGACCCGCCCATTGCAATCGCTGCAATTTCACGATCTTCGACACCTGTAGCTCATCATACAGCTGATACAACTCAAGGTTGTACCGGATGCGCCATTCACCTCGTTCACGAACGGCCCCGAAGATTCTTCGGAGAACCTTTCGCTCGAATGTGTCCAACAGGTGTTCAGAGTTTTGGGTTAGGGTCCATGCCTCGCAGCCATAGCATAGCACAGGTCGGATGATGGTTTTATACACGTGGAGCTTCGTGTTCCTGTGCACCAGCTTCGAATTCATAATTTGGAGGACCGCAAAGTAACACTTATTAGCTAGTTGTATCCGTCGCTTTATCTCATCTGTTTCGTTGGCGTCTTTTGACACATTGCAACCCAGGTAAGTGAAGTTGTCTACATATTCTATATTGAGGTCCCCCACTGTGATGCTTGAATTTACTGGCGTTCTAGTTTTTGATTGCATCATGACCTTGGTTTTAGATTCGTTCATATGTAGCCCAACTTCTTTGGCGGCGTTATTGAGATTATGCAGAAGGCTTTCTGCGTCACCCAATCTTCGAGACATGATGTTGATGTCGTCGGCGTAGGCTACTAGTTGAGTCGATTTAATGAGTAGCGTTCCGCTGTTGTCCAAATTCATGGCTCGAGTTACATACTCCAGAGCCAGGTTGAAGAGCGTCGGCGCCAGCCCGCCGCCTTGCTGGAGTCCAGTACGAGTTTCAAATAGGTCAGTGAGTCTGTTCTGAACTCTGACCTGCGAGACGGTATTAGTCATCGTCATCCTTATGAGTCGCACTAGCTTAGCCGGTATTCCAAAATGCAGCAAAATGTTGTACAGTACGCTTCGATCGATACTGTCGTATGCCTGCTTGAAGTCAACAAATATTTGGTATACGTTGATGTTGTATTCCCAGCACTTCTGGAGTAAAAGCTTCACTGTAAAAAGCTGATCTGTCGTCGAACGACCAGGTCTAAAGCCGCCTTGGTACTCGCCAATGATTTCTTCTGCGAACGGATTAATTCTATTTTCCAGAATCTTAGATAAAATCTTATAAGTCGTACAAACTAATGAGATGCCTCTGTAGTTCTCACATTTCAACTTATCCCCTTTTTTGTGGATTGGGCAAATGATACTTTTACGCCAATCTTCCGGGATTATTTCGTCGTTCCATACTTTAACGATAAGTGTGTGTATAGCCTTAACAAGGCTCTCCCCACCATGCTTCAGCAGTTCAGCTGGAATCTCGTCAGCGCCCGGGGCTTTATTATGTTTTAGTGCTTGCGTGGCGAGATCAACTTCTTCTACTGTTGGGGTTTGAACGGGAGGGCCTGGTTCAGCCATCAGCTCCGGAGCTTCTTGTGTGGGGTTGTTCGGTTGAGCACTGAGGAGCTCTTCAAAATGTGAGGCCCAGCGTTTATCAACGCTATCGGTGTCGCTAATGATATTGCCATCCTTATCCTTACAGAGGCTGGTCCTGGGTTGGTATCCACTTTTAATTGAATTGATCAGCTTGTACGCTTGTCTACTGTTCCTACTAACTACACTGAACGAAAAAAGTACGTGATATCAACGAAAAAGTACGTTAAACTGAGGATTTTTTAATTGATTTTGCTCCAACAAACGAGTTTATCAAAGTAATAAATTGGTGTTTGTTGTATAATAATTTGTTCATTTAATAATAATTTTGATTATCAATGAACAAATATCTTTTATAAAATCCATGAAAGCATTTTATCAATCTAATGTATGTAATTAATTGATATAATGTTTGAGTTCATCAATTGTTTTTTTTTTTATTTGAAAAAAAAAAATCAGAGGCACTGAACCTAGAGTTCTTATTGTGTTGACAATATTTTATTTACTTCAGTGCGCTCTGAAAAGCATTAATAATATAATGAGATTCGATCTCGGGACCCCATGATTTGAAGACCAACGCCCTACCTACAAGACCAAGCAGACTATTCGTGATAAGCGTTTCTAAAATACACTTAACGTATTGGTAGAGCCAATGAACAACGTTTATCAAAGTGATGAACAAATTGTCAACATCAATGCTCTGGTCTGTAATATGCATTTAAAAATTGATTGATTGATTGAAATAACCAACAAATGTTGCTAGTTAATAAAATTTTTCATAAATCTGATTACCCGATCTATTAATATCAATAACTTTGATTATTAAAAAAATAATTCGTATTTTTAATTATTATTATAAACAATTTCGTTAATGCAATGAATATTTTCACAATATTAATAAAAAATGATCATTAAATATTAATAAACACGGTTTTGTTATATTTACGATACGGTCATCATTTAATAAAACTGGATTTTCGATATAATAAAAATATACTTTAATCCAACGAAAATGTACTTTAATTCAACGAAATGTAAATGATAAACAGCGTTTATTAATATCACGAACGATTTTTCTTTCTGTGTAGTCTTTGGTTTATTTGCATCAACTGCTCGTCAAGATGCTTACGTTTCTTACGCCTAATTAACCTATTCGAAACCACTCCATCCCTACAAAGCAATATTCCGCCACATCTTTTGATAGAATGTCTCGAAAAACTTCAAATTTATAACTAATGATAGCTGCTGGATGCCTTATAAGGTATTAATGATGTGCGAGCGACCCATCTACCCCTTCCCCCGTAAAAAAAATAAAATTTAATATTTTCGGTTTTACGCGCATTCTAGGTCTGTACATGGGTATATAGAGTATACACTCATCGTGCTTTTCGCACGATTAGAACTCGGTCTCGGTTTTGAATTGGTAAACGGCAGTTCTATGCCTGATTTATATTGTAACTTCGGTAGGGACATACTTATATGAGGTTAGGTTAAGGTTGTTCTCAAAGAAAAAGGTATTCCTAGAAGAAACCCTTTTCTGACTTGAGGTTTTATTGGTAGCCCCATGACTACAACGTCGAGTTTCATTGAGCGAAACATGCAAGCTGCTTGGAACAGAAAGGAGGCTGTGTGCAAAATTTCAGCCGGAAAGCTTACAAGCTGGCTTCGTAACAGACCGTAAAAGGAACAACAACAAAAACTATCAAGCGTATATCCCTTTTCAGTTTCTCCAGACACTCGTAAATAAATTAACCATTTCAACATTGTGTGGCTAACGATCACCTTTTGGCCAGCGGCTTGCAAATGCGGTAGTTCCACCACCCACACTACTTTTCAACACATCTATTTTCTACGAATCCACATGGCCGCCAATATGCTACGTCCATCCATATACGAATAGATCCGTAGCTTCGGCACGAAGGTATATTGTAAAAGACGCTACCATATAATGGCAATCGGTTTTATATAATTAAAACTTTCTATGAAAGTGCTCCAATTTTCTTAGATCCTATACGTTTAAAATAAAATGCACACACATATTCTGTGCGCCGAGTTCAAAGACCACCGTGAATGGTTGGAAGACAGCGTCGTTTAATTTCCTCTCTGGCTGGTCGAATAGCTTCGTTGGTTGCCTCTATAAAACGTTTTGCATAAATGACTGAGGAGATACCGTTTTTCGATACGACCGGGACTGTTAAAGATGACCACAATGGATAATCTATTAAACGTTATAGTATAGTAATGATTGAACTTCTTGCCAAGTAACATGAAGAAAGGTTTTTAGATATCAACACTACTTGTGTGACTATTTATTTACACGTTCAGAATTATTATTATGATGGCACGTAAATGTTTCATTTATTATCACAGCCCTAAGATAAGTTTTGATAATTAATTTACCGGGTTAGTCGTCTAAATCTTTCGTTTTATTTCGAACGTATCAATTAAGTTTGGTATTTACCGAATTATTTTCTTCTCAGTACCGTATAGCCCCATGTGGGGGCATGGTGCGTAAACTCAGCCGTTTATAGGCAATTTCGAGTCAACGTTACATTACATATCATTTCGGAGTGTTGATAATGTTGCAAGCACTATATACATATTTCCTATCCGCACATGTACGATTTTTTTTTACCATGCCGAGATTCGATCTCCGGACATCTAGATTACTAGCATCGTATAGTGCGACTCAACCAAGTGAGCCACAGACTAAATTATACATTGCTACGATTCATCGCAAAATATTTGAAAAGGCAATAAATAAAGTATGTAATATCATTAATACGTTAAAACATTGGCGAATTAGTAGTTCTATATTCAGTATTAAGCAATAATTTTAATAGAACCGTTCCTACGGACTATATATTGAGCAATAATAACAAGTACTCATATTTCCGATAATCATCGCAAACATTAAAAATTACGAAGTCAGCTATTACTAATGTTCTGCAATGATGTTGAATAGCCGCAAGACCTGCACTATGTACTCATACAGTAAATCCACCAAAGCTTAATGAAAGGCTCGGCGAATTAAAGGCAATCAGTATCACGACTAAAGCAAAAGAAAAAAAAAACGAAACGCAAAACAGCATACAAGGCACCCAAGACTACGACGACGACGACATGACATGAAAAAGTGAATTATCACAAAACCTTGTCGCAATTGCTGTCGTTCAATTGAAATGCGCAAGTGTGCAATTCTGGACTGGGTGTGGTAGGTAGGAGACGATCTTGCTTTCCGTTCACTATCGCTTCGCTCGTTATGTGGTTTCGCGCTTGGGCGCCCGCCAATACTGACGATAGGCTCACTTTACGCTACCACCGCCATACGGCCTACCGCAGTAGTAGAGTATAAATGACGACGAAGATTGTATGAGCCAACCTCGCCTAGCTTAGGTATTTACCTTCTGCTTGGACTTGCATTTATCTTTTACTGCGTATTTATGCTGCACATCTTGCTACTCACTAGGAGAGCCGCTTTATTGACCACTAATGATGCTCAAATAAACAGAGAGAAATCTGAGAGGATATTGTAAAGAGATATTGCAACGCAAAAGCTTTTGGTTGAAGAGTGCGATCATGTCGTAAGAGAATATAAATGAAAGCGAAAGTGCCAAAACTCTTAGAAGGAATAACGCTATGTACTTCACTGAGGGGTTTTCGTTGAATATCTGATTTTCAGAAAAGTTAAGCTATCAGACTGTAATGGGATTCGATATGTGAAGGAACACTTCTTGCCATCTGAAAAAAAACAACCACAAACAGGGCCGGATTTCCCATATGGGCAACCTGGGCAACTGCCCGGGGCGGCAGATTTTGAGGGGCGGCAATTTTTAAAAATATATCTTGACTCTGTGAAAGGTGTATTTGGGAAACTCGAAGAGCTGTTGACATAAATTGACAAAAACTTTAATTTCATCTTTAATCAAGTTAGATATATTCCAGGGCGCCCAATCGCACACTCAACTGAAATTAAAATGTGATTCTCCATCCACAAAAGTTGGGACTTAACTTTCATACACAATTGTTTTAGCAGCCATTCCGAGTAGCATACTGGTGGCGCGTAGTTTAGTGACTCTAGAAGTAGAAAATATTTTCGCAAAGCATTGGCTTCAACTTAAACAAAGGGAAGGGATCCAACATATACTTCAGTGTCCATTTTAATAGGAAGCCTTGATGAGCTTTTGGGTGCAATAATCAGGGATCCGGAGCGGCCCAATTTTATCGCTCGGCTACCGCTCGAACAAATTTTCCATATGTCTCTCTTCTGACAGTAGCCTTTTGTACGATATGAATAAAGATCATAGCTAACGAAATTTAGCGCAAACGTTTGAGCATTGTACAAATCTTACACAGCGCCCGCTCTAGCACTTACGCCGCCCCTGGCAAGAGGACAAATTGCCGCCTCTTAGGTACTATTCAAGGCAAATTAAACGTAGATTGTATGAGAAATTCAAAGATGGTGCTGTAAAGCTTCTGTAACACTTGCTCTTAATATGAAGCTAAAAAATATAGGTACTCCATTAATACTTTCTTATTGTTAAGTTTATTAGATGGCTTAACACACAGGGGTAATCCTGTTAGCAAATATGTAATCAATCACTCACAAATTAACACACACATGCAATATTCTCCTATAGCAGATAATCGGTAGTGTTGTTTTATCCTAATAGTATGACATAAAATTGTCATCCGATAAATTGTTTATCGCATTTTTGTAGGAGTAAGGGCTTCGTAATTTTTGGAAGAGTTGATAGTGATGAAATGCTTTACAATACCAAAATGGAAATCAACTATCTTCAATTGAATGGTTTGAAGTCTTGAATTATTGTCAGTTTCTGAAGCCGCTAAGAAAATCCCTACACATAAACTGAGTATTTTATTGATAAATATGTGGATTGAAACAAACTGTAAACTGTAAAATCTTCTCACTGCAAACGAATGATTGTCAGTTTTTCTATTGCCACTATTGGTAAAACCACATGAGAGAAGATTAATTGCATAACAGATTTTATAGAAATGTTATTTCTATAGAAGCAGCTCCAACTGCTTACGAGCAATACTCAGATTAGTCGAGTGGTTAAGGCATAGGACGGGCGATACGGTGGGCATGCTAGCTGCGCCCTCCTTTTTTCATCAGATATCAGTGTCATTCTATAAACTTCCTATAGATGGCATTAATACTTAATCAGTTCACATTGGTTATCGGAGGTAATGCACGAGGCACGAAAGTAATGATGATATAAGATATAAAATAAAAGGTTCTATTGGTTTAGAAAAAACGGCGGCAAATGTCACTTTTCTGTTTTCATATCATGAAATCTGCTTCTAATACTATTGGAAGAGAATATTCTACGAAGTAATATAGAACTATAATTGTTAGTTGGGTAGAAGCATTTTTTGAAAGAAAGCACAAAAATTGATGGTGACAGTAGGACTCGAACCAACGCCCTAATAATTCAGAAAATATTATCTTGATCCACTGAAAAGGCCAAGAAAGTATGCACTAGAAAACTGTTCCGCTTTCGTTCAGACTCCTAAGCGAAATTCGCCACAGTTCAGCAAGGCTTGATATACTCGTAGAGTTTATTTGGAGTTCGAAAAATTGAGGTTAGTATCGAATTCCCCGAGCGACATTTTTTTCACCACCGTCAAAAAATAGGCAGAGGGCATACGGAAACCTGGAGGCTTTCACAGCGACGTAAGAAATTGAAAATTAATGCAAAATTATTTTGTTCACTAAAAGACTTAACACATTTTGTAAAAGACTGCTTGGAAAAATTTCGAAAATTTGCAATGGTGCTCGTTTTCATTACTTATCTTTTGGAGTAGTTTTCGATAACATCTTTATACACTGCGCAGCAGATAAACTTCAATTAGTCGGATCTCTTCGCAAACTGATTTCTTCAGTGGTTTATTTTCATAAATGCGTCATCTTGATAATTTTTATAGAGAATTGGGTAGCTGGCTAGTTAAATCGGGAGAACCTAGCAATATCTCGATATTAGCATGTCTAGAAAAATATTAGGTAAGATTGGTTGCAGCTCTGACAATGTGTACTGTGGTTCCATCCCTCAACTTGCTGAAATCTAAACCAACCTGTTCAAAATTTGTCATCTCAGTGCTAGATGAATCAATGCTATTGGAATCAACTGATCCGCGAAAAGATCAAGCAAATTAAAGTCGAGTTGCTGCAAAAGGTGTTTCGAAATTATCTAAAATGAAAAGTGATGAATATGTTGTTTCAGACATACAATTTCTAACAGTAGAGGTTGATTTTAACGCTTTTATGTGCTGAGTATTATGCGATGTGGCTTCTTATTTCTCATTTCATTTGCTGTCCTACTTTGCTTTTCGGAAGTAAGACGCGTGCTAGAGTCAAGGACGTACAATTTTGGCAATTTTTCCTGAGCCTTTATGATTCCGAATGCAGTACTCCGTATCAATTGTGGGTTATTAAAACCTTGCAAAGACTTTTTTTCTTTAAAACACAACTTTCCTTTTTATGTATTTTATCTGTAGTTTTTATGGTTTTAATTACCTAGTTCCTTGATATTTATTTTTTTTCCTTGCTATTCCATACTAAACTTTTACAAATAAATCAAACAACTGTCATAATGTAATCTTTAGAAAACCCCTCCCCGCACAAGTTATTACTTTGGTGGAGGGCTGCAATAATTATAACAAATGATGTAATTAACTATTTATATTATGTTTGCAATAAACTTGAATTTGAAAAAAAAATCCACTAAATCGAAGTTGATATTAATATTTTCTTTTCGGCCTTTTCCACTTTTTTCTTATCCGAGTACCTACTAGCCAAAAAGCCTCCCCCAAAATTTGGCGCCCCGGGCGACCGCCCGGCTCGCCCCCCCCCCCTTAGAGCGGGCGCTGATCTGACATTTAATTAGAAGTGGAATAAATCAATCTAAAATGTCAATTCGACAAGCAAAAAAAAACGCTCCTCACTCCGGGAGTTTGTTTCGCGTCGACCTTCTCCACTCCCGATCCCTGTTACAATCAAGGAATTCCTGAACCTACATTAAATATTAGACATGTAATCAATACATGATGTCCCCACTAAACGACTCGTCAAATGTAAGGGTATTTGCAGTTATGTCTTGACCATTGCCAAGGTATACTTGTAAAACAATTTTTTTTTTTGAAAAAATACATTGCCAAAAGCTTTCTTTCGTACTAAACGAGTCTCTGGGATAGACTGATATAAAAACTTGGCAACTATAGGCCGCCCACACATGGATTCTGTGTGTGTGTGGCCCAGTGTCCCTAGTTATAAAAAACAAGCACACATTTTTGAATTTGCTATTACTACTTTATTTTCTTCCTAATTAAAATTAGCCGCGAAGCAACTGGGATGTAACTAGAATTTGGTTTCAGGTGGACATGAAAGGATACATTAGCTATAAGATTTTCAGTAACATGTTTCTCTCATGTGAACAGGTTTTAAGAACAATTTCACAATATGTAAATTTAAATTTTCGAAATGTAATTTTTCCTTCAGAAACAAAATACGCAAAACTCCATTGCCAAATCATTCCACATGACACTAATAAAATTTTAGTTTTTAGTTTTCGAGGTTATGACTTCTAAAACAACAAAAAATGGAAAACATTTCCGATAGTGGTATTTTGAAAACATTCTGAAGACAATGTATCTACAACCGCAATGGATGCTTTTTAAACAATTTCGGGAAGGATCCGAACCATATGGACCTTCACCTGGCACCGTTCCTCGGAAGCACCATATTATCAAGCAAACAAAATAACATCGGTCACTGGCGTAAAAATATAGAATTTACAATTACTGTATTAATTCTGATTCCCAAATTTCGTGGGTTCGAATTTTTAACTAATTGTGACTTATCGTTCCATTCTATACACCAACTGCGGTGCATGTCTGTAGTAATTATGGCATGGCAACTTACCAGCTCTATGGGAACTACGCGGAACTTTGTCTGTTTGGAGGAGGAGAGCCCCAACGGGAGAAATATCGAGTTATTCAATTTCGGAAATGTCACATTGGAATCTTTGCACTTGATACCTCTAAGCGTCTATAGCTCAGTAGGTAGAGTTGCTGACCTTGTGACTGAAGGTCGGAGGTTCGAATCCGATTGGGACGAAACTTTTTTCCCTCAATTTCCTCAATTTTTGGTATTTTTTCCCAAAGTTTTGTGGTTTCGTACAGATAGACACACTCATCAGGTCTTGTGTCTGTTGTCTATCTGTGCACAAGACGACCACTTGAATTTTAGCGGGAGAATTCTATGGAGATTTTGATTTGCCGTGAAGGCTACCACCATGACGCTCGACCGTGCAGGTCTGTACCGATGTTGAATGCTCACATTGCTTTGGGAGTTGTGATGGTAGTTAGATATTTTTCCCTCTCGAATTTACAATTACTGTATTAATTCTGATTCCCAAATTTCGTGGGTTCGAATTTTTAACTAATTGTGACTTATCGTTCCATTCTATACACCAACTGCGGTGCATGTCTGTAGTAATTATGGCATGGCAACTTACCAGCTCTATGGGAACTACGCGGAACTTTGTCTGTTTGGAGGAGGAGAGCCCCAACGGGAGAAATATCGTGTTATTCAATTTCGGAAATGTCACATTGGAATCTTTGCACTTATCCATGTAACGAAGATTTTGGATTAATTCGCCTGTAGTATACTTTCCTGTATATTTCCGGATAAACATATTATTCATTCGTGAATTACGGCGCAAATATTGATTTTATATTAGTTATTTGTTTATGATCATTGGCACTTTTTTAAACCCAACAAACAAAATGAACGGTGTTGGATCAGACTAATTTGGAAACCAATCGAAATCCCCGAGATATTTACGCCAACGTCATCTGTGCAACTAGGTTTGTAGCGTACGCGTACAAAAAAAAATCGGGCGATATTCGGATTTGGCATTAATTGTTATCTATGAATCGATCCAAGAGGTAATATTTGTGGAAACGTTTAAAACAAATCGGACGGCCATGCATTTGTCTGTATTATAGTCAAAGAAAAGTACCATATTTGATCGTCAAAAACCCTACATCGCTGGATGGTTGGTGATGGCCCCCAGATTAAAAAAAGGCGGAAAGGGGGTCTTTTTGAGTTTTAAGCGATTACTTTTAAAACGGCAAGAGATACAGAAAAATGGTCTGAGGACGAAAAAAACTACATTAAAAAATCAAAGATACATAATACGTTAGAATTTTATTGGAAAATTCGGCGCTAGACTAAATAGTATAGTGATTTTAGTTGAAAATATGATGAAACCCAAACATCCAAAAAAAGAGCGGACTTTTGATGCCAAATTGTTTTATGGCCTAACCGTATTACGTAGTAAAATGTTACAGTTTTTTGCGCGTCACATTTGGAAGGGGGGAGGCAGTGCTAAAGGGGTGAAATTATGATTTTTCGCCAATACCTTGTTAATTGTAATATTTACAGTAAAATGTTCTGAGGAGGCTTTAAACTACGCAACCCTTTCCGATGGTAAATATATTATACCGTATACCTCTTGGCAGATTATATACTAAACCTAAAAATATCCAGTGTAATTTCGATTTATTGATAGTTACATTTGGCGCTCTAGCTCTTTAAGTAATTCTATTGGAACCATGGTAATTGGGATAAATATTCCTATAAACATATAGCAGTCTCACACGGAGACCCAGGCTGCTCCGACAAAGCATACCCATATTTCCCCTATTTAATTTTTCAGAAAGACATGCCTGTAACTTATGGGCGAATCATAACAGGCGGGAAAAATTTTGGTAAACGCTAAGGCTAAGCCCCACTAGACCCTCATCAAAAACAAAGGGTACCTCCCATATAAAGTGAACCCCAAATCTGCCAAATTGCACATTTTCTTCTCCTAAGAAGCCATATACAATAGAATAGAAAAAAATATTTACCTGTTCGAACGTCACTATAACAATTAATTACATATAGTCTTCTAAATGTATATGTTTGAAAGCTAGTACCAAAATTTGCACTATAAGTGTTGGAAAACCGGGTTGAAAGGTCACTAGTACGTATTTTTCGATGATCTTTGAAAAGAGCTGTAAACCTATGGAAGTAGAGCCCTTCAAATCAAATTTTTCGAGACTTTAAGGGTACAACTTGGTACAAACTTTTGAATATACATTTAGAAGACTATAATTAATTGTTATAGTGACGATCGAACATATAAATATTGTTTTTCTATATTTGATGGGTTCTCAAGAGAAGAAAATATGCAATTTGGCACATTATATACTTACCACCTTTTTATGTTTTTTTTTTTTTTGGAAAATATTCACCCGCAAATTTTATAAACCACATCATACGTTGAGTTGATCTGTTATGCATTAAAAAAAAAAATGCATCGTTTTCTCAGGAGAAAAATATTCCAGTTTAGTAGAACCGTTTTGTGGCTGATTTCATGCCTAGCACAAACGTCCCATTTTATTCGTTTGCTGTTGCCGCTGCATCAATTGCAAGTTCGCACAAATTTTTTACACGTTTGTTTTCATGTCGTTCGTCCGACTAATGAAGTTATTCTCTGTGAAAAGTGAGTTTTGTGGTAGGTATTACCGTTACAAAAAGGTGGTAAAAATACTTAACACCGCCCATTGTACAGGAGCGTTTTGCTGATATACTTTTTTTTATCAAACGATCAAAAAGGACTAGCAGACGCCTAGACGAAAAGGTAATACGCCTTATATTTTGTAATGTTGGAATATGTTTAAAACAACCCCAAAATGTTTTTTGTCTTGCCGGAATATACGCCTTATATTGTTGAAGGAAAATGAGGACTATGTAGATATTGCTTCAGATAGTGAATCAGTCGATCTTCTGAACTACGACTCAGATTTCGAAGAATGTAATCTCCCTCCGTCCACTCAAGGTGGATCAGAAATATATGTATATACCTCTCAGTAAAATTCAAATATGCTATCTATTTCAATCTAATTCTAATTAGGTAACTCCTGAAAATTTCGATCCTGATTTCGATGCCATCGACGACATATCTTTGTCTTAGTTGCAAACGGAGTGGAGATCATCAACAACCCCGGTCAATATTACCTGGTCAAAAAATTTGACCATTGAATCACGAAATGATTTTATTGGCGTCGATAACGGACCATCTTCCGTCATTGAAGATATGGAGATCAATGATCCGAAAAATATTTTCAATGCCCTGCTAACAGAGGAGATACCTTGCTTTCCAAACAAATTTAAAAATCAGCAACGAACGTCTTGGTAGTGTCCTGTATGTCATGTTCCACTTTGCATGAACGCGAACAGATAATGCTTCGAATGATACCATTCCCAGTAAGATGGGCGGTGGTAAATATACTTACCACCCTCTACACAGGATTCAAAGGACGAAAAAAAAATTTTCTTACATTTTATTTCTTAGTAAACATACCTATTTTCAAAAACAAAGTGAATTTCTAAAGTATTATGCGTTTTCATATAGTGCCCCTGAAAGAGTTAAATCACTATACTAAAATTAGAATATTTTCATTTTATACCTTTTTACAAAGCTCCATTACTCTTGAAAATACGCAAGTTCAGCCATGTGATTTTATGTGAGTATTCGTATTAAGTTGAAGATGATTTTGGCTGAAAGTTGAGTTGCTCCGATCAAATACCCCAATTATCTCTCCATTTTAATTTAGCAATGCCAATACCCCCCCCCCCCCTTATTGGAGCAGAGAGCTAAATTTTGGTTAATTGCATTCGAAGGGTATTATCACCCACCCACCAAAAATCAGCTCACTGGGATAAAAACGAAGGTTACCTCCCATACAAATTTTAACCAAAGGCTCCACAATTCGCAAATCAAACATACCAAACGCATCATTAATTTCATTAATAACTTAATTTGACCCGTTTTATACTTTCTATATGTAAATTAATTTTAGACTTTTTCAAATCAAAATTCGCGATTGCCCTTTTTTTTTCAATTTTCCATCTTAGGTTGGGTTAGGTAAAGGGGTCGCTAAGTGATCAAACACTTAGCACACTTAGACCAAAAATAGGTCCATTGTGATACCACCGATTGAAGCGACCGTAACAGTTGACACCTAAGCCGAAAACCAGCCCGTGCTGGCAATATATTTGTTGAGCAATAGTGGGCTCACATCACGCAGATCGTCTGTATCATAAAAATACATTGAGCCAAGAAAACGTCTACGTTTCTCGGCCAGGGCCGGGCAATGACAAAGAAAATGATGTACACTTTCTTCCTCTTCTTCGTCATCGCAACTGCGACAGAAGTCGTTATGGGGAATTTTGAGCCTTCTGGCGTGCTCCCCGATAGGCCAGTGTCCCGTTATGGTCCCGACAACCTTGCCGATATGTTTCCTGCTATTTTCCATCTTAAATTTATATTTATAAAACTCTTGCATTCCAAAAATTAAATCCGTATAAACCTAACTTCGTATAACATCCAACTCGGCAAAAAACAATTACCAATTTGTAACTAGCCAACATTGCCTAACGGTCTTACGACGATATTTTATTATAAGATACAAATAATATTGTATTTACAAGCTCTAATCGAAATATCTCGTTGCCAGATAATTTTACGAAGTCATAATTTGTTTTGTTTATTTTACGGCAAAAGAATATTGAAGGAACGGTCCCGACACATACCGTACATACCATACTAGTCTCCCGATAACACAACAGCACCACCCCCGCATGCAACGTACACGTAAGCAAAATCCCAACCAGTACTTACCATATACATAGGCATAATGATCAACAGCATGCGGCATACATCCCCACTCAGCAGGCTCGTACAGTATAAAAAGCGAACCAAACAACGAGTCAACAACATTCATCCTTCTAGTCTTAACATCGAAGCATTCACAGCTAAAACCTGAAACTCAGGAACAAGACTCGAATCGATCTCCATGTCAGCATCGAATTTGGTTTACACCTGGACCATTCAGACAGCGTGTTTAAATATTATAATTTTTGTATTTGAATTGGATTGAAACATTTAAGAATGAAGAACTAACCTAAAAGATTGCTCCATTGTTTTCACTAAGAGGACTCTAAGGAAGAATATACTTGATCTTGACCATTAAATCTATTGGCTATTAACAAATTTTCATAAACTCTCCAAGAGTTTGGGGCTTGAAGTATACGTTGTAGTTTAATTTTTTTCCCAAAAGACATAACAAAATGTATTATATTGTTTGGGTCATCAGAATAGATTTAAGGAAGGGCAATTCGTATAGTTTTGGTTGTATTTTTTTAGTAATAAGTGATTGTTTAAAAAACGGCAAAAGATACAAAATTATAGTTTGGGAGCCTAAAACAAACTATGTACATAAAATTTTCGTTGGAATGATATATACATAACACCTGCAAACCTTTAAAACTAGGCTCTGGACTAAACAATAAATTTGGATACTACTTTTAAAAAGCTTCATAACTCTCCCATAAACACAAATTAAGCCATGAAATGTTGTACTTGTATTCATATTAACTTGAATATGATTGGCCGCTGTTTTTGTTCCGGTTTTAATCGAACAATCTAACGGTCTTAGCCGAACAGTACTTATAATTAAAAAAAAAATTGATTTACCCTTCATAATCGGAAAAGAATAATACATACAATTAAAATAAGTATACCGACGCTCTGCGTTATGTGAAAATTACTCAGTAATATATTCAAAACGTGATCAAATTCACAGTTTATTTTTTTTTTAGTAAAAACTCAATGTATGTACCTATATATGTATATATTAATAGTAGAAATAAACCATCATCCTTTCAACTAAAAACCAATTTTCACAGACATGACATTTTCAACCAACAAACTTAAAGTTATATCACAACAAACTACAAATCAACTAATGATTACTTCTTGTAGTCGCGTAACCGTGAACTCTGCACCCGAAAATGAACAAAACTTATATTATCGCCACATATCGATACAAAAAAAGCTACAGTAGTTAGCCAGTAGGTATATCATTTGAAATGTCGAATTGTATCTCATAAACTGCATACCAGATGATTTGCTTCACTTGATTCAATTACATACTACTCTCCACCGATAGCCAAAGCCCGGAGTTTATAGAGATAGACCACGAAGTGAATTTCCTTTGATTTCTGACTATGCTCCAATCTTAATAAGGCAACCTTGGGTATTTAAATGCACTGAATCGATCGACCACACCTCGCCTTAACATCAATTATTTCTTGACATCTCGGACGCAACACGGACAACAGTAAAAACTTCTATAAATGCAAAAACACGACGACCTACAAGATATCTTTGTATGTAAGTTATAAAAAAGTATTATAATAGTAATAAATGTTGGAAAGTTGAGGCATGAGGAATGTTGAGCAAAAAATGAAAAAGCAAAGGCGAGTTAGACACGTCTTTTGATGGCCACGGTTAATTTTTACATGAGAGCACAGTACACGGGAGTATACCATACCAGTAGTTGCAAATATGCTTGAACGAGCTTTACATTCGGCTATTCGAATTGCAATCACCCATATGGTTAATGCTTAAAATGGTGATGTGTCTGCTAGTTGCGTTAACGATTGTATTCCGGAAAGTGTAGCGGCATGTAGACAAGCAGACAGACATCTAGCTTCTATTGGCGTTAACACTTTGGTAGCAGAGGTATGAATCCTTAAGTAACAGCTCGTACCAGTAGTGTTTGCCTAAGAAAAATAAATCATATATTTAAACGGCAAACAATTTTATGTACATAGTTAATTTCGTTCTCAGGCTATTTCAAGTTTTCTTCTAACGATTGACAAAATTACAAAACAAGAACGGGAAACTGGACCCCTTTTTTCTTGTTGCGAAACCCCTATTGTCTAGGACTTTTTTTTTCATAAGGGCCGTTCCCAACAATCAGCGACGTAGTCAGGATTTTGTTTCGGGAGGGGTCCAAATATTGCCGGAGTACGCAATTTTTCATTTCGCATTTTAATTTTGATTTTAATAATAAAGCAAACTAGAAATTAATTTTTTTTTGTCATCACCCTGTTGGAAACGATTTCCATCTTTAAAGTGTCGATGAGTTTCTCTGTGATGATTGATTAACCTTCCACCAAGCACATATTTTCAGAAAAAAAAAAGTTTTGATAACCTAAAGTATAAAGAACGGGCACGTGGGGTCCTCAAAGACCTCATGAGTACCAAGGCCTCAATTGTCCTAAATCCAGGAATCGAAACTCGGAGCCATACTCTATTTATTTAGACAGTCTCGATATCTTTACTATTCTTGTCTATGGTTTCATTGCATCTTTTCGCACTGAACTGGAGACCGAATAAGGCCTCATACTGTTTGTGGCTATACAATGAAAGTAATGGATCAACTTCCCAAAATTATCCTGGCTTGAGAAATTCACGAAAACACCTTCTAACTCTGTTCTTCACTAGCTGCGATAGCTTCTTCTGATATAGGGCAGAAAACATACCTTTGACTGTATAGCAAATCTGAAAAAAAAGGTCAAAATTTTGACGCCACTAATTCTTACTGTATCTTACCATATCATCTAGAAAGGGTTGAAGACAAGTTTATAGGCACTGCGATTTCAGAAATTTGTTTTAAGAGTTATCCTCCCTCACTATTCCAGGAACGAAGTTTTCCTTGAGTTCAAGGCAGAGGGGCAAAAAAAGTAAAAACGTTAATCGCTGCAATCGCTTGAAATGTACACATTTCACCGTATGAACAACAATTTTGTGAATAATTATATTAAACATGTTCAAGAACATAGAAAACTACTAATAAATATGTGTTTTGAAGGATATGTAAGTTCAATGAACTCTGGGGTCTGAAAGGACCCAACGTGCCCGTTCGTGACAATCGTGGGACGTGCATGGCGAAGGGTTAAATTAATTTAGCATTCTGGCGTTCTGTAAGCGGATAGGTAGCAAACACTTCTAGATCCGCAGTAATTCAAGGTCTATTATCTTCCTAGATTTAGCGTGGACAACACAAAAATAATCTAGTATCTGGCGACAAGGGTGTTAAATTAAAAAGAGAGGAACACAGGAGACTTTTTAAGAGCCCCGAATGGAAGGTTTTCTCTAAGATCCAGTTAGCGTCTTTTCGCGAATAGTATCTATATTTTTGGAGGACTTTGCTAAAGGGAATTGCCACGATTAAAAAAAGCGCCCACTAATAATAAGACTAATCACTTATTGTTGCTGCATTTTTTTCGGAGTCGCGTTGTGCTGCCTCGATTTTTGCATTTTTTGTCCATTTGTATTAGCATTTCATATGCTCTTAGCTAAAAACGGATACACAAGACCCCTCCAACGACACAGCTAGCCTATTGGACCATATTATGCCACCGTAAACATTTCATAGCTCACTAATTTCGGACTGTGACGAGGCTGAGGGCGATTTTATATTTATTTGTATGGAAAAACTACCACGGCAGAAATTCATCTTCAACCTCTGTGCTTTCAAATTTCGTACAGCGCACAAGACCCCTCCAACGACACAGCTAGCCTATTGGACCATATTATGCCACCGTAAACATTTCATAGCTCACTAATTTCGGACTGTGACGAGGCTGAGGGCGATTTTATATTTATTTGTATGGAAAAACTACCACGGCAGAAATTCATCTTCAACCTCTGTGCTTTCAAATTTCGTACAGCGCTGAGCGGGCCTTTTTAGCCCACGACCGCGACATTTCGGGAGGGGTCCGGACCCCATGGACCCCTCCCCTGGCTACGTCCCTGCCAACAATCTTTATTTGCCACTCGATGGCGTTATTTCGGTTTATTTTTCTTTGCATATGTTTACATTTATTCTTGCCAAATTTTAGTCCTTCAACTTAACATTGACACGCTCTGTGGCTCACTTGGCTGAGTCGCACTGTCCGATGCTAGTAATCTAGAGGTTCGGAGATCGAATCTCGGCGTCCAAAAAATTTCCATACATGTCCAAATAGGAAATATACATATAGTCCTTGCAACATTATATACACTCCGAAATGCTATGCAATGTAACGTTGACTCGAAATTGCCTATAAACGGCTGAGTTAACGCACTATGGCCCCACATGGGGCTATACGGTACTGAGACGAGAAGAGCTTAACATTAAATAAATAGGCGTACATTAGAATCAAATCACGTCAAAAATAGTTTTTTTTTGTGTATTTTATTATTTTTAATTTGTTGCGATCCTTATATAAAATAAGTTTGGCAATTTTAAATCTGGGAAGTAAGTAAAGGTACTTGACATTAAGTGGACCTTTTCAGTTCTTGGATTAAATTTTTGGATTTTTGTTTAAATTTATTGTTTATTAGAAAAGTTTGTTCATCTACTTAATTATATATATTCTGCCATTGGGAATTTGACTTAAAAATGTTCATCCTATGCAATGTCCTGTTACTGAAACTTCGATTTTTGACTAAGTTTATGGTCTCGGTTTTCGTTGATGTCTAGTTGATGCAATAGAAACTATTTGGGAAGTCTTGTAAGATTAATGTTGTCTTGTCCACACCATGCTTGAAACATACTGTAATTAATGACTTCTATGATTCAGCCGTAGATTTCGTACACATCACAGCTTACCCTACATACATAGATACGAGTAAATTAATATGTATTTACATCTAAGACAAAAAAAAAATCACCTATTCAGCCAGACTAATTTATGCTATTTCAAATACTTTAAATATCTGCACGCATAGTGTTAAAATACCTTAAATGCCGGACATATAGACGACGAGCTCATTAGATGGGAGATCACCAGACAAAACTTAGTTTAATTTAAATTGTACGTCTAATGAAAGTAAAAGTGATCAAGTCTACCGCCAATATCGTGATTATTTTTCTGACCTGTACCAGGCCACTAGATCTTGACCATTTTATGTTACCATATAGCCAGCTGACTGCAATGAATACATGTAGCCCGAAACCAATGTAATGTAATACTATACGCAGTATACAGTATATTGGTAGTGAACTAGCGGATCAACTTAAATTTTCCGCTTTTGTATTTCTATCAATGCAATCTATAATTTCTTGACAATTTGTTCGGGAGATACATAGATATGGATCATGCCATGCCTGATCATATCTGTGGCAATCGCTCATGATGTCGGAATTTTGGACAATGTGTTTATGGTAAAAAGTGTTAGACGAAGTCCTTGATTTTTTTTTGTGTGCATGGTAATGTTTGCCTGGACGGGCGGTTAAAGAAAATCAACATAAAGTGAGTACTTCCTATATTCGTGACCGTTAGATCGCACTTATGTGTTTAATTGGTCGCACATTGCAAAGACACGCAAAATTAATGAATTGCAAATGTTGAAGAACCGAAATAATTCAAGGAAATGTTGGTGACTTTTTATTATAGTCTAAGATGGGGTTTAACGAGTCATTGTGAAAATGTCGTTTTATATGTACATATATTGTATATATATCATGTATTTAATAGAATCTATATTTGAATAGTTTTTTTTTGTTTGTTGATTTAGTTTAGATTTAGTAGACAGTCTAAGGTATTGTTGAACTATCAATATTGCAGCAAAGGACTGGCCGGGACGGAAGAAAATGCATGCTATGATTAAAAGTAAACCTTGATTATGATTTCAAATATTAATTACCGAATTTTTGCAACTAGGATTATTTACACATTTAGATTGTTGTGTATTATACATATATGGTTTAATTTGCTTAAAATTTGCTTTGCTTTCAATAAAAATAATATAAATTAAAATTTGAATAAATGAAGTTTTAATTTAAATATCTAAAGTTAAAACACTAAAAAATAATTTAATCATTTTGTATACTGTTAATACGTAATAAAATAATGCATACTAGTACAAATAAATACGTATCAAATGAAATAAAATAGCACCTATTTAATTCAACCTTTTTATTTTTTGAGCAATATAGAGGGAGAAGGTCGCACGAGCTGTTGGCGTGTGATAGAACATCAAATAGAAATATGTACATAAAAGCAAAGAGAAATTTTCTTAATGCAATTCAAATTCGATTTATTAGAAAGTGGAAGAATTTCTATTTATGTTAGATCATAATTTTTGGTCAGGTTCCGCCATTACCTGCGCTTGAATGCCGTTATCTAGAGGTAAAATGTTCGAGGGTTTCGTTTAATTGTATAAATCTGAGTCTCCTGAAATATTTATGCTAACATTATTGCAGACAAGTCTGTGAGCGGTGTAAACACGAATGTTATCTTGACTGTAAATTCAAGCATGACACAGCATGACATAACACAATATTTTTTTTTGAAAAAAATACCTTGATGCAAGAAAAAATCGAAACTCCTTCGTCTAATTTCAGCCGATTAATGTTTAATTTAATTGGCTGAATATACACTGAGCTTCAATAAAACCGGATCACGCGGTAAGCGCGAACTCTAATCAAAACAAGCATTGTGTTTGTTGCGTGAGTTAACGGTACTTCAGATAAAAATCATAGTCATTTGAATTGCCATTAAGTGCACTTTCTGTATATATAACTTTCATAGTTCTAAGTTTCATACTTTTTGGGAAAATTGAATTTGAGTTCGAAAGTGGCGAGTGGCCCGATTTTTCTGAAGCAGAGTGTATATGAATATCTTAGGACTTTAAACCCCAAAATTAATCCGTTTTCGCACAGCCTAACTTGTAATAAGAATGTCCGAAGTTGTGACATCTAATTAGCGACATATCGAAAGATTACTCGCCAAAAACTTGATGAAACATAAATAAACATAAATACGAAAGTATCTTTATAATTATTCACGCAAACTTTTTGATTTTAATTTTATGTAAAAATTATGAACAAGTAGGTACCTATAAAGCGTTCACTGATCTTTCGTGGTTCTGGCATCGTGGCATCTAGTCTAGTCGTCTAGTAGAGTCTACTGTACCGGCGTGCTACTCGCAACAGCTCGAATATTTTCTAGCGGTAGAGGGTAAAAACACCATGGAATAATTTCACTCTACTCTACTAGATACTCGGCCAGTGTCAACCGCGATGTAATTCATAAAACTTTGGCAGCCACAGAGAAGTAAAAAATAGTTTTTATTACTTACTAGCTAATCTAGTGCTCGCTGCGCTCGCGGTGTTCGCTTCGCTCACAACTTAACACTAATTTAATTTAATTTATTGAGCGATTTTGTATGCCAATCAACCTCCTAATTATAATTTATTGGGATCGACGTATTGATGGTGAAGCTAAACCGGATATGGAAACAAAGCGATAGATTTGCGTAGTGTCACTACTTCTTAAGGAGTCAAGGCAACAACAACATACTCAACCCCCTGACTGACTGATGAGACTGCGCTTCATCATCAATGTGGCACGATAGCCCGACGTCGGGCCTTGGCCGCCTTTATCGTTGACCTCCAATTGTCGCTGTTACGTGACCTTGTCCTCCAGTTTCAGAAGCCCAGTAGCTGGTGGGCGTCTTCACCTACGGAGTTCTCCCAGCGAGCTCTCGGTCGTCCACGCAACATCGCTCCGTCAATTCGTTGTGTGTTCATCACTTTTTTTGCCATGCGATTATCGTCCATTCGTTGTACATGCCCCGCCTATTGCAAACGTTGAAGCTTGACGATTTTCGATACTTCCAGCTCATCGTGCAATTGATACAACTCATGGTTGTACCGGATTCGCCATTGATCTCGCTCGCGAAAGGCCCCGAAAATTCGCCGAAGGATCTTTCGTTTGATTCTGTCTGGCAAAAATTCGGAGGCTACTCCAAAGCAAGGTTGAAGAGCGTCGACACCAGCCCGTCGCCCTGTTTGAGTCCAGTACGAGTTTCAAATAGGTCAGTGAGTCGGTTCTGCACTCTGACCTACGAGACGGTATTAGTCATCGTCATCCTTGTGAGTCGCACTAACTTTGCCGGTATACCAAAATTCAGCATAATGTTGTACTGCACTTGCCCTTCAAAAATATTGGGAGTGTTATTATTAGCCTGAGTTATCTCGAAAATTATTAATTAATATTACTGATTCCAAGATGGTAAATTAATGAAAGAAATATTCGATGTTGACCGACCGATAGATTGTCGTTTGGGAGGCATAATTAAAAACTAAATTTCAATTATACAGGGTGTCCCGCATTAGGTGGTTAATACTGTAAGGGTGGATAGCACAACTTGTTTCAGCAAGAAAATTACCAATACAGTGGATTTTTTTTACCGTTACCTTGTTATCGCTCTTTTTGTGAAAGTCATCGAAAATCGTGACTTGTCATGCAAAATCATAATTTGCAGCCCTCCTGATGGCCTCATCCAAGATTTGATTTCAGTTTCAGAAACTAAATAAAATTTCACAAAAACTGTAGTTTTTCCTGTTGCCAACGTTATCGCCACTTTCAAGATACAGTTACTCAAACTTAATAGAAATTTTAAAATAGAGTTTTCATCGAAAATTCAAACAGTAATTTCATAACGGTGCTTTATACGTACTCTGCAAAGTTGATAAAAGTTGTTTCAACATGTTTGCTTTCCAACGGTATATCACTTTTCATATTTACATTGCAGAATTTTAGAGAAAAATGCATTGAATGGTAAAAATCAAGGTAATTATTTTCTTATCGGATTATTCAAACTGAAATTTTATTCATTTATTTTTTATATTTTACTATCGCAATTTTGAAAATTTGTTAAATAAAAATGAAGATTAAGTTTAAGATATAAGAAAGAACCAATAAACTAAAAATATAGACTAATGATTAAATGGGTCTGTTTGATGAATTGGAATAATGCTGCTGGAATCGGCCTCCTCCATTTTGTATGCAGACTCGACACCTTCGGCGCATGGAAGAAACGGTCCGAACGATTTCAGGAGGGTTCTCCTTTATGTTGTCACAAGCATCATTAATTCGCTGCAGCAACTGTTCCTGGGAAATCAAATTTACAAAATGTTATCCTCCTCTGACAGTCGCTCGGTAGTCATTCCTGAAGTACGGCGAGCTCATTCTCTACCGGTGTGGTTTGGTGTTCGACTTGTCTCTCCAAGAAGCCGATACGTTCTTTTGAAGGTACGTCTGCCTGGAATTCGTCGCTGTAGGAATCGTCGACTATACTCTCGAACTGCTCCAAGCCCATTTCCATCTTCAACTCCATACACAAACATCATATCGGCAAACTCTCTATCGGAGAATTGGTTCCACTATCGCGATTTTATTTAATTGGTCTAAAAATGAGGGCTATATTCGAAAAATAAATTGTATTACATATTAACAAAATTATACCTGAATTTCAGAACCGCCAAAAAGCAACAAAACAATCATGCTTGCGAAGTGAAAACACAAGAAAAATAACAGCTTTTCGATTAAAAATAGCAAATATTAAATTTTAACTGTTATAAGTACCGTTGTATTTGCCAAACAATGTTCAAAATTACAAATATCTTACAGTTCTGGCCAAAATAATGTTCCGAGACTCTATTCCGAATTATGACAACCTTTGTTTGTCTTTTTTCGAGTAAAGGGAAAACTGTTCGCGATTCCACTGAAGTCATGCTTTTACCATTAAATGCGTGTTGTCCTAAAATTCTGCAATGTAAATATGAAAAGTGATATACCGTTGGAAATCCAACATGTTGAAGCAGCTTTTATCAACTTTGCAGAGTTGTACGTATAAAGCACCATTATGAAATTACTGTTTGAATTTTCGATGAAAACTCTATTTTAAAATTTCTATTAGATTTGAGTAACTGTATCTTCAAAGTGGCAATAATGTTAGCAACAGGAAAAACTTTAGTTTTTGTGAAATTTTATGTAGTTCCTGAAACTGAAAACAAATCTTGGATTAAGTCATCAGGAGTGCTGCAAATTATAATTAGCATGACAAGTCACGATTTTCGACGACTTTCACAAAAAGATGGATAACAGTTTAACGGTTAAAAAAATCTCGATTGTATTGGTTACTTTCTTGCTGAAACAAGTTGTGCTATCAACCCTTACAGTATTGACCACCTAATGCGGGACACCCTGTATATGTAGGTATGTCAGTTTGATGTGAGGAGTTGCACAGATCACACGTTTTTATTGCTATAGTCACGAAGCACGCTCATTTACTCAGTTTTCGCCAAGCTTACTAAAATGTGCACGCACCACCTATTGAAAACTGTTCATACTAACCCAGAAACCATCATACATGCAGGTTGACTGTTATCGGTTATCGCTGACCACCCTGTGCACTGATCGGAGAATAGGGTCCAACGACCCTTTAGGCAATTTTGTGGCGAGTCCGGCGACACCTCAATCGTGTCACTCCGCCAAAGGATTGCGGAGATATCGACGGATTTCCGAAGTAGTTCGAAGTTGATTGTGAAATTGCAGTGACATCATCCAGGATGTATGTACGTAAAAACGTAGTCACCTTGAATGCAATTTATCGGTGATATCGACGGATTTCCGACCACCCTGTGCTCTAATGGGGGAAGAGGATCCAATGACCCTTCCGGCAATTTTATGGCGAGTCCGGCGACAACTCAATAGTGTCGCTCCGCCAAAGGATTGCGGAAATGGCCAACATCCGACGGTTATCGCTGACCACCCTGTGCACTGATCGGAGAAGAGGGTCCGATGACCCTTTAGGCAATTTTGTGCTCTAATTGGGGAAGAGGGTCCAATGACCCTTTAGGCAATTTTATGGCGTGTCCGGCGACACCTCAATAGTCTCGCTTCGCCAAAGGATTACGGAGATATCGACGGATTTCTGAAGTAGTACGAAGTTGATTGTGAAATTGCTGTGACAACATTCAGGATGTATGTACGTAAGGGCTCCATTACACAGTCATATTTATATTATAATATGTATGTCATATGCCTAAGCCTACTCTATTCATTCAGTATAAATTTTTAGACGCACAGTAACCGAAATCAAGTAGGCTTAAGGATATGATAAGGATAATATGATATCGACGGATTTCCGACCACCCTGTGCTCTAATGGGGGAAGAGGGTCCAATGACCCTTTAGGCAATTTTATGGCGCGTCCGGCGATAACTCAATAGTGTCGCTCCGCCAAAGGATTGCGGAGATGGCCAACATCCGACGGTTATCGCTGACCACCCTGTGCACTGATCGGAGAAGAGGGTCCGATTACCCTTTAGGCAACGACGTAACGTAACGTTTGACGTTTATCATAGCAAACACGCAAAATTTTTCGCTAATATTAAATTTCTAATTTTTTTATCAAATTCATAAGATTTAATATTAAATTCATAATTTTATGATTCATTTGCTCGTTCACTTCATCTGTAAAAGTGGTTTCGCGGATTGGTGTAGTGATAAATCATAAATTTGTTCGAAAAGTGTTTAGTGGTTTGCATTTTTTACCTGCCGCTCGGACGGTCTTTGTTCTTTGTTTTCATTTGGTCCAGTAGTCATTTCAACTCGGCTTAACTGAGTTATCTGGGCATACATTTTCGTACTAGCATATAGCGCAGTGGTAGCGTGTAAGACTCACGCCCGTGAGGTCCTGTGTTCGAATCCCACTTTTTGCAAATTTTTTTCTTTTTGCTTTTTTTCTCTTTTTATTAATTTATTAGTTTAGTTCTTGTATTAGAATGAATTGTGTTTGCGAGCAATTTTACAAAGTCCAAATTGACGGTCTATCTCAGCTCGTTTCGTCGTTGCAGAGCCAACTTAGCAAGCTGAGATCCCTTATGAAATCTGTAAATTGTTGTGAAAACAATTCCGAAGCATTGCGAGATAAAAATGTAAATTTAAAAAATAAGAAGAGTAATATAGGGAAAGACACTAAGAAAAAAACTAAAAACATTATTTCAATATCTTCTGAGCAATCTTTCGTTAGCCATGAAGCGGGGACTTCCACTGTTATTTCAGATTCATTTTCTACAATTCCTTCCAACGTTGACAAAACTCAATCTCCGATTGATAAATTTGTCACAGTTCGTAAGAAAGGGAAACATATTAAAAAACCTTCTCCTGTTGGTGATGTTATTCCCAAAAAGAGTGATAATAATAATAGGCGACACAAAAGAATCTTCGGTATCGATCAAGCTAATGATTCTCTTCGAAGTGTCCCCAGTTTCAAGGTATTCCATGTTTCTAAGCTGCATGCTTCGGTAAAAGCAGACGATTTAAAGGAATATGTAATGAAAAAGCTTAATTTAACAGATGACAGCTTTCTTTCGGTTTATCCTCTGATAAAAAAAGATTGTGATATTTCCAAATTAGTTTCAATCAGTTTTGGTTTGAAACTTCCTCATGAATATTCTAAGCAAGTGTTTTGTGCCAACTTCTGGCCCAAGGGCGTCAACATATCACCCTTCAAATTTTCAAAAAACGACAAACGCCAAAACAGTGTCGAGCAGAACACATAATTTCCAATTCATTTTTCTCGGTCTATTATCAAAATGTTGGCGGTCTTCGTTCAAGAACAAATGACTTTTACCTTGCAGCTTCACAAGAAGATTATGCTGCCATTTGCTTAACCGAGACTTGGCTTCACACAGACATTACAAATGAAGAACTTTTCATAAGAGACTATGATGTCTATCGTCGCGACCGTTATGAGGCTTCGACTAAGAGAGGAGGTGGTGTTTTGGTAGCTATCAAAACAACATTCCCATCTCATGAAGTTGAGCTTTTTCATAAGGACGTGGAACAGATATGTGTTTCTATCAATGTTTCTCGCAGCGAAAAAGTATATATTTTTAATAGCTATTTACCACCTTTGAGTTCAGTTGATGTTTATAACAAACATGTAGATAATATCTCCAAGCTATTTGCATCTTTTGAGGAAAAAGACAAATTGATTGTTGTTGGGGATTTCAATCTTGGTAATATAAGTTGGTACTGGAACGACGACGAGAAAAAAAATCTGCCGCGTGATTTACATCTTGAGTGTGAATCTGTTCTAACAGATTGTTTGTTTGCAATGGATTTGATGCAAGTGAACCTTGTTAAAAATTCGATTGGTAGAATTTTAGATCTAATTTTTGTTAGTACTTGCTTGAATGCTTCTGTAATTAAAGTAGATAAACCAATTTTGCCCAATTCAATCCATCACAGTGCTCTTCTTCTTGAGTTTGTTTTTTATGATTACATTGAAGAAGAGCCCGAAGTTATTCCTACTAGAAATTTTCAAAAAGCCCAATTTGAAAAACTAAATTCAACATTTTTTAATATGGATTGGGCTCCAGTTATATCGAATAGTAATCTTATTGAAAGTTATACGATTTTTAATTCAATTTTAAATAAATCTATTCGCAAGTACGTTCCTTTAAAAAAGAACAAAATAAAAGCAAAAAATCCTTGGGCTACCAAAGAATTGTTCAAACTTAAGAGAGCAAAAAATAAGGCCCATAAATTATACAAGAAGTCATCCTCTCTTGCCAATAAAGAAAATTTCTTTAGATTGAGAAGAGAGTATGAATTAATGAATAAAAATCTTTACAAACAGTATATTGCGAGAGCTGAAAATAATATAAAGAATGACAGTAAGACATTTTGGAATTTTATAAACAGCAAGCGTAAGAATACGGGAATCCCAAAAAATTTAGAATTCCTTTAAAAAAGAACAAAATAAAAGCAAAAAATCCTTGGGCTACCAAAGAATTGTTCAAACTTAAGAGAGCAAAAAATAAGGCCCATAAATTATACAAGAAGTCATCCTCTCTTGCCAATAAAGAAAATTTCTTTAGATTGAGAAGAGAGTATGAATTAATGAATAAAAATCTTTACAAACAGTATATTGCGAGAGCTGAAAATAATATAAAGAATGACAGTAAGACATTTTGGAATTTTATAAACAGCAAGCGTAAGAATACGGGAATCCCAAAAAATTTAGAATTCAATGGCAATTTTTACAAAGACGTTCAATCGGTTTGTGACGGATTTGCTAGATTTTTCAGTTCAGTTTACAAAGTGCCAGACTCCGTTTCATCAGAAATGAATGCTAACATCAATGGAAGTCAGAGTGCATTGGTCCCTCGGATAGCTCAGGAGGACCTTACGAGTGCTCTTGAGATTTCTGAGGATGACCTATTGAATGCTATGCGTGATCTTGATGTTAGTATTCAGGCCGGACCTGATGGCATTCCTAATATATTTTTGAAGAATTGCATGCAATCGTTATGTCGTCCTTTAGCCTTTATTTTTAATTTGTCCTTGACTTCAGGTGTTTTTCTTGATGAATGGAAAGTTTCATACATAACGCCTGTTCACAAAAAGGGTCCGAAGCATCTTATTGATAACTATAGACCCATAGCTAAAATATCTGCAATACCGAAGTTGTTTGAAATGCTTATTAAAAATAAAATAGATGTTTTAATTAGCCGTTTGATATCGCCATGTCAACATGGATTCCTGAAAGGAAAATCAACTTCAACAAATTTGGTATCATTTACTAAATTTGTTGCTGATGGTATTGAGCAGGGAATGCAGGTTGATGTGGTATATACCGATTTTTCGAAGGCTTTTGATAGAGTAGATCATAATATTTTACTTAAAAAACTAGAACATTTAGGAATACAGTCAATTTTTCTAAGCTGGGTGAGATCCTATTTAACGGATAGGACTCAGTTGGTGAAGTTAAATGGCTGTACATCTCGCTCTGTTATCAAGTGTTCATCAGGGGTTCCGCAAGGAAGCCATTTAGGACCACTTTTCTTTTTAGTTTTCATAAACGATATCATCCAAAATTTTAAATTCGTGCGTGTATGGCAGTATGCCGATGATATGAAAATCGCTATGAAAATACGCAACATTGATGATTGCCTTAAGTTGCAATCCGATTTAGAAAAGCTGCAATTTTGGTGCCGCGATAATAATTTAAATTTAAATGTTAGTAAATGTAAAGTACTTAGCATATATAAATTGAAAACTCCGGTCTTCTTTGAGTACTCCTTAACAGGTAGTGTTCTTGAAAGGGTTGCCGAAATATCAGATCTTGGTGTAATTTTCGACCATGAGCTTTCATTTCGACAACACATTGATTACATTATTTCAAAAGCGAATAGTATGTTAGGATTTGTTAAACGTAATGCGCGCGAATTTAATGATGCTTTTACTTTAAAAATATTGTATGCAGCTTTCGTTCGTTCGCACCTGGAGTATTGTTCTATTGTGTGGAATCCGTTCTATAAGGTGCATATCGAGCGTATAGAAAGAATTCAACACAATTTTACACGGTTTGCCATTTATCAAATTGGCTGGCGTTTCAAGCCAGATTATAAAACTCGCTGTTCCTTATTGGGTTTACAAGCCTTAGATTATAGAAGAACATTTTTAAACGCTATGTTTATAAGAGACCTGTTTTGCTCTCATATTGTTTGTGAAGATATATTAAATAACTTTCAAGTCAGAAATATTCCTCACAATTTGCGGCGGAACAACCTTCTTGTTCAGCCTTATCATAGAGTAAACTATGGGCTTAATGAACCAATTACAAGGTCAATTATTCTTTATAATAGTTTGAAGGACTTAGTTAATTTTAATTGTACTAATAAACTAATGTTTAAAAGAAGTTATTTTGATAAATTTCCTTATTAATATATTTTGTTTTCAGTTTTTTTTTTACGATCTGCTAGAGTTTACACTCGATTGATTGATTAGTCACTTACGTACGGATAGTAAGTAAAGTGATGCCGAGAAGCCTAGTCCCGGGACAAAAGTTTCTGTGAGGCAAAAAAAAAAATGCTCTAATTGGGGAAGAGGGTCCAATGACCCTTTAGGCAATTTTATGGCGTGTCCGGCGACACCTCAATAGTCTCGCTTCGCCAAAGGATTACGGAGATATCGACGGATTTCTGAAGTAGTACGAAGTTGATTGTGAAATTGCTGTGACAACATTCAGGATGTATGTACGTAAGGGCTCCATTACACAGTCATATTTATATTATAATATGTATGTCATATGCCTAAGCCTACTCTATTCATTCAGTATAAATTTTTAGACGTACAGTAACCGAAATCAAGTAGGCTTAAGGATATGATAATATCTATTATAATATATATTACCAATATATGACTGTGTAATAGCGCCCTAAGAACTTAGTAACCTTGAATGCAATTTATCGGAAGTAGACTGTATTTGATCCAATGACAACTAAATATATTCCCATTAAATTTAAATGTTGTCGATGACTCGAAACTCGATTACAACAAGTGACTCTCATACCAAATGGAATCTCGATATTTACCACCACTTTCTTTCAGATTTTCAAAATAATGTTGGTCCATAAACCTTCTCCAACGTAAGACGGATAAAACAAACAAAAAAAAACATCCAAATCAGTCCAGTGGTTTAGACGTTTACTGGTAAGAGACACAAATACACATTCATTTTTAGATTATAATAAGGAATTCGTTATCACCTTTAAGGGTATCCTTAAATCCACATTCTACTATACTATCGTTCAACGTAGGTACATAAGTAACGAAAAGTGCACGTTCTGTTGGCACACACTGGATTATAGGGTGCCTTTTATATTTCGGGATTAGAGAATCATCGAAAATCGCTTTATTGTTTTTTCAAAATATTCCCAGATCTGCTACACTAGTTGTCCCATCCTGAAATATAATATCTACATAGGGTGTAGATATGATGAGTATAGAAATATCCTTGTTGTTGTTTTTTTTAAATAACAATTACGGACTTATTGGAATTAGTGCAACTGGTTCGACAAATGAATTATGTAAGAATACATACGTTGAAAGGAAGGATGTTGAAGAAATAGAAGAGACGTAAAAAAAACGCTAGCATTTCATGCACCCAAACCCAAGATGCATGCATCTGAAGATCTGCACTAGTTCCTAACTTGCATTGCATCTGCATACTGCATGCACTCTCAAGAGACGTACATTCCGGTATTATGTGTATTACATACGAGTACTTAATCGTACTGTCTCTTGTATCTATGCCGAGCGACAAACGTGCATAATTTCTTAGCTGCTCAAATTGAGACTAGCATAGCAGCAGCCCGCTCGATCTCGTGCTAAAAGCATCTCAGTTTTTGTATAATGCAAATGTACAAATTATGTATCGTTACTTGTCGGTATTCACCATTTATAGTTCAGTCAAATTATCTACAATTGAAACATTGCAAATTTACTAAATAAAATAAAACGAGGCCGAGCTCTAATCGTGCGAATAGCACGATGAGTATTTGTAATACCCTATTCCTATATACAGACCAAACGTGCGAATAGCACGATGGGTGTATACCCTATACCCATGTACAGACCTAGAAGGCACGCAAAACAGAAAATATTAAATTTCTAGTTTTTTGTAGGAAAGGAAGGGGTAGATGGGTCGGATCTGGTACACCTTTCATACTTTACAAGGACATCCATCAGCTACCATTTGATACAAATTTGAAGTTTTTCGCAACATTTTATCAAAATATTTGGCTGAATATGGTTTTGTAGGAGAGGTATGGGTAGGGAGGGGTAGTCAGACCTGTTCTACTTTCCATCAACTTCATGGATTTGTGACATTTAGTCATTCATTAACATTTTAGGTCGCTAGCGATATTTTCTCGAAAGTTAATCTCTGAATTAAAATATCCAGAAGGGGCATTACCGTTCAAGATTTTATCAAAACAAACATCTGTCTAAAATTTCAAACCGATAGCTTGATTATTTCGGGAGTTATCGTGCGAATAGACAGACAAACTGACATGGCTTATCGAATCAGGGACCGACTTTGATCATTTATATACATATGTATATACTTTTCCCTACCTTCGGTGGCTAATTTGAGGTGTTATATAATACGACGTAGCAAACACAATATACCCTATCCTATACCATCTTATCGGTATAGGGTATAAAAATCACTGCCCCTTGTTATGTTTTTATATTCTACAAATTATTGAGAAGACCATGTGAGTTCAATTCAACGTGTTATATGCTTTATTTGACATTGACAACTGATTTTACAATTAGACATTGTCTAGGTTGGCAGTACATATTATGATTTTTTAGATATTAACCTTCGGGCGGGCGCAATGCATCTGACAGATTAAGTGGCCAGTTTTTGTTGCGCCAATCAGCGATATGAAAAGGGAGATATCTGAAACTCACAGTAGCTTAATCTTTATCGATCAACTACCCAAAGCAGTTTTAAGTTTCTATCTACCATATGTCTGAGGGGCGGGAGGGGCTGAAATAATCTCTCAGATGTATTGGGACCGATTGTGTTATTTTCTCCTTTTCTATGAAAATTTCCACATGTTATACTCTTCACATTGCGTAATAACGTTGTGTTGACTTTTAGGTTCACCAAATCGTTCAATAGTGTGGTTTTAGTAAAATAAGCTCACATTTTCTAAGCGGTCGAGTTGTTGGAGGGTTTTTTAAATATTGAAGCTATTGAAAGCGGAATATTCTTAGAAAATTGAAAATGTGAAGGGTATCAAACTTTGTGATCCAGTTTTTGTTTCTAATATTTCGTAGAACTATTTCAAAAAGACAATGCAACCATAAATAAGAGTCTAAAATATACAGAAACTTAGTTTCATCCCTTTTTCTGCACTTAATCTGTCAGATGCATTACGCCCGGTCGTGTTAGGATTAGTATTGCGCCCGCCGGAAGGTTAATACATATATAACACCCCTAACCCGGCGAAACAAGTGGGAACACTGCACAGACATATTGAGCCTGCAGGGTTGACAGGTTTACACTGGGTATTAATTGCTGAGTGATAAGATTTATGAAAAAAAAAAGAATAGAATCGACGAAGCATTGTAACTTGTATTCACACTTGAAATTAATCTGGCCAGATTACTTAATTTGCGGTGTGCTGAATTTAAATTTGTATGGATTTTAACAGATCAAATTAAGTAATTTGTACAGATTACGTAATCTGGCCGTAAGTGTGAAAACCTTCTTAGTCTACATTAGTTGCGAATTGGTAATTGGTTGACTAACTCCAAACCAATTAGCAAAATGAAACAAGGACAAATATTTAAATTGATTGGGCTAACGTTTCTTAGTTTTGTATAATACACCAGTACCAGTTTAAAATTTCCCGATGCTAAAGAGACATACATAAATAGGTACTAAATTGGTCCGACCACACCTAGGCCTCAGGCCATATTCGGGTTGCAGAAAACTCAATCGACTATCTTCAATTACTTCTCGTCATTCAATAAAAAAAAAACCGGGAGTATACGGGAAGAAACGCCAAAGTTCTGGTTGTCTTATGTTTGGTATGAGGAATGAGGTAGTAGTTGACTATGCAATACTTAAGATGCATGGGGTATACCTGTAAATATGAGAAATATGTTATTTTGTAATTCTGTAATTCAGAAAAGGATTCGATTTTCTATTTTAGAGATATAAATACTCAAAATCGATAAAAAACAACAAAAATCTTCAGTTCCAAATGACTCACCTTGTTAAAATTAAATTATCTTCGGATATAAGTTGTGTCTCGAGCTTGCAACCTATGTTAGTAAATAAGTTCATCAATATTGTCGATTTGCGTATGTATGTACTACACATAGTTAAGGCTTTATACATGGAGAAATTAAAGTCGATGAATAAGACCACCGAGAGTGTATTATAAAAGTTAAACATGACACAGCCAGTATCCATAATTTAATATTCAAAATCAGCTCTTCAAGTGTCTGGAGTCGTATAGCCTTTGGGTCTCCGAGGATAAAATTGTTCCCTTTAATGCGTAGAGAAGAAAGGCTCACTGATAAAAATTATTCCATTTTTTATACCCATCACTTTTTATTAGCTGTATCGTGAAATTCGTAACTCATTGGAGGAATCATCACCGACTCCTCTGTGTTAACTGGGGAGTCGATTAAACAAAGCCCGTCTGTCTGGCTGTGTTGGCTTTCTACGACGTGTTGACGTTTTACTCAGCTAGCTAGCTGGAATTTTTCTGCTCTCGTATATTTCTGTTGCAGGCTGTTAATTTACCGACGTCACGGGGCTCTCATTCAAACCTACTGGATCTTTATTATACAAACCCCAACTATATAAACCCCAAGAGGTTCTTCTATGAAAACTTTCTATTTTTAGAGAAAATTCAACCAAACCTAACACGAACGTGTTTCTGTCGAATTCACAAAGCTTATGTAAAAGTTGATCATATTCGCCAATTGGGTCATTATCGGTGCCATTGAAACTCCACCCCGAAAAGTAGGTTCTTCTAAAAAACATATTCTTTCGGAACCATCTTAATGAAACCTACAATAAATATCCCTATCAAAGTCACAAAAAGAACGTTAAGCTACTAGACCGAAAGAAAATGAAGGGTATCAACATTTGGCTGCTTCCGAAACTAACAATTATGCACAGTCATCATCTGTGCAAACATTATCTATTATTTAGTGCGTACAATACATAGTGTAAATTGAATCATTGGAATCTGCGTTTATAACGTTTCATGGACCAATTAATTCAAGCCTATCATTATACATATTTTATACATATTTGCAATTTTATTTGCAAGCGTTTAATAATTAGAGAGATCAAAATTTATTTTGATAAATTAGTTTTTGCGTTTACATAGCACTTTGCGATATTCACATTTCAAGATCAGTGACCAGATCATTAATAATCTCGGAAGCACTCATTCCGTTATTTCAAGGTGCTTCCCTAAATGGCCTCACTTTTGTAGTAGACCACCATGATTTGAATAGTTTTCTGTTGCACTTAATAAGACCGCTACGCGCCATATAATAACCGATGAATTAAAAATGAAAGAAACAAGTGTTGAAAACTACCCTAATGCTTGTTCAGTGCCAAATTCGATATTGTTGAAAGATTAAAATTACCAGATTTATGCAATTTTTAATATTTCTGGGATAGATAAAAAACGAAAGTTGATCGATTTAATAGAAATATTATGAAGTAACCCCAAGGTTGCTTTTGGGTTGAAATATGTAGGAATAAAAAAAAAAATAAACCGTCGCAATTAACGGTAATGAGTGATGTACTGACCAATTGTTAATTTATTAATATAGCCACAGTTATTTTGGTTTATTGCCTACAAATATTAGTTCACAAAAATATATATTGGGACGGTATTGTGTCCCAAAAGTCAAGCTGGTATAGGAAAATAGCGAATTTTTTTTACAGAACAGGACTTCTAGTAAAACATGACTGATAAAGTTACCTAAAATCCATTTTTTAAAGATCAAACAGTTATCATTTTCACGACTCTGATGTCCGACATCTAAATTAAAATGTGGGGTTCACACACATTATATCGGGCATGTATTTTCCCGGATCGATTGTTTTAATTGAGTTCATAGTTTCCAACATGACATACTCCCTTCGCTATATCAATCAACTGATCTGCGCATTTGTGAGTTTAGCTTATGTTATATGCAGAGCCGCGCGAAGACAATTTGGCGCCCGGGGCAAATTTTGATCAAAGCGGCCACTTCATTACATCTCTTTGAAACCAAATCATTAAGCAAACTCCATATTTAAATTTTTGATTATGCCACCACACGATAATAAATTTCATTTTTACACTAAAAGTAACTTATTCATTACCTAATAAAAATCCATTGCAGATCACATTAATGCATCAATGATCTGTACACTCTTGTAATTTTCAGTCGTCATTTTACACTGATTTTTAGTGTCTTTATTTATTAGGCTCATATACCTATGTAGGTACTTTACTGTACCTAATAAGGTACGTTTGCGTTTTTATCAGTGTATAATACTTTGCTATGTATTCTTATATATATTTTCATATGAATTGCAATTTTAACATTAGTGCAAAGTATACACGTATAAATAAATAAGCCAATTTATATTTAACATTATTCAATGACTCAAAGATAAGGCATCTTAAGAATATACTTTAATACAAACTATTTACGAAAATTTACATACATGGAAAAACACCCTATATTAGTAACATACGTACTTGATAACAGAATGTGATTTTTCTTTTTTTCAATACATATTTGAAAATGTAAGCTCGCAGCGATATGAAATCGCCTAGTTTACTTGTTGAAAGGATTAAGACATCAAATTAAAAACAACGCTATAGAATTCATAAATTTGGACCTCAAAAGATGTGTACAATATGAAAAAGGAAAGTACCGAAACCTTTTAAACCTTTTCATATTGTAAACAATATGTACGTTTTGTGCAAAAATAACTTGCCTTCAAAATTCATCGAATGGTCTTGATAATAGGGATAATAGTGGATTTCAATTTAAAAAATTGAATGATAATAGAGAAATTTGTTCCAGTAATGTTAATGTTAACGTAGACAATTCAGTAAGACACGCTGGCTACTCCTCGTCGAAACAAAAATATAAAAATGAAACTAACTGTCTTAATCGAATCAAATTCCGAAAACGGCAGTGAATTGGCGTTTCGACCAGACCTAAGACCGATGACATTTATCATGTGGCTTAGTTATATATATTTAAAATAAAACCCATGGAAATCAAACAACTAAATAGCGCTCACTCAATTTTCTTTTAAAATCACTTTTAGTACATTGATGATCAGTCGCCTACCTTATAAGTACATAAAGTATACATATACGTATCATCAGGTTCACCAGAGTTTTGTTAATGCCTCAAGGGTGAGTGTAAATATGTCTTTAATCAGTGATAATTTATAATGATTTTGACTGTAGCTTATTCAACTTCCTTAATGGGAGTGGTTGGTTTTGGATTTTAACGTGTAACATAATATTTCAAAAAATTCCAACGCAATTTACGATTCGGGGATTCGTCTGTATGTTTCAATGTTATAAACCCTGCATTCTGGTATCCATTTGAAGGTAGATTTTCGATAACATAACCTAAATTTAATATTTGTTTAGGCCCAGTTAAAATTGTTAAAATGCAACGATAATCATGGCAGTTAGGATAGTTGCTTTCAGACTAAACTAAATTAAAAATCGTGAATATAAAAAATTATTATCAATTTCATGCCATTTGTGACAAAATGCGAAATACATACGCCCTTAAAACAAGTTGTTCTCAACTCTTTTTTGTCCATGCGCCCTTTTCGAGGCTTGGAGAGTCTGGCGCACCCCTAGACAATTTTTCTCAAAAAACGAAAAAACCGTGTGGACATCTTTGTATTTTCACATGAGAACTACGTTGGAGGGACAAGCACAAATGACTCGGCGAATTTATTGTTTCATTCTTCAGACAATTGGATAAACGTTTTTTTTTTGTTGCCTAATTCACCCAGGTGGCAAATAACGATAATTCGCATGCCAATATTGGTCCCAATATCCGTTTGACTACATCGGCGCGGAGAGTTAGAAATGTTTCAACGCAGGGCAATCAAGCCATCTGAAGATTTACCAAGACTATAAACTTGATTGTAGCTCACTCACTGACTACGACTTTTTTCAGTTTTGAATCATTTGCGAGATGACTTAAAACGTGGATTTACTTGTATTAACACTTTTTCTTTACAATTCCGATTTCCATATAGCGGGCGCCCTTTGTTGACTTCCAAACTAGCCAATAGCCTCTTCACATCAGTTTCCTTGGTTACCACCTTCCAACTTTAAGCTTATCCTGCGCCCCCTAGGGGGGCTCATCCCACCGGGTGAGAATCACTGATCTACAATATTAAATTCGTGTGTGTATGGCAGTATGGCCATGATATGCAAATCGCTATGAGAATCCGAACCGTAACGTAGATGACTGTCTGACTGCAATCAGAATTCATAAAAGCCGCAAATTTGGTGCCAATAATATTTAAAATTTAAATTAGCGTGTATAAATTGAAAACTCCGCTCTGAAAGGATTTCTGAAACTGAAAAACATTTTTAAACGCTGACGTGTTTCGCTGTCATTATGTATTGTGTGACGATATATTAATTAACCTTCGAGACAGAAATATTCCTCACAATTTACGGCGGAAAAACTTTCATGTTCACAGTAAAGTACCCAAGTGGCACAAACGAGTTGTTAAACGGTTATATAACCGAAATACAACCATGGTTATATGACATTATTGTTAGGAAAATGGTTGTAAAAACGTTTTAAAAACGTTTGCCAAACCGTAAAAAAGAGGTTTTTGCCTGGCTATAAACGTAACATTATTGTTGTAATATCGTTGTCTTTCAGACATCATTGTTGTAAAATTGTTTTGAATATAACTACAATTTCGTATGCTAAAACATTAAAATTTTAATACTTTTTATTTTTCAGAATGGTCAATTTTATTTATCTTAGACACTTTTTATCTCAGAGATATTATATTATAATATTTTATAACTTTTTATCCAATGAAATTACCTTTTTATCTATTTGCCTCAAGCTGGAATCGAACCTGGTTCTCTTGCGTGCTAGTCTGTCATCATTGCCATTGCGCCATAAAGGAAATACTTCTCATGTTCTCTAAATCTGAAGTACTTCACGCGCAATGCATGGCGGTCGCAAGATTGATTCTCGATCATGCGATGTTTTATTTTTCTTTTTTTCATATGCCAAAAATTCTAATAACATAATCCCTTTATGCTATTTGTTTCCGTTTAGCGCCGGGAAGCATTGTATCCAATATAATTGCAAATATAAAAAAGATACTTTCGGTTCAAATTCTAACAATTGTGTTATGTATTAAACCATGTTGTATTTGTAACAATAACGTTATTTTATAACAAAATTTTCTTAAGAACAACAATTGAGTCAAATTTTAAACAATAATGTTACAAAGACAACATTAAGGTTTTCAGGAGAACAAATTGTCCCAAATGAAACCATCTAGTTAATTTTGCAGCAAATTTTTAAGTTCAGACTCCAACAAAATGGTCACTTTTGTAACTATAACCCATATTGTTGATTAGTAAACTAAAATATAACCAAAAATCGGGTTGTGAATCTAACCAAGGTTATTTTGTGCTGCTTGGGTATGGGCTTAAAAATGTATAACAAGGCCAATAACTGTATATTATAGTTTAAATGACAAACCCTTACTTCTCTAAACAAAAGAAAAATACGTTACGGCGGGCGAGCACCCCCTTCGCCCACGTCTTCGCACGGCCCTGGTTACATGCATTGAAATTTGAGTGACCGTGAACTAAAGCATCACCAATGGCATCGTCAATAAGTGATTTTATTTAGAAATGTGCTTACTTTATAAGTAATATTTTCAAATTGATTGAATATTTTCTTATTTTCGAAATACGTTTATACTTTTAATAGACGTCTGTAAACGTTCATTTCCTTCCAGAAGGTTTGCAGGTTTGAGAGATATCATTTGTGGGTTTTATCAAACGACTTCACTATAGGAATTATTAAATAGGCTGATGCTTTTTGCATTTAAAATAAATTAAATTAGGCCTACGCTTATTCTGGAAATTTAGTTATAAACATTTTAAATTCTTTGCCAATGTTTTATTCGTATTTTTTTGAATAATCTCTTCCAACAGTTTAATCTCGATTTTATCATCACTATAAAAAAATATAAAACAGAATATGATTTAGAAATGGCAAATGCAAATTGGCAAGATTTGTAGTGTCAAGTGTTTCTACAAAAAGACACCTATGCCCCAGGACTTTGCAAATAATTTGCTACTCTGAGAGAGACAAAGTCTAAATTATTTTCTCTCGAATTAAATGATTAAACCTGTATTTACCTGTATACCATATATTTGACCATCCAGTTTACAGCTTACATATAGGATCGCATTTTAATATATTTTCAAATTACATAAAATTCTAAAATTCAATAAGATAAAAAAATGGTAAAAGAATATAAATTCCAGCTGAAAATCCGGATATCTTCTTCCGACTAAAAAATTAACTCAAAGGTAAATTTTTGCGATTTCTCACTAAAACAAACTATTTTCCTACGTCAATTTTTTCGAAATTCTGCCAAAGTGTATTTATAGGATTCATTTGGAAGTTGACGCATTGTCCTACAATTATATCTTTCTCTCATATAATTTTATTCCTGCTGGATTATTTAAAAAAGTACAGAGAATCAAAAAACCTATAATTATTTTTGGTCTGATTTATCGTGAACTTTGGAGTCTTTGTTTGAATCAAATCCGCGCATTATCCGAGGAACTAAAAATCTTGTACTTTATGTCAACAAGTCCCCCATAATTGTTCATTTTATTAAAAGGATGCCCACGATGCGTTATTATTATTTATTATTTGAGTTAGCTTGCAAATTTGTTTGTTTGATTTCAGCCGATTTAAGTACATATTTGTTTTGTTTTTGAGTAAATGTAAGATAAAATGTTACAACAATTAGAACAGAATACCATCAGGACGATGCGGCGGCGGCTAATTGCCCAAAAACATGATGACACATGAATAAAGAAACCTCCTCTTAGTAATGAATGTATGTATATTTACGTTTCTTTAGAAGTTCTATCACGCGGAAAACAGCCCTGTATTTTTGAAGAATATAATATATACATACTCAGTTACCACGAAGTGATGGCTAAAATTTGTTAGTTTCCAAAATTGGCTTTATTTGTAAAATGAATGTAACCCATTAAATTTTCAATTTGGTTTTTAGCTGATAAAAATAACAAATGAATGTTTTGACAATAATCTCTCAGATAACGAGAGAAAGTAATTAGTGGCTGGTACGAATGGTCGTGCTCTGTGGCCGTGATCGTTCGGTCGCCACTCTGTGAAATAAACACTCATAGAGAAACGAGTTTCCAAACTCGGCACGACTCGTTGCATGTTTATTATTCAGAAGAAGATGATAATATTCTTATCGTAGAATAATAAACTAACTATGCGACTAGGAAGTGGTATGGCTGACAACCATATCACACTCCGAATTCAGTTGTCTTTGTAACGTTGATGACTACACAACACACGTTAGTCATCAACGCACCATGCTCCACTAGGAGTTACGGTAATGAAGAGAGACGAATGGTACAACCTCTGGTTTCCGTTATTAATAAATAACAGGCGCAACAATCCAGCATTGGACTAAGGCCGCAGGATGTGTTAGTGACATCCTATTTCCAAGATCTTATCTGCTTTTTGTTGAGGTAATGAGATCAGCATCACGCTCAGCAGTGTTATTTATCCCCATAAATGGGTACTCGTTTAACATCTGAGTGAGATCATAGTCCGTCACAAGCTCGTGAGTTCGAAAAACACCATGGAACACGGTGAGATTCGAACTCATGAGCCTGTGCACCGAAGGTGCGAGTTACGTATCCGAGTTCATTCACACCCACTGAGTCTCCGATTGCATCCGCCCAATTCCAGACTTTACTTGAACAAGTAAACACCTTAGTCAGGCAAATGCAATCGGATACCAAATAATCAATAAATCAATTGCAATACATATTTTATTGTCAAATAAGCATAATTGACATTATAAATATACTCAGATACGTATCTACACTCGCAGTTGTGCCTAGCCGCTATACCACTGTTTAGTATATTATTCTGTTAATCATTATTTCCGCGAAGGTATTTTGAATAAATGAATTTAAACTAAACTACAAAAGCGTTCTTATTTCCGCGAAGGATTAAAACAAAACTGGCGCAGTCGGTGAAACAGTAAAAATTTCCGCGAAGGAAATTGTGCTAAATAAAAATAAAAAAGTGATCAACTTAAAAAGTGTAAAAACAGTTAACCAAAATAATACTCAAACTAAACGATATACCGAAAAGGAAATCGTCCATTAAAATAAAAAACCAGTAAAGTCGAGAAGACCTACACCGGAAAATATTGATATTCCGCGAAGGAAATCATCTAAAAGTCGACAAGACTCACCTGGAATAATAATTGTTTGATTTTCCACAAAGGAAATCAAATTTTGTTGAGTGGGAGATCGCTATCAAGCCTTTTGAGATCTTGAAATCGCTACCTGAGGCTGGGTAGTGACCCACATATAAAAAAAAAATTTCTAATATACAAACTATAATAATTCGTGTTGTGAAATGACCGATAGAAAGAATCGAAGGGAGCTTCATTTTAATCTAATAAGAGGCATAGACGAACAAAACATGGACGAGCAGCTACAAATACTGCAACAGCAGATTCGGGAGCGAGAAGAGGAGGTCCAAAGGCTTACCGCCTTGCTCCAACAACGGGGGCAGCAGGAGCTGCAAGCTAGCCAGCTTACGGCAGCACTACAACCAGGCAACCTCATCATTAGTCGACAAAAAGGTAAGAGAAGTTCGTTACCTGGTGAGCTTCTCCGGAAAGGGCGAAATTTCCCTGAACGCCTTTGTGAACAACGTCGAGTATTTCTTAAATACAGAGAGGCAGAGATTCAGAAGGCCGCTACAAGGGCCATTTACTATGAAAAAATCGTAGGAGAAGCAAAGGACTCTATAATTTCCCTGACAGAGACCGACGACTGGGTGAAAATCAAGGAGGCCCTAAAACGACGATATAAGCCAGATATTCAACCAGCGGAAATCTACCATTGGATCAACACAATTAAAATTAATAACGTAAGTGAACTTGTTTCTACTATACATAGGATTAAAACAAAAACGGAAGAATCAGTAACTTATTTTGATGGTGAATGTTACATAGATTTAAGTAATGTCAGTTCGATTTTAGTCAACAAAATCAAAGATATCACTCAAGGGGTGCTACTAGAAAAAATATACAAAGAGAAAGATGTAGATACGATTATAAAAATCTTAAATGAACGTCCTTATGAGGACGACTGCATACGAAGAGAGTATAGAAAACATACAGTACCAAATAAAAACACTACCTTTACGAGAACTAACAACTTTGAACGAACACGACAGACTAACAATTATACTGGACAATACAAGGGACAAAGAAACGATACTTACCAATATAGGAACATGGGTAACCAGTTTCGAAATAATTCTCAACAATCCACTTAAAATATAAATCAATATTCCAATTTGATTCGAAACCAACAACCCAGACATTTCTACCAATATCAAAATTTCAACCAAAACCCACCAAAGTCGTACCAATTTCGCAATAATAATTATTATAATAATAACAATGGAAGTAACAACTTCTTAAATAAACAAAATTCTGGCAACAATAAAGTCGAGCCTATGGAAGTTGTTAATATCGAAAGTCAAGAACTTCCAAATAATAACCAGCCAAGGGAAGTGAATTGCAATTTCTTTCTCCAATTAGCTTCAGAGGAACTCCCTCTTATTTCTATTACTTTGAACAAAGTTAAATATGTGGCACTAATTGATACTGGATCATCATTCAGCATAATAGATGACCGTATCGAAAATTTCGAGCAAATCAAAATACCACGGATAACTTTTAGTACGGTAACCGGAAGGGACACCATCAATTTTGAAGTCCACACTTCAGCTCCCGATGAGCTAAAATTGCCATTAGGAGCAACAATTAGATGGAAGGTTAAATCTCTTTTAAATCGCAAATATCAATTTATAATAGGAATGGATCTTTTAAATAATCTCGACACAGTGATTGATTTAGAAAATTATTCAGTAACGTTAAATGGGCAAACAATCCACTTTATTAATCGTCCATATTCAAACGAGGTTTGTTGTTTAGAAGGAACAGACACTCAACTATTACAACACCTTAAACTTACCATTTGAACCCTGAAGAAAAAGATGCTATAGTGACAATTGTAAATCGTTTTGAAAAACTATTTTGCCAAGAAGGTGACAAGCTTACAAGTACACCAAGTATTTTCCACGAAATCAGAACAATTACAGATAACCAATTCAACGCAAAATTGTACAGATACCCTCCAAAACACGAAGAGGAAGTAAAACGACAGGTGAGGGAAATGGAGGAGCAAGGAATTATTACGAAAAGTAAGTCCCGATATTCCAGCCCGCTTACCTATAGTGATTCCGAAAAAAAGGGATAACTCAGGCGTACAAAAGTACAGCATTGTAATCGATTATCGTAAGCTTAACGATATCACCATTGATGATAAATTTCCTCCCCCAAATATTGACTCTATTTTGGCCAAATTGGGTAGAGCTCAATACTTCTCAACAATCGATTTAACGAAGGGTTATCATCAAATATTAGTTAAAAAGGAAGACAGAGAGAAAACTGCTTTCGTTACTCCACAAGGTCTATACGAGTTTGTTAGAATGCCATTTGGGCTTAAAAATGCCCCTACGACATTCCAGCGGCTTATGAACCACATTCTAAGAGATTTCATTAACAGAACTTGTGTTGTCTATTTAGACGACGTTCTCATTTTTAGCACATCTCTTCAAGAGCATATTCAGGCAATTACAGATATTTTCAAAGTTCTTGAAGAAAACAGGCTTAAAATCCAAGTAAACAAATGCCATTTCTTGAAAAAAGAAACTGAATTCCTGGGCCATGTCATCACTAAGGACGGTCTAAAGGCAAATCCCGAAAAAGTAAATTCTATACAAAGTATAAAGCTGCCTAAAACGAGAAAACAACTGAAAAGTTTCTTAGGGCTTACCGGTTATTACCGTAAGTTCATTAAAGATTATGCTAAAATCGCTCAAGCAATGACAAAATATCTTCAAAAGAATGCCGACATAAATATTCACGATCCAAACTACGTTAATGCTTTTGAAAAGCTAAAAACACTCGTTAGTTCACCACCAATTTTAAGATTCCCTGATTTCTCTAAATCGTTTCAGTTAACAACTCATGCTTCTAATTATGCTATAGGTGCCGTTTTGTCGCAAAGCGGACATCCTGTTTGCTACATTTCTCGAACTTTGAATAGAACGGAGCAAAATTATACAACCACCGATAAGGAATTCTTAGCTATCATATGGTCTGTCAATTATTTTAGACCGTATTTGTATGGCAAGAAGTTTACAATATTTACCGATCATTTACCCATTAAGTTCTTACAGACCAAATACAAAGGCAAAGATTTATCGCCTCGACATCAACGATGGCTACTTAAGCTAGGAGAATACCAGTATAGTATAGAATATTTGAAGGGAAAAGAAAATTATGTAGCCGACTTTTTAAGCAGAACTCACTACTCGAACGGTACAAACAATACAAACGAAACAGAAAATGACTCGGACGCAAAAACAAACTCTTATTCGGACTTCGGCGTTTTCAATAACGAAGAAGAAGATGATGATGTCACTATGGCTACAATTCACTCGGCAAGGGAGGAACTACAAGATCATATTCCCATTGAAGACGGGATTGTGAACAAGTATAGAACACAGATCATTCTCACCAATAATAAAATCCGGGAATTTGAATATATTCACCGAAGACGAATCCTATATTTGGCAGAATATGATTTCGATAATCTACATGATATTCTCAGAAGGTATATCAAGAAAGGTATAACGGGTATATTTTCTGAAATCCCTGATTGCCAGTATAACAAGGTTCAACAAAAGCTTAGGGAAATGTTTTCAAATGATAATACAATCAAATTCATTCGTTGTACAACTCGAGCCCAAGACATTAAAACCGAGGAGGAACTAATTAAACAAATATCGATATATCACACTAGAGAAAGTATGCATTTAGGTATTCAAGAAACCTTCAACACTATCAAGAACAAAATTTATTATCCAAACCTACTAGAAATGATCCAGAAAGTTATAAACCAGTGCGAAATATATTCAGAAGTCAAATATGACCGAAACCCTATTAAACCCAAATTCAAAATCACAGAGACACCTAGCGATATTAATGATATAGTACATATTGATATTTACGTAATAATGAAACACAATTTCCTAACTATTTTAGACAAATTTTCAAAATTCGGAACTGTGTACTATCTTTCGGACAAAAACCAATTAACCATTGTTGAATGCCTTGAAGAACACTTCACCCGAAATGGGAAACCAAAAAAACTTGTAGGTGGCAATGATTTCAGTTCAAATTAAGGAATTTCTTAAAACTGAAGGTGTTTCATTACATATAACTAAGCCACACAGTCACACAGGAAATGCAGATGTGGAAAGATTTCATAACACCCTAGCGGAAAAATTCAGGTTGCTCACTTTTAAGCAGTCAAAAGTTGCACCAAAAAGAATAATCCAGCATGCTGTGCAGATATATAACAATAGGTTTCACTCCACCACAAAATATACACCCCATGACATTCAATTTAGAAAAGTAGATTTCGAAAAAGTTCATGAAAATATCAAAATTACTAAAGAGAAAAAATTGAACAAACTAAACAAAAAACGCGAAAATTATTCAGAGACTCGTTCGACCGGCTTTATTAAAAATTACAGGGCTCTTCGTCACAAAGAACAGCCTAAATATAGGAAGGCAAAATTGGGAAATGTACATCCCACAAACATAAAACGAGAACCAAAATTTGCGAAAGTTACCAACGTGAGACCCATACTAACTGACGAACAAAAAACTATTGTTCAAAAAACTCTAATAGGTGGACCGGCTGATGAAATATTAACGCCGAAATTTAAGCTCAACATTACAAGAAGAGATATAAATACGTTACCCGAAAACTCTTGGCTAAACGATCAGGTCGTAAACTTTTACCTAAATTTGATAGGCGAACGTAGTGAAAAGTGTGGGGATAGACAACTCCCGAAATCCTATACGATGAACACATTTTTCGTACCAACACTACTACGTCTAGGTTATGAAGCCGTGAAAAGGTGGACTCGAAAGGTTGATATTTTCTCATATGATTTGGTAATCATTCCAGTCAACGAAACTAATGCTCATTGGTGTATGTGCATTATAGATTTTAGAGATAAGAGTATAAAATATTATGACTCATTTGGTATTCCTAATCCCAATATCCTGAATATTGTTGAAAGATATCTCATGGATGAACATATGAATAAGAAACAGCAACCCTTCGTTACTTCAAACTTCATCAAAGAAAGTGTGGCAGACACTCCGAAGCAAACGAACAACTACGATTGTGGAGTATTCGCTTGCACTATTGCAGAGTTTTTAGGTAGAGACGCTAAGCTGTCGTTCTCTCAGGAAGATATGCCCTACTTTAGGAATAAAATGATAGTAGAAATAACACAAGAAAAATTGTTACAATAATCTACTTAATCAATTTACATACTTCGATCTACTCTGATTAAACTCATTACTTTCTCCAGATTATTCGAACTTTACTCATGGTTCTTCTATTGGTCACAACCACTAACGGATTCCTCAACATCCACGAAATTACGGACCAGACAGGATATACTGAGGTACAATTGGATGAAGTATCCATAGTAAACACAACTGACCTAATAGTACATATTATTGACACTAACGAAATTCTAAACATAACAAAAACATTGACAGCAAATATACTATCTCTAGACACAGAACATAAAGACTTACTACTAAGCGAATTAAATCATTTAGAAACAAAAATTAAAACTATATTACCTAATCAAACGACAATTAGTAAACACAATAAAAGAGGACTCATAAATTTAGTGGGCACTGCTCACAAATGGCTTTTTGGCACAATGGACAAACAAGACAGGATAGACATTGACGACCACTTAAAAACTATTGAGACGAATACACATAACGCCATTACGAACTTAAACAGACAAGTTACAATAAACAGTAATTTTAACGATACTCTAAAAATGTTGAAAAATGTAATTGAAAACGACAGAAAAATTATTCTAAGTAACGTAAATAATCTTATCTCATCAACTCGAAACACAAATTTATTTTTAGACCAAATGTTTAAATTCAGTATGTATACTAAAGTCAAAAGTTGAACATATTCTCGAAAATATAGCATCCGCTAAAACGCATATTTTACACCCAAATATTTTTACTGACGAAGAAATACAAACATACCAAATAGATTTAAATAAAATGCAATGTATTAAATTAGGCTTAGCAACAATTAAGAATAACCTACTTGCTTTTGCGATTAAAGTACCCACCTCATTTATTCAAGTCCAACTTAAAGCAATTCTTCCTATTCCAAATAAATTAAATAGAGAGATAGACTCTCCTATTGAAATTGTATTTAGCAATAATGGAATTAGTTATAAATACGAAGAAACAAAATTCTTCAATGAAATGCAAATAAGCAAACATTGTATATACTATAATAATTGTAAACTTATCAAAAATAATATAACCGAAATTATCCAATTAGACGAAGAAACTGTTATCGTAAAAAATGCAATCCATTTAAATGTAAGTCAAAATTGTGATGAAAGAAAATTAACATTAAACAAAAACTCATTAATTCATGTAAACAATTGTACCATCCAAATTCTAAATCATTATTTTTCAAATACTAAACATACATTCAAACAACGTTTTACTTATAACACAAATCAAAATTTTACTGGATTTACGGATAAATTAACATTAGACGAAATTACAATATATAATATACACAAAAAACACCAATCACATTGAAGAACTACAATTTCATAAAAACTTATCTTACGGAATAAATACATTTGTAATATTGTTAATTATAATAGCCCTAAGCCTAGTTATCATATTGTATATCAGAAATAAAAATAAAGTAAAAATAGATATTAACACGAAGATCCAGGAGGATCCTAATTTAAACAAGGGGACAGTTACGTATCCGAGTTCATTCACACCCACAGAGTCTCCGATTGCATCCGCCCAATTCCAGACTTTACTTGAACAAGTAAACACCTTAGTCAGGCAAATGCAATCGGATAACAAATAAACAATAAATCAATTGCAATACATATTTTATTGTCAAATAAGCATAATTGACATTATAAATATACTCAGATACGTATCTACACTCGCAGTTGTGCCTAGCCGCTATACCACTGTTTAGTAGATTGTTCTGTTAATCATTAATTCCGCGAAGGTATTTTGAATAAATGAATTTAAACTAAACTACAAAAGCGTTCTTATTTCCGCGAAGGATTAAAACAAAACTTGCGCGCACTAACCGCTAGACCAGCCAGGTTTCCGTTATTAGTCGAATTATAAATCTTTCATGTGATGACAACAAAGATGGTGTGCTGGACATGTCCCGGATTTTCAATCCTTTTGCTACCACAGGTAAATTGGTGTAAATTTTTATTGTTGTTGTTCCACGGTCGAATTTGATAGCTCGTACAACCGTTGTTTTTTTAAGGCAACCCGAGTTGTGGATACACCTAATACTGCTCATGGTCCTACATCCTTTATCCAACCCATAAAGTACTAGTATAAAACTCGTGTACACTCTATACCTCATGACTTGAGCAATTCGTTGCATTCTACAGATAATCCTCAAGTTGCAATACGATTCATTATCCATGAAAAATAAATTTATTCTCTCTACCGTGTGTGCAATCTCTTAAAACGAGTAGTTAAGACACGACATGAAAAAGCCTCGTAAACTAGACTTCATCGTCTTTTTCGACATTTCGCCTTGATGATCCAACGAACTATCTTCTTCTACGCCTTTATTAGTTCGTTGTCACTTTGATTGTACTTTATGGGATGAAGTGCCCAGGCTGTGCTGCACCATACCCTCTGAAACGAAAAGCATCAAAGTGTTACAATCGCATAGTTTGAGCTCTGGCACTATGAGTGTTGTGTAGCTTTGTGTAACGTTTGAAAATGGAAACACAAAAGACAGCCGTAGAAAGAATCCGATTTTCCTAGTACGATTCGACCAGGACTATGGCAATAACTTCTTGCATCAAGACAGTTTTAATGAACTTGATGGAACTCTGAAAGTTTAGCAGTATGTCGTATGCGTCAATGACAATAATAGCTAGAACAAATATATGACCCGTGTATGATGTATGCTGTTGCATAACTTTAATGATTGTTTTGAGACAGAGTTGCAGTTCTTGCCTGATTTACAAACAAAGTGGTGTAAAATTAATTGAATGTTGTTTTGGAATAACTTTTCTAAATAATAAAAAAATGCCTCTTAGTTTGGGATCTTAAATTGTACCTCTAAATTTTATTTCTGTTCTTTTTCTATGAAAAAGATTATATCCATCATGATGATCAAAGAATTTTTTTTACTTGCTGCTGTCTATACTCTATTTAAAAAAAAAAGTGCTCTAAGCTGTGTGAAAGCATAAAAATAAAAATAGAAATAAAAACAACTGATATTCAGAGACAGGGAGCTAAGAGACTGTCATCCGCACACTGCTGCTGAGACTATATAGTTTCTTTTCCTTAGTGAGACCCTAAAGTTTCGTTTTCGCAATGATTGACCACATGAAGGTTCCTTTAGGAAGTTCATGAAATTTAACAGAATTCGTGTCTGAACAGGATAAATTTAGTGGCAAGGGTTATACAGCTTTATCTGCTAAGGAGTATATATGTATGTATAGCAAACCGTGATGATGATGATTACACACGGTAGTCATCAACGCACCATGCTCCACTAGGAGTTACGGTATCAAGAGAGATAGAAAACCACTGAAATTTAGAGCCACGTCGACCATTTTCCTGAGATTCACTCTTGTAACCTTGTCCCTCTGCAGGGACATTCCACGCATTCGTATTCGCATGTCACAAGCTCTCTAAGCAGTAACTAGCCAACGGAGTGTCAATGTCCGAAAATGAGTATCCCTTTCATTCTGATCTGAATCAACATTTTAGTATTTGAATTTAGCAACTGTGATTATGAGATTTGAGGCGAAATATTTATTAAATCCGTAAGTTAATATAATGAAGTTTCTATTAACATGTTCACTGTCTATGATTCGCATGTGTACAAATAGCAGCATCCCTCTGCGTTCACGATAATAAATCACATATGACTCGTAAAACGAAGGATTTTTAGAAGGCATACGTGGAAAAAAACGCTCAGTCAGTGAAAGTGGAATTACCTTTCCATATGGATGAAATCGAGAGTACTGGTGTCATTTCTCACTAAAAGATGGTGAAGGTTATTCTCGATGGCCATTTCTTAAAATAAAATAAATAACAGGCGCGACAATCCAACATTGGATTAAGGCCGCAGGATGTGTTTGTGACATCCTACACAGCAAAAAAAATGCCGGGTATTCGAGCAAGAAAATCCGATAGGATAAAAAAGAAAAATTAGTTCGGAGTAAACATGCTAAAAATAACACCGCCATCACGGGTTTTATTAGAAAAGAATCCGAAACGGACGAAACTCCTAAATTAAAACATTTTTCGGACACATTGCAAAGAAAACCCCATTTGGTATTGAGTATTACACCAATCGGATTCAATTCCGTAACGTGTTCAATCAAGTTATTGTGCTGGGGCTAATTTCATCCGATTTTGGTATTTTGAATCCACCGATCGGAGTGAATTTGGTGGTAGAGCGACGGCACATGTTGTATAAATTACAAACTCCATCAGTTAGTCTGGTTGGCTTAGTAGGTAGGGCGTTCGTCTACAAATCATAGGGTTCCGGGATCGAATCCCACTGTAGGTAGGTAAATTTATTATGCATTTTAGAGAGTTAAGAGGTAAATGATCACCTATAGAGAGGTTATACAATTCTCATTTATAAGTTACATGTTCCTTCCCTGAGAAATAAAGTGTTTTTTTTTTATTTATTCTAAAAATATCGAGAATCACTCCTTGGTGTTAATGAAGGTATTCTTTTGAGTTCAAATTATTACACCAAAAGGGATAAAATCATTACATTCGTTCGGAGTCTTTAGCAATACCTTGCTTCTAGTTTTATGCCAATATTATCCGATTCGAATGGACACTATTCGACACCGATTCGGAGTGAAAATCACTCCGATTTTTTTGCTGTGTATTTCCAAGATCTTATCTGCTTTTTGTTGAGGTAATGAGATCAGCATCACGTTCAGCAGTGTTATTTATCCCCATAAATGGGTACTCGTTTAACATCTGAGTGAGATCATAGTCCATCACAAGCTCGTGAGTTCGAAAAACACCATGGAACACGGTGAGATTCGAACTCATGACCCTGTGCACCGAATGTTCGAAATCGTTGCATCAACTACTTCATCCCGGCTTTCGATTGCGCCATCGCTCTACTTCCGCTGATCGCCTCATCGTACATCGCTCTGCGTCCGATGATGAAAGCCTATTCGAAATCGAACTATGGCTTTGATGATTTGCCAACTGGAAATCCGTTGAATCACTGCTAGCCTGGAAATGAAGAACACACAAAGTATCATCGTCATTAGTTGGAATAAAATTATACTTATCTGAGCGATTCCGTCCCGTCGTCATCAAGCACAATATCTACGCACATCCTTGTAGCGCTTGCTCATCATTCTAATCGTCGAATCAGCTACCAATCTGAAATTAAATTCATTATATTAACGATAATTGAAATTTAAAATAATTTATTAATACTTACCAAAACAAACAAACGGCGTAACGTCAAAGTATTGTCAAATTGACAAATTATTTCATTATATTATAATGTTGCAAACTTGGAATCGATATTGCAGTTTTTCGAATATAATGGTAAAATATAACTGTAACGAATTATAGTAAATCTAACGAATCAAATGTAACGCATTCGAACAGAAATTTGTTATACCTTTAAAATTGTAAGTCACTCTTGTACTTGTCGTTGGAAAGGCCACATAGGCAGAAGTCGCAAAGCCCGCCAAAATTATTTTGTAATTAATTTATTAAAATTAATAAAACTTTGAATTCCCGAAACACCCCGCTATTGTAATTGGCAATTGGTCCATGACCAGGAACTTGAAGGATTGGAATTGGAACCTATCGTACAATTTTTGGAAACACACTGCTTTCTATTTGACTATTGGATTTACGCTGGATTTTGGAAATTACAGGCTACCGTACACCGAAGGTGCGCGCACTAACGCTAGACCAGCCAGACTACTTAAAATGCTCCTGTAAAATTTTTATAACTTCGCTGTAATATTTTTGGGACCGACAATTTAAAATGGTGGAAAATCTTAATTGTTGTTATAGGTTTCCATTACAGACTCCTACACCCTAAGAAAATTCGTGGGTACCGGGTACGACCCGATGCTTTCCTCCGTTGTTTTAGTTTTGCTTCATCTCAGATCATAGAGCTTCGATAATAATTTACAAGATCCGAAAAAACCACGAAGATTTTTGTATTGTGAGAGTGAGACCTAACCAGTAGTTCCTATGTTTGAATCCGACACAAATAATCCAAAGAAAGAAAAACGAAGAAATTTTATCAAATCAAAAGTGAGAAGCGACTAAGACTATGTTTACACGACGGAACAAGTACGGGTTTTCGGACCTCTGTAGCTCGGACCCTGGTTGGTCCTGAGTGTTCAAATTCGGTAAAGGTTGTTGCTCGCGCCGTCTTACAAAGTGTAGAAAACTTCAAGAAGATACGATGAAAAACACCAAAGATATAAGAGTTTGAAAATCACATTTTTTTCGAAAATCTTGTTCTCGTTGTTCTTGTTGTTCTTGTTGTTCATTGACAGGGCTACAGCCTTGCAGAGGGCATCTCGGGATTTGGCCTCTTTTCCCATTGATAGAGTCTGTCGTGAAGGTGTGCATAGGCTATCGTTTGCTCCGATCCGTGAAGTAGAAAAAAAGATACAGCGGAAAATGTGAAAAAAATACGTAGAGTTTCTCGCTTAAGTCTTTTTATATGTTTTAAAGGAAGCATTTTGCAAAAGTCGGGGATAGGCCCGAAAAATGCCTAGAAAAGAATCGTGTAGTTTTGTGATTTGGCAGGACTGTTTCGAACAATCCCTTGTATATGTTCTCTAAAGTTTTCAGTTGTAAAGCGTCTGCAGGAGCGGCGACAAGGGCCCAAAGATCCAGTTTTGGTACGTCTCTTATACGAGTACGTACATATTACTATAATATTGGATGAACAAATAACATCCCGATGATCCTAAAGCTTCCAGCAAACGGTAGAGGTTCGCAAAACACACACACCTCAGGTTACGAAGGACGCAAAGGTTATCAAAGAGCACAAAGGTTACCAAGAGGGTTATTATTGTTATTATGTTCTCAAACATGGTCGTGATAAAAGGACAGTGAATATCGTCTTCATTTCAAGAAAATAAACACATTCATTTATTGTTATGTTAAGTAGATTTTGTCAATTGAAAACTGCAAAAAAATATGATATCTCACAAAAACAACTCTGTTGTAAAAAGTTTCCGCCAAAGAAAAAGTTGTCAGCCGCAAAAAGGATTGATATAATACAATCCCGCCAAAATGCTCGCAAGGATATGCATTCAAAAGTGATTGACTTAGTTTATAGTTTCCACGAAGCTTCCACCGAACCAGCGCGGGTGCGGTACGCGGTACACACAACACAAACTCCACACGAATCGGCAAATTCAGCGTGGTCTATCGCGGCGGAAATTATTTCACAAATTCTGACGCATACCGCACCACGCTGTTTTCGTGGAAACTATAAACTAAGTCAATCACTTTTGAATGCATATCCTTGCGAGCATTTTGGCGGGATTGTATTATATCAATCCTTTTTGCGGCTGACAACTTTTTCTTTGGCGGAAACTTTTTACAACAGAGTTGTTTTTGTGAGATAAGATATTATTTGTCATAACTTCGTTCAACCAATTTTAGCTTCAAAATATGTTTGATTCATTTTCATTGAATTGTGAGCTTTCGCACTCCTATATGAATTACGTCGACGACATGAATAGAGACCCCCAAATCGCTGAGAAAAGGCGCTATGCCTACAACGAAATAGGACTACCACAGACATACACCAACAAATATTCAAACATCATTCACGAAAATGCACTTTATTTATTACGGTAAGCCTCTAGCTGCAACACGAATACAATATTAATACACAAAGACTACAGCAAGTAAACTTGCAACAGATCGTACAGAGGTGTGACAATGATAGTAACGAATTACCTTCGGTACGAACGATACTGTCTAATATTTGGAAGACGCGACATCGACGCTTGCCATCAGGAAAATTGCATGGCAAACAATAATTTTTTCGAGATTATTTCTCGCACCGTGTCATGCATGTGCACTGCAACTTTTTGTGTGTATTATAAGGTTACGACAATCTAAATCATAAAAATGTCAAGTTCGACTATCGCAGATACGGTTTCATCGTATATGCACATTCATACCTACCACATTATAATGGTAGATAGAGACTCATAAATTTCTAGACCCATTCCGAACTTTTCCGGGTACGCCTATGCATATTAGATCTGCACAGAGTACACAACGTCTTTTTTTCAATTGTGTACTAAAAAACCCTCCTGTCAGATTAATTAAGCTTCACCTCGTGTTGAAGGTTGTTATTGATAAAATCTTAAGAAAATTTATGTTTTTTGATCTGCAGTCAAATTGTCGGCATTCAACGAGTGCATCCAAACAGTATAGGTGATCGTTTGTATAATAATAAAAGATCCAAGGTGCTAAAAAATGCAATTTTTCATCCTTTTATTGGATTTGTGTCTGAGTAAAATATTTTTAACTAAGATCAGTTTCAAGGTTAACAAAGATGACGACACGTGTGAAACATTGTCTGGGGTGAGCATTTCCTACAATGTATGTATGTACATATGAAATTTGAGGAATATAATAAGGTAGGTATATATCTGCATTTTAACTTAACACAGTGAACTATTGTGTAATTCATTTATTGTTTTAGTATGTTTTTTTATATTGCAAAAAAAATGTTGGTGGAGGTGAAAGCTTCGGTAGCGTGGATACGGATGTATTTTTTTCCTATTTTTTAGAATATAAACGGAGATATAATAAAAAACATATGGGTGGAGTACATCCTATAAATGTTGACAAGCAAACAGGTAATCAATACCTATTGATATCCAAAGGTATGGAGAATATTAGCTTATTTTTTTTCGATCGGGTTCAGGACAGCACAACTTCCATTGAAATTTTAAAGTTGTTGTTCTATACTAAAGATAGAATAAGACTTAAATGTGTATATGGAAGTTGGACTCTCCTCTCCCTATCCGCCCGAAAAAAACGCAGCTATTATCTAATATAACAACCCCCGTCAGTACCATACTATATTCGTAAATGTTGCTTTCTCTTTTGCCTACACAATCTATCACGGAAGGATTGAAACATTTGCGGATCATCAAACTATTGCACTAAGCTACCATCTACCACTCAAAGCAGCTTATAAATAAAAACTATTCTAGTGCTCACCAAAATCAACATAAATTTTATTTTCGATAAATAGCAATCTAAAGTGCACGGTGATTATGCCCCGTAGGGTTTCAATCCATAAAATTCAAACCCAGTCACCTTTCCTGCATTTTCCAACTGTTCCAATTTAGATTGCCCTATTGGAAAATCATCAGTGATACATATACATACAAACTACAAACATATATTGAACATTGTGGACCTTTGTCGGTTCTTATTTTGTACATTTCTTTGCTTTGCATAGTTTTGTATAGAGCTTTCGGAAAATCTTAAGAAAATTTATTTATACCCAAGGGAGATCACGCGTGCCTCATTGATCCATGAAGACCCAGTTGTGCGCGGATGTCAGTGATTTCGTAACTATCTTTTGCATCCTCGAAATTCTTCGTACTTTAATTTATGGCCGATAACTAAGACATGAGGTTCGGCATATTATCGTAAATACAGCGTCATTTCAGTACAATTTCTATGTTAAGACAAGAGCTTCCAGGCATCTTAATTAAAATTGGCTTTGTTTTGTTTTATGAATGGTGAGACACAGCTTTAGACTTGTTTTGCTGCACTGAGTTGTAGTTAAAAATTAGGTGGACTGCTAATGATAAAGTACATATATTATGAAGACATAAAATTAATAGATATGCTCAAAGCTTATTGTTAGTTTCTAGTGGAAAAGAAAAGGTTTAAGGGTGATTTTAATTCAACTTCTCGTTTGCTGTATTTCTGACTCTTCTTAAAATACCTTTAATTTTGCTATGGAAACTCGGTTAACTGAACTACCTCTATCGACGTTAATTCAGATAATCGATCTATTGGAGAAATAGTGGAATGGTGTTTTGCCCGCCGCTTTGGTTTTAATAAATTATAATACATATTATATTATCACCAATTATTATAATACTATCAGGAAGAATACACTATGACGCTGTGATACCTAGGCCTGTTCGGTACCGAGATTTCAGTACCGGGTTGCGGTTATTTACAAAACCAGGTACCACAAGCGGTTTCCCTGGCTCAGGTTTTTTTTTCAGTACCGACGGTTTTTATTAACCATAAGCTGGTTTTTTTGAATACCGGGTTAAAAACCGACCGACGAGTCGGTTTTTTGTACCGAGTTAAAAACCGACTGACGAGTCTGTTTTTTGGTACCGGGTTAAAACCGACCGACGCACGTGTCGGTTTTTTGGTACCGAGTTAAAACCATGACCGGTTTTTTTTTCAGGTTTTTTGGTACCGAGTTAAAAAGAACCGACGAGTCGGTTTTTTGGTACCGAGTTAAAAAGAACCGACGAGTCGGTTTTTTTGGTACCGAGTTGAAAAGAACCGACGAGTCGGTTTTTTGATACCGAGGTAAAATGAACCGATGAGTCGGTTTTTTGGTACCGAGTTAAAAAGAACCGACGAGGCAGGTTTTTGTTACCCGCCCCAGAATGGTACCCTTGTTTTCTCTGGGAAATACTCGTCCAATCGGCGTGGTAGAAACACTAAGGTAAATTTGGGTCGCTGATTCTGAATTTGATGTCAAAACCAGAAAAAAAAATTTTGGGGTTGCCCGCCCCGAAATGGTATCCCTGTTCTCTCGGGGAAATACTCGTCCAATCGGCGTGGTAGAAACAATAAGGTACATTTGGGTCGTTGATTCCGAATTTGATGTCAAATACAAGAAAAAATTTGTTGGGGTGGCCGCCTCGAAATGGTACCCCTATTTTCTCGGGGAAATACTCGTCCAACCGGCGTGGTAGAAACACTAAGGTCGATTTGGGTCGCTGATTCCGAATTTGATGTCAAAAACAATAAATTTTTTTGGGGTGGACGCCCCGAAGTGGTACCCCTGTTTTATCGGGGAAATACTCGTCCAATCGGCGTGGTAGAAACACTAAGGTACATTTGGGTCGATGATTCCAAATCTTAGGTCAAAAACAAGAAAAAATGTTCGTGGTTGCCCACCCAAAATGGTACTCCGGTTTTCTCTGCACCGTATGTTTCTACAACTGACGTGTCTATCTCTACCTTCAATAATTGCAAATACTTGCGCTGTCGAAATCATGCACGAAATCAACCTCTCCTTTTTATGATCATACTATGTATGATACACCATGCCTTTTCGAAGCCGATCCAAAGAAAAATCATATCCGCCCATGTAGACGATTTCATCGGCCGCAATGTACATTACAGCTGCTGAAAAAGTACGCTTATTCGGCATGGAAAAGTTCCTCATCGTACGACGTCGCAGCAGTCTGAACGGCCGCAGTGTGAACGGGCTTTAAAACACCGACTTCAACTCGTCGGTCGGTTTTAACTCGGTACAAAGGTTTATCCTCGGTGAAAAAAACGACTCGTTCGGTCGGTTTTAACCCGGTACCATAAAAAACGGCTCATGGTTGAAGTGTATCGGTACCAAAAAACCGACTCTTCCTTCGATTTTTTTCACTCGGCACCAAAAAACCGGCTCGTCTGTTCTTTTTATCTCGATACCGAAAAACCGACTCGCCGGTCGGTTTTTAACTCGGTACCAAAAAAACCGACTCGTCGCGTCGCATCAGTCGGTTTTAAACCGGTACCAAAAAACCTGAAAAAACGGCTCATGGTTGAAGTGAATCGGTACCAAAAAACCGACTCGTCGGTCGGTTGGTTTTAACCCGGTACTGAAAAACCGACTCGGTATTGAACAGGTACCAAAACACCGGGATATCGGTACTTTATAATATGAGGTCCAGTACTGATTGAACACCGGTTTTGTACCGGGATCCCGGTTTTTGGAACAGGCCTAGTGATACCGACACCATCGAAAAAATCGTATTCATTCAGTGTCTTGTGGGGTTTCGGATACTCGAGACGGAACTGTCTTCCGCACACTGCTGCTGAAAAGGCAGTCTCGAAGACTAAAAATCGCGAAGTTTTGAGGCCTTTGATATGCGGGATTGTGATACCGACGTGTGTGTCATAAATTAATAATATAAGTATAATCTGACTTGGCAATAACACGTTCCGCCTAGTTCTTCGCAACTAAAATATTCCCTTAATGAGAACCCATCGTGTCTTGTTTTCACGAGGATCCCATTCTAACCACTAATGCTTGCATGTCATATTGTCCAACGAAGCTCCAGAAATTGATAGTTTCCAGGCCTACATGTTTCGTGATTCATAATTTTATAATTTCTGGGATTAAATAGAACATTTATTGCATTTTGATACCACAATATTTTACCTTTCGTAAAAAATAAGAGTAGGTACTATCGGCATTTTACGTGAAATCCATATAAATGCGATTATCGGAACTAATGTCGACAAGGGTGATTCGGATAAACGAAAGTTTGCTTCCATGAGCTTCCATAGAAAAATTCAGAAAATAGCCCAAATTCGAAATTATGCGACAAATTGAAACGACTACAACCACCGCCATCTTGATAGACAGGCCGGACTGTCGAAAATCGATTTCGAAAATTTGGTATCTTAGCGCCTGTGGTTGTTGCTATTGCTATTGTTGTACATACGGTTCCTTAGCCACATGACAGCTAATTTTATCAGCTGATAATCTAGCTTGTATATCTAGATGGCGTTGCTACAACTGAACAAAAGTAAAAAAATCGAGGTAATTGAGCGTTGCAGATGAGAGGTTGCTTCCTTCAGACCCTGGATTTTATTCGATGTCTTTCACAAGAAAAGAAACTAAGTGCCCGTATCAGTTAATCGAATGTTCGGATAATCGACGCTCTACTGTACTGTCAAAATTTTGATGATCGTGAAATCACTTCACACGAAAGTCTACACACAGGCTTTTGACATTTCGTCGGCGAAAACAATTTTGCACTTTATTTCGCAGGGAAAAGGTATCGTCGGCAACTATTCTTCGCTAGTGCACATTTATCTTAAACTAAGTGAATAAAAGACAATTCCTTACATCATATTTTCATGGAAGGCATAAATGCATAGTACGTGCTGTTACAGAGTAACTGCATTCTTTTAGATCCTTGTTCATAAGCATGATTTCGACTCAAAAACTTTAATTTTAGTTTAACTCTTTAAATCTAGTAACTTATATTATTTTCTGGAAGCACATACAATTATGAATTGAATGAAAAAGCACACACTCTGATGACGATTCCGAAGAAAAAAAAATTTCCGATTTGTTGTTTTTGTGTTACGGGGTGGTTCGAAAACGAACCGTTGGTAAGTAAAGGACATGGTATGTGTTGTATGAAAGGGGGTGGGTTTACATAATAAAATACAGTTTTTATTAAATTTTATATTTATTTTGGGTCTTAAGCGTTTCTTAGAAAATTTAAAGAAACCCTTATAAAATCGATTTGTTTCCGTCCGTCTCTCCGTCCGTTCGACTGTTCACTAAATAACTTGCGAACATCTCAACCGATCGACATGAAATTTGGTAGGTACATATGTGTAGAAAGTCGCAGTCTTTGTCACGAATACCTTAAAACTTGGTAGGACGAAGATAACGGGGTGTCGCCGAAGGGATGAAGGTGTGTGTATACTCAAATCAAAGGGTACGACGAGTAAATTTCATACCTCTCTCTTTTGTCCGGTTTCGAGTAACAGCGACGGAGTTATTGGTCGTTGAAGTTGAGTAACGTAAGAACATTTAGATACACCATGTACCAGCGGTTCGTTTTCGAACCACCCAAATATAGAAGCTAAACTAAACTGAAAACTTCTTGTTATTCTTTTGTATACTGACTCGCTACTACAACAACTCTTTCACAACAGTGCGATCAGTTTCGATAATAAATTGACAAAATATTTATAATAATAAAATTCTCAGGAATCAAATTATATATACTCGTACATATATGTAGTACTAATTGGATATGATATTAATATAATTGAAACGTACGTTCATCATTAAATTAATTATACATATGTATATGTATGACAAATTAAAATACATAAAATCCCAAATCAAAATAAAATATTCAACAGTCGTTAAAAGTACATTAACATATTCCACACTAAAACCAATGATTTCAGTCATTTTTATGACGCGTGAAGCTCCTTAGCACCATTCAGTTTCTTTTATCATTCGTCCAATAAAATAATTTGTGATTAATTTTACGGTTATTATAGTCATCTTCATTCGTCTAGTCGCGGTCTAGCATTAAAAAATTTAAAACAGCAGCGACATTAGTAACTTCTTTCAAAGTTCAATAGACGAATGGCGCGACAACGAGAAAGGCAAAAGGTAAACGCAATCATTGAATGTCGAGAAGAGCACGCGACAGGCACGAGACTATGGCACCATCGTCGTCATCACTACAAGGTGAAGTAAAGAAGTTGCCGGAGCCTCTATAACACAGTATCAGCCATGAACGTGGCGTCGTCTTCGCGAAGATACATTTTAAACATATTGGATGGCGACCAGCAAGCAAGCATGCACAATCTGATCTGGTACCATGTTCCATAGAGTCTCCAATAAACTGCGAATTCAATATTTCTTTAATGCTTTTTTGTTTCCACCTATTGGCTGAAGTATATGGATACATACTTCGCGGAAAACTATTTTTGTGGTAGAGCCTGGCCGGTGTCATTACGTTGATTGTTCAGGCAATTTAACCCTTTTCTAGCGATTTCGAAGTTTTTAACACACGATATCTGCCACAACAATATTACGCCAACCGTTTCCGGGTGGCCAGGAACCATTCTTCGATTTTATTGAAAATGCGCAATTTTTTAGACAAAAGGTAAAAGGAAACTTCAAGAAAATTAAGATAGACGAAGAATCTACAATAATAAAAAAAATAAAAATATAGCACATAGTATAACAACATATGATTTTTGATTTTATGTTGCTCGGTCCTGGCAAGAGCTAACTGTGGTAGAATTTCGTAATTATTTGTAATAATTGTATGGTTATCACGAATGGAGTGGTTACATTGGCAGCAGCTTTTACAAGTCTTTCGTTGGCGTTTTATTGGCAACAGCATCCCGCGAAATTACATCGCCCATTTGACTCAGGTTATAGTTGACTTTCAGTAAATCTGACCAGCATTCCAAGCACACTCTCAATTTCGATTCTCTTGTCGAAATTCGCCATCGGATTCAACAAGCATTCTTAAATACAGTTGTTCTTCATAGGTCATCCGTTTTCAACGAAATACAACGTGGCCCAGGTAAAAGTATACGATTCATACATAGCATAACTCTCTTGTTTATCAAAACTTTTTTTGAAATTTTCCGGAAAAAAACTTTGGAGATTTGTTGGGATACGGTACCAAGTCAGGCCAGTTTTGGGAAAAGCGTGAGCCACGGGCCCCGCTCCTTGAGGAGGCCCCACGCTGGTCTTAAAAAAACTTAATAATAACCAAATTCTAAGAACGAGTTGTAGTATTTTTAATATAAGTAGGTATAGTCATACAGACACCCAATAAGGTCTCTTTTATGAATCTCAAATGGCCTCTTTTGTGTCATAATTTTCCATGACAATTTTGCATGGATTCGGCTGAATTTTGTTATCGATAACGCGACTTCCCAAGGAAGTCCTTCACCCCTAAATTAAATGATAATTAGGAGGGGAATATGTACAATGATTTCAAAAACAGAGCCAAAGCCATATAACCCGTGAAACTATTAAATTCTTGTACGAGACATATCTTTTCGATTATGTGAATTTGCCCTAAATCGCGTGGTTTTGCTTTTATGGGTTTTGTAAGACCATAGGGCACAAGTTTAATTTTTTTTTTTACTCACACTCACATGCTGCTGATCCCTCAAGACTGCCATTGTCCGACCGATCATCTGTAATTTTTCAAAAGTACACTGTAAGCTTTGATAATTACAAAACATGCAAAAGCACAAGAAAATTGGTCTGCTGGCGGAACTTATAATTCTCAATTACACTATACAAAGTACAGCAAAAGGCTCTTACGACTGCATCTCACAAGTCGCACCCCTTTTACTGGTGTCAAAAAGCGCAACAGCTCTCACGGTGGAATCACTCTCACCGCGCCCTTATTGCATCAAATTATAAAATTCTTGACGCCACAAGACATAACAATAACACAATGAGACACAAATAAAATAACACACTAGGACAAGCTCTTACGGTGGCATCGCACTCACCGCACCCTTGTCCCAGTATTCCGCGTATAAAAATAGTTCCACCAACAGATTCCGCAAATACATTAACAAACCATTAATTTCACACGTACTTACAGGACACTCATGCAAATCGGAGAAGCCTGGTGGAGCCTATCACATTCATATCGCATCCACCAATTTAACATAAATATCAACCAATTCAACATCAAACATTTCACTATACGATAGCTCTCACGGTGGCATCACACACACCGCGCCCTTGTCGTATAAAATATTCCCCATTCCGCAAAATCAAGATAATTACAGATAGCCAAGCTCTTTCGGTGGCATCGCACACACCGAACCCTTGACTTACATTTTAAACCAAAAACATACGGGCTCCACCCAGGGGCGGCGCATAAGGGCCCGCAGGGACCGCGTGGCGGGGGGGCCCACAAGATTTAGGGGCCCAACAGCCACATGAAAGATTTTTCGAACCATAAAACACCCGACTGCGAAAAACAACACTCCGACGTAGATATTTTTTGTAGACAAGTACAGATATGTATACACTTTTCGAAGTCAAAACAATTGCTAAATTTATTGTTCCTCTTTCACCAGGTCTCTTAGATAAACAAGTTTAATATTATCCTAAAATCTTTTAAAGTTCATGAGACATTCCGGTTCCTCAAATGGCTGCGCTATTTGCCGTTACTGTAGCCGCCGTTTGTAATTCGACCACCCTTTTCCTTGCCAAGTACCATATGAGCAAAAAGATTTTTTAGGTCTCTCTAAATATAAACTAAAACATTTTTGGTGATAGTACCTTTTTTAAATTTTTGGACCAAATTCCAATCCACTTTTTCATTAACTGTCAAACACGAACAAAATTAGTGGTACTAAATTTAGCTCAAACTAGTTAGTACGGTCTGTATGTCGTTGAAGATTAAAATATTTTTTTTGCTTGCGATATATACACGGTCATTAAGGCTATGGTGCAGAGGCCACATTTGGTTTGAAAGGAGTCTTGCCAAGATTGCTGCATTGAATACAAAAGTTCTTAAAATTGAAGTATTTAAATTAGAGCAGACTTAGAAGCGCCACAGACCCTCCGATCGATAGGCGAAATTTTTTGATTGCGAGATAAATCGGAAGATGTATGTGACCATCGGATTCAATTTTTTGATTTGACATGTGGAAAGTATTGCCATGCAATTTTCCGTGCCATGACAATCATGTGTTCTCAGTTGCTGATTTTTTGACATAAACCTGTGGTCGTACTTCATGCTTTGGTTGTGACGGTCATTCTCCATAAAAAGTAGCAATGGATGTCCATCTTCCATCGCCCAAAATGGTATAATTTTCGCTATTTAGTGTTGTGTGTTGTGGACCGTGAGACTGTCAATCTCAGATTACCCGATAAATTGGCTAGTGTGTGTGCTGTACGGGCGGCAGATCGATTGTGGGCAATCGATTGGCCAATAAATCGCTAGGAATGTGGCGCTCTTTAAATTTAAAGCTGGAACAATGAATACAGTTGCCGCTTTTTTCAATTGTCTAGCAAATTAAAAACTTAGGCCGCCCACACACGAAACGTCCGAAACCATTTTTTGGATTCTTCGTTCTGGCAAATTCAAACATTTTCTTCGATTTTGACAGAACGAAAATTCAAAAAAAAAATGGATTCAGCTTGACCGCATTTGTGCGGCATCAGGGTATATCTACCTATCAGCCGCTCGTCTTCAAATCATAGGCTCGCGGGATCGAATTTCATTGTAGGCGCAGGTAATTTACTATGCTTAAATATCACCAACACCTATTTTTCAAAATAATTGGATTAAGGTCGCTCTACACTTTTTAGTCATTAGTCATAGTAATTTTCCATTCAAATTTACAGATTGTCACTTTGTCAGTCAATCAATTAACTGACAATATGTCAACTTGTATGAAAAATGACTGCGACTGATGACTGAAAAGTGTGGATCGACCTTCAAGAGTGCTTTCAATTGATTTCACACTTTTCTTAGGGGGGCCCACTCAAGAAGTTGGCGGGAGGGCCCCGAGTGAAGTTGTTCCGCCACTGGCTCCACCAACCGATTCTCCTAAGGTAGTACGCTAGTACTCATGCCATACGATTTTAAAATATCAATTACTACTCTTAATAAGTATAACACCAAATTGCAAAACAATATAAATACTGAATTTACCAAATAATATCTACAGTACCAAGTAAATATCAGAAACTTAGTGAGATGACTCACCCTTATGGTTTTTTTGTAAATCCCAACTAACACTTTTCACAGGCTACAATTGAATTCAACATTTAACACTTTCTTTCCACCTTAAAGATTCGATTCGAACTGATCGAAAACTTCTATCTCGATCCGAGTTCTCAATCGATCCGAGTCCAAGATATTTCGTAGCCTGATCAAAGCGTACATTAAATTCTTGACTGTCGTATATTTGCCTAATCAAAGAGCCTAAACAAAGAACCCGTCTATACGTTTGGACATAAACAAAATTCGTCCAAAACACTTATATGCATAAAGCATAAACATCAATACAATAATTCCAATCGATACGACTATAAGTGGACCACATAAATAACATTGTGTTTTTAATAATGATCCACTTGAAATTTTGCGTCGGAATCCTACCAACATCTTACAGTTTATTTAATGTGGAAGAGTTTTTTTCAATAAATTGTATTAAAATTAAATTAAAAATTAAACATTTTTTTACTAACAAATTACGTACGTTCCAGCAAAGCTGTAGAGGCCAGATGTCGGAAATGCTATTCGATACAAAACCCTATTCAGTATACTTCACGATCCAATATAAAAGTAAGTCAACCACTGGCGACCGAACCACACTTGGGGCCTTTTGCCAGCTTCTTGAATGCCCCCTTCCCCCTCTGACATACGAAAGTATTAGTTTTTTTTTCGATTTGAAAAAAAAAATGTTTTTCGCCCTTTGCTGGCGAAATGCTAATTAATGCTTCTTAGTATTTGGAAATTAGTTCAGTAATATCGTGTCGATTTAGTACCAATCCGTGAAAAAAATACAGAAGTTTTTTTCTCACTCTTTCTTTATGTATTATGGGGCGCAAAAAAACGAAAAAAACTACATAAAATTATCTTTGCAATGATATATAACACATTAGAGTTTAAATGAATATTTCGGCGTTAGAATAGAACATAAATTAGAATATTTTCATTTTAGACCTTTTTTAAAAGCTCCATAACTTTTGAAAGAACGCCAGTTCATTCGTATAATTTTATATAAGTACTCACATCAAGTTTAAGATAATTTTAACGTAAACATTGAGTCGCTCCGGTCAAGGACCTCCATTATCACCCCATTTAAATTTTTAAAAACTGCATATCCATAACTCCCCCCAAAATTGGAGCAGAGTGCTAAATTTTGGTTTGTTGCGATTGGAGGTCATAGTCACCCCACCAATCAAAAATCAGCTCATTCGAATAAAAACTAAGGGTATCTCCCATACAAAGTGACCCATCAAGAGTTTGTTCTACGTACAACGTACTACAGTGAAACCTGTCTATAAGACCACCTGTATTAAGCGACCACCTCTCATAACGACCGATTTTTTCGGGAACGGAATTCGTTTCCATACAACTCCATACATTTGTTCCCCGTATTAAGCGACCACCTGTTTGTCCGACCAACGACCACTACATCACTCATTTGTCCATAAAAATTTTACCCTTCTTAAACGACCACCTCTATTAGCGACCATAAAAATGCGATGTGCCCGTATAAAGCGACCATAGGCATGTACAAATGTGCTTATCTTTTGGATTTTGTATGCTTTTTTTTGCAAGTTTTCAACTTTTGCGACCAAAAATGAAAAACCGTTCAATCTGAAAATTTAATTCATAATATGGAACTATGCTAAAATGGCAAATAAAAATTATCAATTGTAGTAATACCGCTCAACGGATTTATAATATCTACACATATGGCCAAAAAAATAAGTACACCCAAACGAATTTTTCTTATCACCCTGTAGCAAAGTAGTTATTTAAGGAAATAAAATCATATGGAAAGATTTAATTACTTAATTGGTGAGGAATCAAATAATATGTAAATTAGCATATTATAATAAATAACAGCTTTCAGTTAACTTGTAAAAGTACGAACTGACTAAAATAGGCAGGACAAAATAATAAGTACATGTCAGTTAATTTGATTAAAACTTGTTTTAATTAAAATATTAAGTTCTGATTCGACAAGAATTTAATTTATTTTGTTATTTAAAAGTAAATGGTCCATTATTTTGAAAGAAAACAAGTTTTTTGTTGGCCCTCTGGAGATAATTCTTATGGCATGTTCCCATACATCCATATATTCAGTTACTTCCAGCAAATTCCGTAATTGGTCCGTTTTGTGAAAACTGTGTTTCTGGTTCATTGATTCAACTCTCTCTAAACATTGCGGATTTAATTTAACTCTAGTAACAACGTCAAAAGCTACCCGATTTGGTTGAAGCGGATCCTTGACCAGTTTGTGAGGTATGGTTAGGGTTAATATCCTGCTGAAATCCCCATTTAAAGTGTATGGGTTCATCAGTGAAATATTCTAGGACTCTCAACTAACATTTATTATATGGAAATTGCCTCAAAGTAACTGTTATGAGGTAGATTTGAACGAAACCAAACTATGAAAATTAACCATAGACCATGTTTTTTCGCCTCCATGGGAACTAGCCAGTTGATGTAGCGTATATCAAATTATTTTTTCCTGAATAAAGAATATTACAATAAGATTTGTTCCCGATCAAATTTATTGCGATCTCAGAAATAAAACAGAATATTCTGTGAGTTTCCATTGTTCGGTCTGGAACAAAAATCGCTATCCCTCCCAAATTTTCTTGAACCGTCAACACTTTTTAACGTCGCCATGGAAAGTTCTAAGCTTTTTGTCAAAACTGCTTTACTTCTTGTATTCTTCGGTTAACTTTTTAAAGGGATTCTAAATTTTCAATATTTGCCGCGAAAATCATCAGTCATATAAAGATAACTTTTCTCGCCATAGTGATAATGAGACCGACAGTTGTCCTTAAGGCCCTTACATGGACTTAACCGCATTAGAAACTGCTTTTATTCATTTTTTAATGAATTACGCAGTAAATACAATGTTTAGCTGGTTTATTTCGTTATTGAGAGAATAATTTTTCCGTTATTTCAAAGTTTCGAACTTAAACATCTTTTTTCGTACCTAACCATGCGATTTTCGCCCCTTAAGTATTTTTGTTTGTAATTTAACGCTTCTTGCATACACCAATGAAAAAAAAAAAAACAAATCCTTACGGAAAATAGCAGCTTGTTGTCAAAAAATTAAAAAAACGATGGTGTACTTATTATTTTGACCAAGCTGAAAACCCACTTCAAAGCTAATATCGGGAGGAACTAAGATAATAGGGGGATACCATTTAGTTTTTCGGTTCCTTTGGCATTGTTGTATCCTAATTGTTGTAATGGCTATCTATTTGGAATAATTCAATTTTAAAAAGGGTATGCAAATTTGGCATAAAAAGGTACATGAGGGATGTACTTATTTTTTTGTCCATATGTGTATGTCTTTTTGGAAGCGTATAATCATGTTCTCTCTAACATATTCCTGGAGAGTTTTTCGCAGAAATGAATAGTTTCGGAGTTAGGAGGAGCTTTGAAAAATGTTCAGTTTTCGTGGAGAAAATTTCGTTTTCGAATTCATTCAATAAAGGTTGTTGCGTTTTCTTGTTAAGAAAAACTAGCAATTGAAAACGCTAAAACGCATTCCTATTACCCTACCAATGGTAACATTATTTCATTATTTCATAAAAGAATTTTATAAATTTTTGAGCTTTTATCGTGCGTGAGTAGAATAGAATGATAGAATGAAATATGCAACAAGTGCATCTTCACATGTTCAAATGTTCTCCTTTTTAACATGAGTGTTTTTTTTTTGCAAGCATTGGCCAATTCGGCGTAATTCTGTCAATTTCGTCAAGCTACGGTGAAGTATGCAAGCCTTTCAAAATGTTTCTATTTAAACGGTCGACAGCTCTTGCATTCCACAAAGCACAGGTAAGAACAGCAAATTTGTGCTATTTACCCTGTGGTCCAGAGCCACCTATCTTTACTAAATGCACCAGTAAAAAAAATATCCAGGACACCTCCTGTCAAGGATGTTTAGTTGCTCTGTCCAATTCTGGATGGCAATTTAGGTCGTGGATTTCTTAAGAAGATAGTAGCTTTGAAATCTCTCACGATATCTTTAATTTAGGAAAAAAGTTGTACATTGCCTCTAAATTGATCAATTTGTTCCCTAAGTTCATTACCCTTATTAAGCGACCACCTCTAATAGCGACCACTTTTTCCGGGAACCGACAGTGGTCTCTTTAGACAGGTTTCACTGTACTCATTTTATAAACTGTAGAACAAAGTTGTTATGGGTCACTTTGTATGGGAGGTACCCTTAGTTTTTATCCAAATGAGCTGATTTTTGGTGGGTGGGGTGACTATCCAATCGCAACAAACCAAAACTTAGCACTCTGCTCCAATTTTGGGGGGAGTTATGGACATGCCGTTTTGACAATTTAAATGGGGGGATAATGGGGGTCCTTGTCCGGAGCGACTAAGCGTTTACGTTAAAATTATCTTAGACTAGCTGTTAATACTTGAACAAAATTTTACGGCTGAACAAACATTCTTTGAAAAGTTATGGAGCTTTTAAAAAAGGTCTAAAATTAAAATATTCTAATTTATGTTCTATTCTAACGCCGAAATATGCAATTAAACTCTAATGTGTTATATATCGTTGCACAGATAATTTTATGTAGTTTTTTTCGTCCTCAGACCATTTTTCTGTACCTCTTACCGTTTTTGAAATAATCGCAAAAAACCGAAATAATGCCCCCCTTTCCCCTCTTTTTTAAAGGTTGCGCACGTTTTTTAGGGTGCAAAGTTGATATTCGGAATCAGCGCCCCAAAATACATATAACAAAATTGAGAAATAAACTTCTGTATTTTTTTCCTGACGAAAATACGATATTATTGGACTAAATACATACATCACTTTAAAATCTTCTAAGAGAAATTGGTATGTTCTCTTTTCGTTGAAAATCCCAGTCCATCACGCTCGGTTACTTAGGCTACAGGCCCTTTACTAATCGTGGTAATTTTAACCTTTAAAAAAGGTGATGCATAAATTTAGCAAAATTATGTTATAAATTATGTTAAAACAGAATTATACATAACTGGGCCAACAACAGGTACAACCAGGAAATACAAATGGGGATCAAAGAGATAAAATATCATACGATCATTCAAACTAAACGCAAATTGCTCATTTAGTGGCTAAATTTCAAAGTCTTCAGTACATCGATGGATAATATTTTTCCGTCGGGCTACAGTAGTGTCGCTATCATTATCATCTTAAATGAACTAGGGACACACGACCCGATTACTTGTGATTTTATGGCAAAATTGGCTGATCATTTCGACTTGAATAAATGAAGTTCTCTGACCGTACATCGTACAGTCTTAGCTAAGGAGAGTCAGAGAGTGACAATACATTAAAGCATTGGTTTCGACGTCGGAAGTGTCACAGTCCAAGTGTACCATAAACAGGACACACTAAATAATATTTCACACTGAATAGTCGAAAAAGTAGATACGCTAAAATTTTAAGATTATTATACTTTAGGTAATATTAATGAAAAAATATAGATGTTAAATGTTACGTCCATTTTGGAGCACGTTTTTAGCTGGACTAATCGAGCTTTCAGTGTACTCCAGCCATAGACACCTAAAGCGCCGTTCACACGGTTCAACTTGTTGTTCAGCTTTTGAGCATTCGAACAAGTTGGAAGACTCACCGTACGTGTGAACAGAACAACATTTTTTCATCTGTTTTGTAAATTGTAAGGGATACAGTGATGGCCCTGGTAATCAAATCATAAAATATGTGCTTCTCATATACACGTTGTCCGGAAACTGCCGCACAAACGCACCGGATTGTGATTTCTCATGTGATTTCCAGCAAAAAAGTTGTACAGAACATACCCCCAACTCTTCACCCTTTAGCTGCAACAGGCATTTGAAGATTTTTGAAAAAATCATTTTTTTGTACGACTAAAATCTCAATATCTCAAAAGCTGGAATAGCTAAAATAGCAAATTAAGATGATTATTACAGCCAACAAATTTACCTAAAAAACTAGGGGGCTTCGCCCCCTGCTCGCTACGCTCGCCAACCCCCGAGGGCGAGGCTAATTTCGGGCGCGGCCGAAATTTGGATACCCTTCGCTCTCCTTGGGTTAAAAGTTTTTTCGGGCGTACCTATGTCTTGTATTTAATCCCCCTCCTCATTCTTTTTTTTCCGTCTTGACAAAAGTTTTGGGCTTGGTTGAAATAAGTGGGCAAATAAAAATATTTACTCAGAAAATTTTATTGGGGTTGCGGGAGCATGACACCACAGTACGATTCCATTCGTTTTGAACTTTTTTCTTGCTTTGGTAAGGACAGATTAATTCAAGGTTTTGTGAAATTG